>BGNK01000127.1:102434-243989 GCA_003297005.1 Symbiodinium sp. clade A Y106 | reverse complement strand
ATATGTGCGGATATGAGATCTGTGTGGAAGTCGGACCTCCAGAAAGTAGGAGCAGAGTTTCCTTATTTGGTTCGTTTGCCCGGTGTTGTTGTTTTTTTTTTGTTTTTTTGGGGGGGGGGGGGGGCATGTAGATTGCATATGACCGCTTGGCGTTCTTCTGGTTGACTCTTAGGACTAACTTTTTGGGTCTCTATATGAACTATAAAAGTAGGCTGAAAGTTCACTTTTAGGCGGGGTTCAGAAGTCGGCCAAGAAGGGTAAGTAGACTATAAGCAGCACATCAGCACTTGTGGCTAGTTACATGCCTCGTTCAGGTAGCTACGTACATACTTACTACAGTAAACCCCATAAAGTTGGAGACCGGATTAATGCCAAATAGTGCTGGGATTCCCTATACATTATTCTTAAGGACTGAGGTTATTAATTTTTCAACTTTTGGGCTTCTATTGTTAGTCGCATGCGTGAGTCTTTAGGTCGGGTCGGGGTCGTAATAGTTTCTTTACAAGGCTCCTCCTTCGCAGATTGTGATGCCCTATGGGTCCTAGGTATTGTTATGAGGGATACTTCGAAAATTCATAATTAATAGTAGTTGCTAATAAAGAAACCCTACATTCTACTATATAGGTACTTAGGCTCCTTAAACCCTAAACCCCTATACTTCCCTTATAGAAACCCTTAAAGGGTCCCTTAAACGAGGTACTTAGGACCCTCTGGGACAAGGATCCTCCTCCTGAATTTCTTTGTAGTCTGCACGAGGAGCCGGATCATGGAAATCAGGCACCTCCAAATTCAACAACCTTTGGATTCTTGAAAGTAGTGTAGTGCAGTAAAGTGTAGTGTGGTAGTACAGTGAAGTAATAATTAGTATAGTAGAGTAGAGTAAAGTATAGTATTGTTTTGTATAGTGCCTTAAAGCACCCTTCAGTTCAAACCCCCCATATTTCGCTTATTGGGCTTCAGGAGATCTTATTTACGAACATATCCAGAAGCTGTAAAAGGCCCATGCTGGTTCTGCTCCTGTTGCTTTCGTAGCTGAGTAGGTCTTCTTCAGTCTTTCAGGGCCTCACGGCCTCAGGATATCAGATAACCACTCTGCGGGAGCTTACGACTGACATGTTTTTCTGGGTTGGATGAGCTTAGCAACTCGGTTTGCCTCTGGCAGAAACGGTTGTGGGATTTGCGGGGTCTGTAGTCTGTGGTTTGTGTTTCTCCTTTTCTCTGGGGTGCTTGCCCTAAACTCTGAACTCTGTACCCACAGCCCTAAACCCTACGTCTTAAACCCTGGGCTTCTCGTTTTAGCGCCACAGGGACGGAAGTGGATTATCCATCACTCAGTGTTTGCAGGTCAGCGCTCGGCAAACAAGCGACTACTTTCTATCATGCTATGAAGTTCTTGACGAAACGCCACGGCATTGAATTTCAATTTAGCCGGTCTAAGTCTTTGGCGGTTTACGGTTGCCACGAGATTGTTCGTAGTCGGTCTTTAGTGCCACGCTGTCTCAGACAGGCGGGGCAGTCACCGGTCCATGCTATTTTTTGCTTGGAAATACGAGAGTGCCATGAGAATTTTTTGGCCCAGATAAGGACCCTATGGAGTGTCCAATAGCGTACATGTCCCCGCAAGATCTGGAACAATTATTGTAAAGGTGGTCGGTCTCGTCGCCGTACGAACGCATGCTAATTCGTAATTTGTACATCTAAATCTTCTGGCTAAGGATCCAGGCGTCGCTCCCGCTCGGATTGTGCACTGACTGCTTGCATAAGCCCCTATAAACCCCTAAACCTAAGTAATTACCCCCCTAAACACGCAAACCCAGAAACCCGAAACGCCTAAACCTAAACCCTACAAACCCGAAATTCTAAACCCGAAACCCCCTAAATCCCATTCGCTCCTGCAGGCCGGACGGGGACGACCAGACAGAAACTGCCATTGTGGCAGAGATCAATGTGGCGCCTTGACCAAATACGCTGTCAGGGATTTAGGATTCAGGGCGTAGGGTTCATGCACCCATATAGTACATCTACTTAGGCCTTTGAGTACCTTTGTAGAAACCTCGTGAAGACATTAGTATGTATGGTGCTTTGACCGAATGAACCCTCGAGACAGGGCCGAGAGTTTGGTTCGAAAGGTTTCTGGGTTGAGGCTTTAGGCGTTAAAACGTTAAACCCTCAACCCTAGACCATCAGACTCAGGCGGTGTATTTTAAGAGTTTAAAGGCTTTAGGGTAGGGCTTGGAGGTAGAACCCTAAACCCCAAAGCTTGAGGCTAAGCCCCAAAAACCCTCAACGACCTAAACTCTAAACCTTTAAACAAGATAAACAAAGCCCGAAACCTAAACCCCTAAACCCTGAACCTTAAACAAGAGCTTTAAACCCTAAACCCCAAAAGCCCTAAACTACCGCAGCCCGAAACCCAAGGTTCTGCTGGGCTACAGAGGCTGCCCAGTCGCCTAGCTCAGTCCCTAGATTAAAACCCTAAACCCGAAAAGAAATTGCTGGCCGACTTGCCCCCAACCCATCACTTGAGACGGCCTCCAACTGGACAAGGGCCCCCAACCCTTCACGACTTGGGGCAGGGACCAACCCTTCACGACTTGCGGCGGCAAGCCCCCAACACTTCACGACTGGGCCTCCAACTGGACAAGGGTTGGGGGCCCCCAACTCTTCACGACTTGGCAGGGGCGCCCCCAACCCTTCACGACTTGGGGCGCGTAGCCCCCGCCTTGAGGCGGTGGGGCCCAAGCCTCGAGCATGGAGGGCCCAACCCTTCACGACTTGAGGCGGCCTTTCAACTGGACAAGGATTGGGGCCCCCCAAGCCTTCACGACTTGATGGATTCCACTTGACAGGTTGGGGTCCGCCAACCTCCACGAGTTGAGAACTGGACAAGGACTAAGGCCTTCGAAGCCAAAGATCGGCAAATCAATGACAGGGCCTTTCGGCCCAGAACGTATCCCCAACGCAAAACTAATCCTTTCATGGTGTTGGCTCTATCTGGGCAAGGGTTGGGGTCTTCGAAGCCAAAGATCGGCAAATCAATGACAGGGCCCTTCGGCCCAGAACGTACCCGCAACGCAAAATATTAATTGCGAAATCCAATTTATTTCATGGTGTTGGCTCTAAGTGGACAAGGATTGGGGCCTTCGAAGCCAAAGAACCGCAAATCAATGACAGGGCCCTTCGGCCCAGAACGTACCCCCCACGCAAATACCCCCCACGCAAAACCTAAATTGCGAAATCCAATTTGTTTCATGATGTTGGCTTAGTTTTGGGCTGGCTCGGTTTTAGCTCGTTGTGAGTAGTGTTTGGGTGGCCTTGGGGAGGGCATGTCTGCATACTATTGCGTTCAGCTTACCTATGTCCACACCTTAAACCTTATAACTACCTAAGCCTTAAACCCTAAACCCTTAAACCCTTAAAATAAGCATTTAACCCCTAGAGTTTTTGGTGAGGGCTCGACAACCGCCACCGCGGAGCCCGACGCGGCCCCAGCTTCACGAGCGGCAGAAAACGCGTACGCGGAGCCTAGGTAAAGCCAGGCGACTGGCACCATGCATGCCGGCCCCTCGGGCACCTCCCACGGAGTGGTTATAAAGGAGAAACCCTAAACCCGACGGTTTTTGCCAGCACTTCCTTTCGAAGGGTTTGACCCCCTCGCGATTCGGAGCGGCCACCAACAAGACAAGGATGCCCCCAAACCCTTCACGATTTGGACGGCTCCCCAAAAGGACAAGGTCCCATGGGACCCCGCAACACTTCACGATTTGGAGCAGCTCCCCAAAAGAACGAGGATGTGCTCAACCCTTCACGATTTGGCGGCTGTTCCCTTCCAGGAGGCTGACGGCTGATTTTCTGTTACCACATTCTGCCTATACAATAGTGCCATTTACATTGTGCTGTCGGCCGATCTCCCTCTGTGGACAGCTCAGGCCCCCCAACCCTTCACGATTTGGAGCGCTTCCGAAAAGGACAAGGACGGGACTCCCCCAACCCTTCACGATTTCTCCAGAAGGACAAGGATGGGGCCCCCCCCAACCCTTTTCGATTTGCAGTGGCCTCCCAAAAGGACAAGGATAGTCACGATTTGGAACGGTTCTCCGAAAAGACAAAGACGGGACGCCCCAACCCTTCACGATTGGGTGGCTGCTCCCTTCCAGGAGGCTGGCAGCTGATTTTTTGTTGCCAAATTCCGCTTATAAAATGTGCCATTTACATTGGGCCGTCGGCCGATCTCGAGGTCATTTCATCTCGACGACTTCCGCTAACACAGCCTCACAGAAGGCTTCATCCAGAAAGGGACAGACTCACAGAAAACCCACATGCATTGCTGCTGTGTTATCACAATTCACGCCTGCACAGCTTCACAAGAAGCGCACTGTTTCTTCCGGCACCCACCAGGACAGCCTTATAGAAAGCCCACATGAGAACCCGCCGCACAGCGTCACAGAAGGCCCGATCCAGAAAGGGACAGACTCACAGAAAGCACACATGCACTGCTGTTTGTCTTTCCACAACTCCCGCCAGCTCAGCCTCACAGATAGCCCCCTGCTTCTTCTGGCACCCGCCAGGACAGCCTGAAAGAAAGCCCACATGAGAACCTGGCAGCACAGCCTCACAGAAAGCCCAAGCCAGAAAGGTTCTGACTCACAGAAAGCCCACATGCACTGTTGTTTGTGTTTTCACGACTCCCGCCGGCTCAGCCTCACACTTCCGGCACCGGCCAGGACAGCCTTACAGAGAGCCCACATGAGAAGCCGCCAGCTCAGCCTCACAGAAAGCCCATGGCTTTCCGGCAGCCTTACAGAAAGCCCACATGAGAACCTGCAAGCACAGCCTCACAGAAAGCTCAATCCAGGCAGGGACAAACTCACAGAAAGCGCACATGCAGTGCTGCTTGTCTCATCACAACTCCCACCCCACAGAATGCAGTGCCGCGTTCGATCTTGCCCGGGCGCCGTTGAAATTAACGGCCCCGTCGGTTATGTCAAAGCCCCCGCCAACCGCCAGGATGCCTAGAAGAGTTTAAGTAAGCCCAAAAATGTTTGAACTCAGGGTGGTCCTGGGGGGCCTGCCTGCGACGCACAAATGCGAGGGGCTTGGGTGTGCACACACCAGCGAGCACCCCCATGACGTCACCACACCCTAATACCCTAAGCCCTAAACCCAGAAATCCCTAAAACTACCTAAGTTTTAAACCCTAGCCCCTAAAAAAGCTTGAAAACCCTAAGCCCAAAAACCCTAAGCTACCTCAGCCCTAAACCCAAAAACCCTACACGACCTAAACCTTAAGACCCTGAACCCCTAAAGAAAGCTAAACCCCTAACAAAAAGGTGCGGCTTGGCAGCTTGGCACTCGGCTACTGCAACGATGTAGCGATGCCTCAGGCTGGAAAAGCTCGGGGTGGGCCGTTTGGATTTAGGGTTTTAGGGTTTACATATCGCTCTAGGGTTTAAGGTTGAGGGTTTAAGGGTTTGAGGGTTTGAGGCGAGGGTTTGGGTTTAGGGTTTGTGGGCAGTTTGTATTTGGGGGTTCAGGGTCTTTAGGAATCTAAAGTGTCGGATGTAGGGGTTTAGTGATTCTGGAGTCGGAAGATATATACGGTTTAGGGTTTACAAGGCTTGTGTTCATAGGTCTGATAGTTTGGGGCTCGCAGGGTTCTGGGTTTGGGGTTGAGAGTTTCAGGGTCACCGCTTTGGGGTTTAGGCGGCTGAGTACGTAGTCCATACCGTTGACCGTGCTTGGCATGAATTCCTCAGTACCCATATAGTGGAATGTAGGGTTTCTTTGTTAGGAAATTCTTATACTGATTTTGGGGAAGTATCCCCTATAACAGTACCTAGGACTCTTAGGGTGCCATTGCAACGCCACTGGTGGGGGCATGTCTGCCGCTGAAAGGAAGGCAGTGCATTGACGCCGCGGTTTAGAGGGTCTAAGACTATAGACCTCCAGCCGAAAATCTACCCCCGAAAGCGCCTCTGACGGCAACTCGTTCGTGGACTTAAAACTTGAAAGTCGCGAGGCCAAGGAAATCTTTGAAGCTAGAAATCCAAAGATTGCACGTCTAGGTCAACATGCGTCAGGCTTGCCAATTCGCAGACGGAATGTTGCTCTTTGAGTTTCGGGTGACCACATATTCCGCCGCAGCTGGACGAGATATCCATGCTGGCCATGGGCGACTGGAAAGATCGGGAAAGATGAAGTGTTCTTCCCGCGGCTCCGAGCTCAGACGAGCACCCGGCGCACCTCGCCGTTCAGGGTCTTCCTATATTATTATATTATACCTTAACTTTTCTTTTGTCTGTGCTTAAATACCCACCATGATATTATCTAAGCACCATATGGGCTCTGTTAAAGGATAGTGGATGGGGAGGGGAGGTGGGGGAGGGATTTCAGGAAGGAGCCTGAACTGAGAGAGCGCAAACTATTTTCTGAATAACATGTTATTATTACTCGTTCTTCAGACCTCCCTACAAGACCAATACGGTTGATGCTATATATCCTGCATTACCCATAATATGGAATGTTCCATAATTCCCGTAGTCTAAGGTCATGAAGGTAATGCAGGATTTAGATCATCAACCGCATCACTCCCCTTCAACCTCGAACCCCATGAAAATCAATCACTAAAGTCCTTAAACCCTTCCTTGACCTGGCGTAACCTATGCTTCTTGGGGGTTAAAGTTAGAATCAGGCTGCAAGGAGCCTCCTGGGAAAGTAAAGCCTGACCCTACAGCCTATACCTAGTAATATTTGGGTGAGCCAAGGCCAACCCCCAAATCGTGTGGAGCTTGAGAAGGAGCCTAATGGCGACTAAACCGAAACTTTAAACCCAAGACGAAACTGCAAACCCCAAACTCCAAACCCTGAATCAACAAGCAGGAATCCTTAATTTCCATTCATTGCAGTTTCGGGAGGGCGCGCGGGTGCTGTGCACGTGTGCTGAAGCAGTGAGTGGCTCAGACCAGGGCTTGGGATTTCAGGGCTAATGTCTGAGTTTTACGGAGTGGGTCAGAGTCTTGGGTATAGGGTGGCGGTCGGGGGAGGCAGTCGTAGTTGGAGATTTTGCGGAGGTTTTGTACATGCAGCTCAGGTCTGTGACATCACTCCCGCGCTTTATTTACTCGCGCCTTTACCCAGGACGAGATTCCCGCAACTTGCGAAAACCTGCTCTGACCTCAAACCCGAAACACACCGAAACCTACCACCCTAAACCCGAAACCAGGGGGGCCCTACAGTCATCCGTGACCAGAGGTCAGTCGTCCGTCATGTAGCAGCATTCCTAGAACCCAAGAACCCTAAACCTATTAAAGCCTTATATAACCCTGTCAACACCGTCATCAAGCCCTATTGCTTAATTTGCATAGATTTCTTGAGCCGTAAACTCTAAACTCTAAAAGGCCCAGTGTGCATCGAGCTTCCGCCATGCTCCTGCAACATGTCAAGGCTTCAGATTTGTGTTTGTTGTTTTTCTTCTGGAACCCTTAAAGGAAGCCCTCAATTAAAATCCCTGTAAGAACCCTAAAGGGAACCCTAAACTCAAGAAGCTCGACCATAGAACGGTTCAATGGAAGCTTCAAGGCAGAATCGTAAGACCCCCGCTACTTGTAAGCAAGGGTCGTCATCGTAGCGTCGTGGTGGTGGTGGTGGTGGTGGTGGTGGCGGTGGTGGTGGTGGTGGTGGCGGTGGTGGTACTAGAAGCCGTCATCGTCGTTCTCGTAGTAGTAACAGTAGCAGCAGAACTAGAAGTAGCAACAGTAGAAGTACAAGTACAAGTACAAGTAGAAGAAGATGTATTAGTAGTAGTCGCAGCAGAAGCAGGAGAAGCAAATGGGGCCGCTTTCGACTATTACATGTACATACATATGTACATATATACATCTATACATCTATCTATACATGTATACATCTATAGATCTATAGATCTATACATCTATACACATATCTATACATACATCTATACATATGTACATCCCTACATATACATATGTATATATATACACATGTATACATACACACACATATATATGTTGTGGTATGGTTGCATTCATATGCACATTTATGTTGGTCTTTATGCATATTGAGATGAATGTGTATATACATGTTCACATTTATATTTCCAGAAACTTGTAGTTATGTAGTTTTAGACATATATACATGTGCATATACAGATGTGATTTTTGAAAAAACTTTGAGGTATACACGTAGGCAGACATACATACATTACATGCATACATGCGGACGGAGATAGATTGTATGCACGAATCCTTCAGCGATATCCACGAATCCAGAAACTGTTAAGGCCACCGTGGTGGCGAAGTCCATCAATGCTTCGAGATCAGGTTCGCGATACTTCTGAGCAGCACATCCGTTGCCTAGGTCGGATCCAGGATTCAGGTGGTCGGGTGTAGCAGCAGGCCCAGTTTTCTGGGCGGTTCGGGCCGATGCCACTTTTCCCAGTTCTCACCCTAAACGCAAGCCCTAACCCTAAACCCTAAACCAGTGGGCTCCAATACGGTGCCCTTTAGCGAGGTTCGCCGAAGGCGGCCAATCGAATCACTTACTCGTGTGCTGCCTGCTTCGAAGAGCGCAGCAAAACAGCTCCTTCATCCGGACGGAGCCGTCCGATTTTATATGCATGTACATACATATACATAAGTAAATGTTATGCATATACAAATATAAATGTATACTTACATTATATGCATGTGGGCAGATGAGCGAAAATTAAGTAAACAAACATGTAAGTATAAATCATATTTGTATGTATATACATTTTTATAAACACAAACACACACACACACACACACGCACACACAAACACACGCACACACGCACGGAGAGGCTTCCTGAACTACCTTTACGCGTTTCTGTAACTATTCCCTTACGGATTCTGTATGGGTAGTACTATGGATTCAGATTCAAGGCTTCAGATTCAGATTTTAGGCTTAGGTTCCAACCTTAACCTACCAAAACCTACTTTTTTGTAGGGTCCCTAGAAATTCCGTATTAGGGTTTATAACAAGAACCCACAACAAAGTAGGGTTTGGTAGTTTAAGGAAGGGCTCTGGTATAAAGGGTTTAGGCGCGGCACTTAGATTTATACGGTTTTTAAAGTTTGTGAAATCTAGGGTTTCTAGGGTTTACAGAGCCTGCTAGACTCTTAACCTCCATCGATGAATTAATAGTGTACTACGTACAACCAAGCCGTGCTGAGGAGCCTAAGGAATAGCATTGAAATTTGTACTTATTGAGGCCCACATATTGCTGGGACCCATTCTATAACTTCGATGCACAACTGTAATTGCCTTGCTGGTTAGCTTGTCTCCGTGATCCTAGCTACAAAGCTACTTAAGCACAGACCTCCGCTGGAAGGTACCCCATCGTTGCCTCCAATGACTTAAACCACCTCCACCGCAAAACAACATCAAGTCGCTGATATCTTAATCCCCTGACTATTCAACTCTTCTACCTTGGAAGGGAATACGTTAGGGATCGCAGTTCTAGGCCCTCAAAAAAAGGAGATGCATCAATCGCGAGTCTACGTTAAACCCCCCAATACTCTTCAAGCACTAGGACAGCGTCTCTACGCCCTAAACCTCAAACCCAAAAGCCAAATCCTGAACCCTTCTTTTTTGCATACAATCTCTGGCTGAAGGTGCTCCTCCAAGCTTCTGCAAGGCTTAAAGGTCTTACAGACGCTGGAGGCTTTTAGGGTTTAGGGCTTTATCGGATATTTTTTGGGTTTGATGACTCCGGGCCATGAAGTGTTGAACCGCAGTCCAAACCCCGAGAGCCTTGCTTGAAACAGCCCTATCAAACCCCAAATTCTAAGTTCTTGAAACGGTTCGAACTGCAGCAGTGAACAGCCCTTACTTGTCTTACGAGGTTATGAACTCTAAATTGCAGCGAGGTGCTGGTCTGTTCTTCGGTATGTTTCGTTGTTTGTTTGTGTTTGTCGTGTGCGTTTGGAGGCGTAGGACCATTGTATCGTTTAAACCGCTTAGCTCCGAAATGTATGGAATTGGCCGCTGCACTTAGTTTACTGTGGCAAGTATCTTGCATTGAGGTACCCTATCCCTAAACTGGCGCTAAAAGCCTTGAGAGTTAATCCTACGCTCAACCACGAGTGCACCTCCAGGTAGACCGACGATGTTGGAGGTTTATGTTTAGAAAGCTGGATGCATGTCTCCTTTATCATCTTAACCCGACGTAAGGTTCATACGTAAAGAGCACAAAGTGCTTGAGGAAGCCAATTACGCCATGGTCTGAGGCTACAACTAAGCCTGCTATGCGAGGCGCAAAGCAAGGTGTGAAGAAGCCAGGCTGCTCATTGTGTCTGTACTACTACTACTACTACTACTACGACTACTACTACTACTACTACTACTACTACTACTACTACTACTATTACGACTACTACTACTACTACCACTACTGCTACTGCTACTGCTACTACTACTACTCTTGCTACTGCTACTGTTATTGCTACTGCTACTGCTACTACTTGCTCTAAAATCACAACCACTAGCCCTAGCACTAGCACTAGCACTAGCACCACCACTACCACTACCACTACCACCACCACTGTCCATCCATAACAGTAGCAACGATAGTCATTGCCATGATAATCTTAGATCTGCCATTTTTCTAGCACTTAACCTATGTCCCTGCCTTTCTGAGCTTGCTCTCGAATGCTGGATTCAACGTACAAATGCATCACTAGAGACAAGCATAGGGCAAACTCATGCATGGGGCCGTATTCAGAAGTCGCGAGGTTACGCGGGTTACGAGTCTAGCCTCTGAAGCAGAAGCCTGGACCCGCTTCAAAGCCTAGAAGCCCAACACCCTACCAGTACCCACCGACCCAGTACCCTTCACAATGCAACCCTCCATGGCCTAGCAACGCAAGTATCAGAAAAGAAAGCCACCTTGATGGACGGCTTGTCAAGGGAACCCCGAAGGAGTCCCGAACTTAAGAAAGCCTACGATTGCCTTTTGTGGGGCGGGGGGACTGAAGCCATGCTCGTCCTCCTGTCATCTGCTTCAAGGCACCTCTTCGTTCAGGGTCAGCGCTTAGGGTGGGGGCTGAGGATGTAATCAGGAACCTTCATTTTAGAAGCGGGTCTTTTTGATAGCCTCCCTACTTCCTGGCTTCCATGGGTCGCCTCAGCAACTCCGGCACTACTATCCCACCTCCCCTGCACCCTTGCATGCGTAGACTCTAAAATCTAAAATTTGCCACCAAGCCCTCAAATCGGACGACTCAGCGGCTTGGCTAAGACTATTCCTCGAAGATGGAACCGGCACTGGCACAAACTTTACCAGCGCAGTTTCAGAACGATCCAGTTCATTCGCACAGGAAGTCTGCCGCCGACCAGAGACGTTTTTTTGGTTGCCGCGAGCGCCAGTGGTGCGACCACCTTGCAGCTGAAATGACCCTGACTGCGAGTCAGGGCTCAAATTCTAGAGCTACGTTGGCAATGAGCTTTGCCGGCTTTTGCGGCTGCATCATGGCCGATGGACCTAAAGGTGGAGTGATTTCCAAACCCTAAACCCTACATAAACCCTAAACCATAAAACCCCCTAAACCATAAAGACCCGCAAACCCTATACCCCTAAACCCTAAACAATAAAACCCCCTAAACCCTAAACCCTGGCCGAAATCCGGAAACCTGCAGAAGGCTCTGAAGATGGCTTGGAAGTATTTGGAGGACTCCAGACGACCTCCAGAGCAAGCCAAGCCTTCTCGTAAACCCCAACAGCGGGTTCCTTTAAGGAATCTATAGGGGTTTTTTAAGGGGATCTTAAACCCTGATATTCTACTGTTTTTAGGAATTATGTATGCTTTACTTTTTTGTAATAAAACTTAAGGGGATGAAAAAGGATACTGTACCCTAATAGAGAAGCTTAGTAGCTGAGTAGGTAACCTATCACCTTTTGGGGTTTATAGAATGCTACCACAATTGGAAGGGTTAACCCTAAACCCTAAACCGAAACCCTAAAGCCTAAACCGAAACCCTAAACCCTAAACCCTAAACCCTTGGGCTAGGGTACTTAGCTCCTAAGAAAAAGCCCGCCTCCCACTTGCCAGCGAGGGTTTCCCGGCCCTGCACCGAGGGAGATAGCCTGACCTCATCCGTGCAAACTTGGGAGTTTCCGAAAATTAGGGGTACCTTAGGGTTCCTTTAAAGGGTTACTATAAGGGTTCCTTTAAAGGGGATTTATAGAGGGTTTAGGGTTTAGAGTTTCCGAAAATTAGGGGTACCTTATTTTGGGGTCCTTATAATAGGGATCCTACTATGTAGGGTACTGTATCAGGGTGCCCTATTTTCGGAAACCCCCCACTTCAAACCTGCCTAGAGTCTCCATTGTAGTTCCTTTATTTTGTTAACCAGTTTTATGGTTAGGATCCTATAATAGAGATTTTGGTTAACCAAAAAAGGAACTGTCTAGGTGGAACCCCAATTACCCTCCAGTTTATGTATTCATATGTGCTGTTTATATATATATATATATATAATTAGATATTTTTATTCACATGATTACATGTATATATATATATATATATACATATACACACACACAAAATTGCATGGACAACTTACTACACAGGCGCTTCACTTTAGACCCAGAGGCATTAATCGCAAATTTTGGCCTCAGCAACCCTGCAACTAAACCTGAAGCCCTACGCCGGCTAAAGCCACTTCCCCGCGCCCCACAAGGGAGTTTCCGAAAATTAGGGGTACCTTTTTGGGGGGTCCTTATAATCAGGATCCCTACTGTTTAGGGTACGTACTATATTAAGGGCCCAGGGCCCTTATTTTGGGTTCCTGATAATAAGGATCCTACTATTTTCGGTACTATATTAGGGTCCCCTATTTCGGAAACTCCCACAACAAGTAGCACTGAGCCACGAACCAGGTTCCTGGAGATCGGTTGAGATACTTTCTTTAAGGGATTCCGATCAAAGGAATTGGTGCAATGTAGCGGTTGGAAAACAATTGTCAGGACAGCCCCTCATAACTTATGGTCAGTGTGTGTTTATGCTAAAAGAGCACTCCTACCACATTTTTGGCTATTGAGGCCCCTATGTTCACAGCCCTGCCACTTCGTACAGAGACTCCTGAAGCCCTAAACCCCTACACCACGAAACCCAGAAACCCTAAACTCCTCAAGCCCTGAACCCTAAACCCCTAAACCCTGAACCCTAAAACCTAAATCCCTAAACCCCTAAACCCTAAACCCTAAAATCCTAAACCCTAAACTCCTAAACCCCTAAACCCTAAACCCCTAAACCCCTAAACCCCTAAACCCCTAAACCCTAAACCCCTAACCCCTAAACCCTAAACCCCAAAAGGGACCGTCCTGTCAGGTTCCATTCAAAGCCGGTCCTGGAGGTTGCGATGCGAAGCACACCGCGGCTGCAGAGCAAAACCCAGGCACCTAGTGGGAGTTTCCGAAAATTAGGGGTACCGTTCAAGGAGTCCAAACGGGGTCCTTAAAGGGGTCTATAAAGGGTTTGGGGTTTAGAGTTTCCGAAAATTAGGGGTACCTTATGTTGGAGTCCGTATAATCAGGATCCTACTATTTAGGGTACTATAATAGGGTCCCCTATTTTTGGAAACCCCCAGGCGTTTAGTGCAGACTTTGGGGTTTAGAGGCTAAGGGGTTCAAGCTTCACGGCCGAAACCCGTAAATCAAACCTGATCACTGGAAAGGCATGGGGGGTATATTCGACAAGACTTCTACAGGCAGTATGCGGGAATACCGTTAAGTGGTCTTCTTGGTCTAGGTACATGGATTTAGGATAGTAGACATGCAATATAGCATTCTGCTTTGGGTGAGTTTTAGGTTATCAGAAAGAATTTGGGTCTTCTTTTGAAAAAAATCCGGAGTGTTGGTCCCCAGTTAGGGCTTCGTGATTTAAGATTCAGGGTTGAGGGCTTGGGGTATCAGGATCTGCGATGCCAGCTGGTTTTAGGGCTTGGGTGTTCGCGGTTTATGTAGGGTTTCACGAGATGTTTAGATACCCTAAATGCAACCCTACCCTAACGAGTCCCCTGCTTCTTGACGTATGAGCAGTTGCTTTGTCTACAGAGGCTTTGTTGTTTTGCATGAGGGGGATGTGTCACAGGGTCTAGACCCGCAGATTCTGCTTTGATCAGTGTTTAGGTGTTAGGGTTCCTGCTTGTACCCCGATTCGGTTCAGGTTGTAGGGTTCAGGGCTTTGGGGTTTTGTGTTCAGAGTTTTAAAGTCTGGGCTTGAGTGCTTTGGAGTTTATGGTTGAGAGCTTTGGAGTTTGGGGGTTTTAGAGTTTAGGGTTTAGGCAGGTTTGTTCATTGAGAGATGATAAACTGCACAGGCACGTGATAGGGGGATGCTTATACATGTCAATGAGAGATGCCATTAAACCCTCTCCAGTGCATTCTGATTTCAACACAAGTACTTCAAAGCCTGTTCTATGATCGTGTAGACAATGTAAGCATTGTAGTGTAAATTGAGCTCCACAGCCGAATGCTTCCGCAGAACTTGGTCCAAGAGCTTTGTCGCCTGGAGCCCAAGGACAGCAGGGTTTAAGCGAGGGAATCGTTTAGGGCTTAGGGTTTAGGGTTTATGGGGCCTTGTCGATATGTTGCAGCCGTAGAAGCGATCCACGACACAAACCCTAAACCCTCCGGAGGGGTACTTGGTCCAGCAACGGACGGCCCCCATTCAAGTGGAATCAACTTGGTGGAAGTCCGAAATCAAGCTTCGAGCCCATCAGTCTTCCCTATATTGTCTTGATCTTAGTTCATTCTTTTTCGGTTACCCAAATTGTATCATAGGATCCTAGCCTTGGAAATTGGTTAGCCGCATTGGAGGCTATAGGTAGCTAGTGACATCTCCCTGGCTCCTCACAAGCTTAGATCCCAACCCTGCACCATGACCTTAGGTTCTCTGAGCCTGCCGCCAGCAACAGTAGTTCACCGAACAGTAAGGCCAATGGTTCAGGAATTCAAAGTCTACGTCTTCGGTTACATACCGGTGAAATGACAGTCAGAAATCTTTGCAGAGGCATGTAGATGTTGTGTAATTAGACTTCACTTAAACTCCCGCAAATGTTTATACTTAAACCCGTATGTAGCCCCCCAATTACCTAAACCCTAGGCCCTAGGTGGCTACCGGTCAAGCAAGTGACAGTCGGTGTTGTCTTCGATGGCAAGGATGGCAGCAACACTTCCGGAAAGGTCTGCAAACGAAATGTTTTGTCGGGGCAGACTGATCACTGCCAAAACAACCGCGATCATCAAACAGTTTCTCAGAGATATCACTCCAGGGGCCCGCGTGAAACAACATTCCGGTGCATGGCAAAATCGACGGAGTTCGAGGATTTCCGTGCCGAGGCACACCAGACGATGCTCATGTGGGAGTTTCCGAAGATTAGGGGTACCTCATTTTGGGGTCCTTATAATAAGGATCCTACTATTTAGGGTAGTATATTAGGGTCTCCTATTTTCGGAAACTCCCATGTGGCGGTTGCTGAGAGGACTGGGAGCCTGGTGGGTGGCATCTTTGGTACTGCTGCGCTTGCGCCATTCCTTGCCAATGTCTCCCCGGGGCTCGAAAAAGCCCAAAGTAGGTAGTATTTAAAGACTTTAGCCCCCAAAGTAGGTACTATTTGTATACTTGAAACCCTAGGATATGATGCAAAAAATATAGTTCACACTCGGAGAGACGTTCACGGGCTTCGCCGGACCTCCCAAAACGGCCCCTTCAGGGTCTTGAGCACTATCACAGGGCTGACCAGCAGGGCGACCCGCCATCAAGGTGACCAAAATTTAATTAACTAAGGGTTCCTTTAAGGGTTCCTTTTTAAGGGGGCATATAAGGATTACTATACAGGCTATAATAAGGCTTTGGTATAGGGGCCTAAATAATTACCAATACTACTTTAGGGGGTTCCTTATGATAATTATAGTGTAATATACCCCCCAAAGCCCTGTTCTAATTATTAAGGCCCGAAACCACCCAACTCCTGGAGTTGACATTTTGCCTACAGAAGCACGGCTTCAAGACGTGTTTGTGCTGAGAAGAAGGTCGAGCTTCCACGCCCGGGCTTCCAGAACCAGGAGCAAGCTGCCACAGACGAGTAGAAGTGGGCTTTGGCGATGATGGCCAAGGTTCCGTGCACCATGTGAGACTCATGCAAGCCAGTGTGGCAGGCTCGTGGCTTCTGATCCATTATGTGGGCGCACAGCCATCCTATCTCTCTATGTAACTTGTGCATGACCCAGTAGGCTTACCTAGGCGTTGTAAAGCATCGCGACATCTCCCGGTGTCCCTAAACATTGACCGTGGAGTTTCAGGCATTAGGGGGTCCCATGCTGGTCTCCTGCTACTCGTGTATTACTGAAGCTCCTGTAAACCTTAAACCCCCAAACCCCTAAGCCCCTAAATCCTTAAACCCTATAAATCCTGAAAGTTAAACAGGACCCAGGATGGCCATGAAAACTAGGAGTTGCTGACATAAAGTCCCTGGGCTTAGCGACGTCGGGGTTAAGGCACTTTCGGGTTTCTTATGCTCAGGGCTTGGAGCATTTAGCTCTTTAGGGCTTGTGGTTCAGGTTTCAGAGTTTAGGGGCCCTAAACCCTAAACCCGGTTGGTAGCAGTTTGGGCTTGGGAACCCTGAGAAGATTCCAAGATTCGTTATTTACATCCTACATCCTTGCTGCTAAGCACATAGCCTAAGGGTCCAAGTGCCCAAATAGTAGGGTTTCAAGGTCCAAAAACCATTCAGGGTATGGATTTTGGGATCTAAACCCTACTATTTGGGCACTTGGACCCTTAGGGATAGGCATGAGGACGACACCTCATTGAACTACCTTCGGCTGATGGTCATCCTGGAGTACACAGCAAGGCAATCAAGACGCGAAGCCCCGTGAAACCACCTTACCCTAAACCCTAAACCCTCGTGAACCTTGTACACTCGACCCTACAATATCCTTCAGCCCTTCACTGGCCCTTAAGCCCTAAACGCTAGACCTTAAACCCTAAACCTTCAATCCCCAAACCCTACCTTTTTTGGTAGGTTCGTATTAACAACTCTAATATAGACTTTATAGGGACCCTACAAAAACGTAGGTTTTCTTGGCGTTCTTCTGGTTGACTCTTAGGACTTTAACTTTTTGGGTTTCTATATGAACTATAAGAAGTAGGCTAAAAGTTTAACTTTTAGGAGGGGTTCAGAAGTCGGCCAAGTTTTGGTGGGTTAAGGTAAACCCCTACTCCTCAACCCGGAACCCGCAGCTGCCCTAAACCCTTAATCCCCAAATGGGAGTTTCCGAAAATTAGGGGTACCATATTTTGGGGGCGGTCCTTTAATAAGGGTACTATAAGGGTTCCTTTAAAGGGATCTATAAAGGGTTTAGGGTTTAAAGTTTCCGAAAATTAGTGGTACCTTATTTTGGGGGCCTTATAATGAGGATCCTACTATTTAGGGTTAGGGTACTATATTAGGGTCCCCTCTTTGCGGAAACTCCCAAATCCCAAAACCGGAACTCGAAGCTGCAGGACATCAAGAAGCAGCTGCATGTCAACGATGCGTTGGCCAAGCAGTACTCGCAGCATCTGAGCCAATTCCAGGCCAGAACCGGGTTTACGGGGCTTCTAGAAACCCTAAACTCTAAACCCTAAATTCTAAACCCTAAACCCTACACTCTAAACCCTAAACCCTAAACTCTGGCGAAAACCCAAAGTGAATCCTAAACCTTGAGGCCCCCAACTCTGTGAAGCTGCCTAGACCCTGAATCTTAGTGGCTGTAAACTCAACCTTTGGGGTTCTTATAAGGTAGTCGATTCTGAAAGTTTCAACCTTTGGGGTTCTTATAACATGGTCGCTCCACAGGGGAAATCCGTTACTTTGTCCGTCAGCTCACAGATGGCCTTTGCTTCCGCTTGCCCCGGGTGCGCATCTGGCGTGAAGCGGTTGAGCTGGACGATGACGACGACGTTGAGAGCGCTGAACAGTGCTTTCGTAATTTCCACTTTATGGTCGCTGCTCATGGTTGCGATCTATTTTATGTGTCATTTGGCATGGGTCTTGCAGTCTACCGCGACTATGGCGGTGAAGTCCTTGAGGCGTCTAGCCAGGCTGTCGTGCTTCGCAAAGCCCATCAGACACCCCTAACAGCATCCATTCGGGCGATCATCTTGGGCTTCAACTTGGGTCCCTCCATCAGTGTTCCCAACATGACACGATTTGGCAGTGCCATGGGCAGAGTCAGGAAAGATAGTGGCAAAAAGAGGAAGGTTGAAACTCCTCAAACATGGATCGAAGAGGCCGAAAAGTTCAGGGCGGTCACCCGCGTACAATGGAGTGAGTTCCTTGCGTGGCTTTCGTACAGCACGCAGCGTGAGTGGTCTGAGTCTGTCAGAGCGGATGACTCGTTCGATATCTAGTCATTTGCTAAAAAGTTTCTACTTTGGGGGTTCTTATAAGGTAGTCGATTCTGAAAGTTTCAACTTTTGGGGTTCTTATAAGGTAATCGATTCTGAGTTTCAACTTTCGGGGTTCTTACAAGGTAGTCGATTCTGAAAGTTTCAACTTTTGGGGTTCATATAAGGTAGTCGATTCTGAAAGTTTCAACTTTTGGGGTTCTTATAAGGTAGTCGATTCTGAGAGTTTCAATTTTCGGGGTTCTTATAAGGTAGTCGATTCTGAGAGTTTCAACTTTCGGGGTTCTTATAAGGTAGTCGATTCTGAAAGTTTCAACTTTGGGGGTTCTTATAAGGTAGTCGATTCTGAAAGTTTCAACCTTTGGGGTTCTTATAAGGTGGTCGATTCTGAGAGTTTCAACTTTCGGGGTTCTTATAAGGTAGTCGATTCTGAAAGTTTCAACCTTTGGGGTTCTTTATAAGGTAGTCGATTCTGAAAGTTTCAACTTTTGGGGTTCTTATAAGGTCGATTCTGAAGGTTTCAACCTTTGGGGTTCTTATAAGGTAGTCGATTCTGAAAGTTTCAACTTTTCGGGTTCTTTTACTGAAAGTTTCAACTTTTGGGGTTCTTATAAGGTAGTCGATTCTGAGAGTTTCAACTTTTGGGGTTCTTATAAGGTAGTCGCCTCTGAAAGTTTCAACCTATGGGGTTCTTATAAGGTAGTCGATTCTGAAAGTTTCAACCTTTGGGGTTCTTATAAGGTAGTCGATTCTGAAGGTTTCAACCTTTGGGGTTCTTATAAGGTAGTCGATTCTGAAAGTTTCAACTTTTCGGGTTCTTATAAGGTAGTCGATTCTGAAAGTTTCAACCTTTGGGGTTCTTATAAGGTAGTCGATTCTGAAAGTTTCAACTTTTCGGGTTCTTATAAGGTAGTCGATTCTGAAAGTTTCAACTTTGGGGGTTCTTATAAGGTAGTCGATTCTGAAAGTTTCAACTTTCGGGGTTCTTATAAGCTAGTCGTTTCTGAAAGTTTCAACTTTTGGGTTTCTTATAAGGTAGTCGATTCTGAAAGTTTCAACTTTTGGGGTTCTTATAAGGTAGTCGATTCTGAGAGTTTCAACTTTCCGGGTTCTTATAAGGCAGTCGATTCTGAAAGTTTCAACTTTTGGAGTTCTTATAAGGTAGTCGATTCTGAAAGTTTCAACTTTATTCCCTTGGGTTTTGGGCCAGTGAGGAATGCCGGAGACTGAGCCTGACAACCCGGCTGACAGGCGTCAAATTCCTTGCAAAGTATCCTAGCCCTAAGGCTCTAAATCCTCAACTCTCAACTACACCTGGCACCTGAACCCTAAACCCTAAACTCTGAACCCTGCTTACAGTAGAAGCCCAACAGTTGGAAACTTCATAGCCTCAATCCTTAAGAGTAATGTATAGGGCATCCCAGCACTATTTGGCCTTAATCCGGTTTCCAACTTTATGGAGTTTACTGTATACCTGAAGCGCTACAGGCAAAGCAGCCGGTCCCGTGTTGCTGCCTCTACGACCAGCCGCTCTTTAATGCTGCCCAGCTCACGTCTTTTGACGAGGCTCCGGTTTCGGATTGTGGACTTTTAGGGCTTAGGGGTTTAGGATTCTGGTGGTTTTAGGGTTTGTGGTTTAGGATTTTTGGGTTTTCGGGTTTTGGGTTTGCGGGGATTTGGGTTTTAAAGCTTTGGGGCCCATGGGATTTCGAGTTTTTGGGGTTTCCCATTCTTGCTCCCAGAGAGCCCAATACCCCTTAATTAAGGAATATAGCTTAAATCACCATGTGAATTCCCTTACAGTTTAAGGTGCATTCCTTAATTAAGGGGTACTGGGCTCTCTGGGCTATTTGCAGCCTTTTGGGTAAGACGCTGCATGGGAGCTCCTAAGACTTGGCGGGCTGTAAGAAAGACCCCGCATGAATGCACCCTTGCTACAAGGAGCCCAAACCCCAGGCTGTATGCCACAAAGATCTGAACCTTATTGAGAAGCCTCACCAAAACCCCCAAAAGTAGGTGAACTAATAGCCCAATGCCAATAAAACCAAGATGCCAGAATTTTCGGCCCAGGGCCATGCAAGAAACCTTAAAAAACTAAACCTTAACCCCTAAACCCTGGACCCCAAACCCTAACCCTAAACCCCCCGGGGGGTTAGTAAGGGTGGAAGCTTTAGCTTCATCCTCAAACTCCTAAGTCCTAGGCCTCTAAGACGGCACCGAAACCAAAACCCATAAAGTTTGGGTTTTGTGGCTTTCGGATTTCCTGGTGTAGGGTTTTCAGGTTTAGGATTTAGGACGTGAGGGTTTCATTGAGGGTTGGGGTGTTGAGGTGCCAAGCCTCATCCGCAGAGCTGTCCAGGACGACGCGGAGTGGGCCAACACCCACGTGCGAATTTTCTCCGGTCAGCCCGAGGGGGAAGAGGTTTTACCTGGGGATCCGAAAACCTACCGTGTTACGGGTTATACACTATAATTTTAGTAGCTGAGTGGATGCACTTTACACTTTTTGGGATAATATTACCCACTTTAAAACTAAAAGTGTACACTTTTTGGGGCTTATGAACTCAGCAACTGAGTAATTAAGGGGTCATAACCTGCTACTGTGTAGGGTTTGGGCATGCAGGTAGGCTTTGGGACTTACCTTAAACCCTACGTACCCTTACACCCTAGCCTGACCGCTAAACCCTAAGCCCAAACTTAAAAACTAAACCCCTGTTCTAAATGCTAAACCCTATAAGCCCTCATTGTATTTGTAGTGTTCGAGGGCTCAGGATTGCTTGTTTGAGTGTTTCAGCTCTCGAGATCGTTGGGGCCATCTGTCGGTCGAGAGGATCTCGCTGGATCAGACTTTGGGGGCTTTCATGGTCTAGGGTTGTTAGGGTTTAGAGTTTACGATGTAGGCGTTTCGGATTTAGGTTTCAGGGTTTATGATGTAGGGTTTAAGACGTTTTAAGGGTCGTGGGTGTAGGGGTTTAGGGTTTCTGGCATCGGCGGCTAAGGTAAGTTAACCAAAAGCCCTAAGCCTAAACCGTGGGCGAAGAGAAGGCGGAGTTGAATTCAAGCGCCACGCCGAGAGAAGAGAAGGGCCAAGACAGACAGAAGTTTCATGGACAGAGGGTGGCCCTCGCGTTCTTTCCGGCTTAGGGCTTAGGATTTACGAGCTTCAGATGATGGCCGTGCTTGATGTGTACCGGCGCTTCGGTTTCAACTTGGCTAAGCTGCCATAGCCGCTCGTGTGGTATGCAAGTCAACCTTTGCAAAACGTGTCAACACTCTTGAAACCACTTCAAAAACGGAACTACTGGACAGGACATTCAAAGATCATGCGCAGCCCCATATCAAGACCCAGAACCCGACAATCCCAAAAAGAAGACTGTGAGCCCTAGCTGATGGAGGTCTCTACACACTGAACCCTAAACCTTTAAGCCCCCAAACCCCGAACCCCTTAACCTCAAACCCCAAAACCCCTAAACCATCAACCCCTAAACCCTTAAACCCAAAGCTCCAAAGCCCACATGGAGGTCTTTACGGCTGCCTGAGACCTTATGATGAAATTCAAACGACTGGGAGCCCAGAAGAATTTGGGGTGCAGATGTAGATGCGCGTTATATATATATACATATATACATACATACATACATACATACATGAATATATATATATATATATAGATCTTTATGTGTATATATATATATACATATATTTATTTATTTACATACAAATATATGTGTATGTATGTCTGCATGTTTACTTCTATGTGCATATACACATATGCTTTTACAGCTATAACTATATGTAGAATCGTAAAGGCCTTGACAAGTAATTAGAACAGACTTCGGGACTTTGGGGGCACATTGCTATTACTAGATGACAAGGAAGCAAAACAAGACAAGAGGCTTTCTGGTTTTTGTCGCACCATGACTGCCATAAGGAGCCCTTACTTGAAGGGGCAGGGGACTTAGTAAGTAGATTATAAGTAGAGTTATAAGTGTCCTAAATGGAGCTACCCTAATTATAACCCTACATATAACCAACTTACTAAGTCCCCTGCCCCTTCAAGTAGACCCTAAACCCTAAACCCTATAGATCCCTTTAAGGAGCCCTATAGATCTTTAGGAACCCTTACTAAGTCCCCTGCCCCTTCAAGTAAGGAACAGTCAAGAACCCCTTTCCAACGTACATCCTTGGAGGCTCTTGGGGTGCAAGGCTTGGGAGTTAGGGTTTAGCGTTTAATACTGTTGATGGACAAAATCCTGCATTACCCATTATAAGGAATATACCATTAGGGTCCTTGAATAAGGGTGCTATAAGAGTTCCTTTAAAGGGATCTATAAAGGGTTTAGGGTTTAGAGTTTCCGAAAATTCGGGGTACCTTATTTGGGGGTCCTTATAATAAGGATCCTACTATTTAGGGTACTATATTAGGGTCCCCTATTTTCAGAAACACCCATATAGAAGCCTTAATAGTTACCAATACTACTGTGGGGGATCCTCGGGGATCCGTTTTATATTTATAGTATAATGCGCCCCAAAACCCTATTCCAATTATTAAGGCCCCTCTATTTGGCTTCAGGGACTTTGGGTGTGGGGTTCAGAATTTGGGCTGCGGGGCTCGGGATTTCGGGTTTAGGGGTTGAAGTCTTGGGGGCTTCCATGCTTCAAGACCCAAAGGGTCCAAAGTACCTATATAGTAGAATGTAGGGTTTCTATATATAAGGAATTACTATTATGATTTGGGGAAGTATCCCCCATAACAGTACTTAGGACCCTTTGGGAGAGCCTAGCAGGGCCTTGAGCCTCAAGGTGCGCGTTTGCACTGCATGTCGCGCCGTTCAATAACCCCTAGAACCCTTTGAAGGAGCCCTGAAAGGAACCCTGTTCCAATCTTTAAGGCCCGTATACTACAGAACCTGTATCATACCCTCACTAAGAAGGCTTGAGGCGCAGGAGTTTCTTCTGAAGCCGCCACTGGTGCGAAGTTAGCTGGCTGAACAACGGGTTATTTTGCTTTTCAGTATCCCTAAGATTCCATGTACTCAGATAGTATATACTTTGGCCTTACTGTAGTCCCTATGTAAAGGTACTTTAGGAACCAAGTGTCTACTATATGGGTACATGGACCCTGAGATTATCATGAACGCATATTTTAAGGTTGATTCTGAACATTATCATAGTGATTCTAAGCTGTCGTGTTTGTTGGATTTTTACATACTTAGCTCGTGAGCACGAATTGGCTTGAACGTTTGTCGTGCGGGGGCTTCAGTTTGTATACTTTGGCTGTGAAGGGTTTGGGGGGTGTTGAACGTCTCAGAGTTTGTGGTTTATCTGCGGTTCGTTGTTGATTTCTTACACTGGTCATGCCCAGTACTTGGTGCTGCAGCAGTAGGATCTCGTTAATCGGGGCTTGGTAGAAGTCTGATTACTTGCCTAGTGCTATTCCTTGGGGGTGTTTTTTTTGAAGCCCTAAACCCTAGACCTAATGCCCCCCTCAAAACCGCATTCTATCTGTGCTGGCCCCTTTGATAGGCTTCACGATGAAGCATGAGCTTTCGAGTCAAAAAGTCTACTGTAAGGGCCTTAATATTTGCCCTAGATTCCTTTAAAAGGTGTCTTCAAGGACTACTATAAGGGCTATTACAAGGACTTAGTATATAGGGGCCTTATGATTAGCTATGCTATTTTGGGGGGCTTCCTTATTATAATTCTAGTATAATTGGCCCCAACACCCTATTCTATTTATTAAGTCTCCTATATTAGTCATGCTAGGTGCGGCTGTTTAACTTGCCTACACCCGAACTGCTTCCGAAACCTCGGCACAAAGGCTCAGCTTGCCAGTGGGCTTGAACACAAAGCTCAAGAATAGCAAGGCCTGGTTCGGATTGTTTTTTTTTTTTTTGGGGGGGGGGGGGGGGGGGNGGGGGGGGGGGTTGGGGTTTGGCGCCGTGGCCTTGTATGGATTGGTTTAGTGTGTGTAGGTTCAGGGCATAAGGCTTCTCTGGTTTTTGGGGGGATTTGGGCCCTATCCGGGGTCGAGTATACAGAACCCTAAACCTTGAACACTAAAACCCAACTAACTGAGAGTTGCTTAGTTCGTCTTAGGGTTAAGCGGTTGGAGGCAGCCAAATACCCAGCGCTGTAAATCAAGGTTTATATAAGTTAGGAATCCCCAGCAAAGCTAGATTTTGTCATGCGAAATCCTAAACTCCAAACTCTAAATCGGTTAAACTCAGGAATTTCGATTTAGAGCTCGAGAACACTTGCCTCTGAGCCCTAAGCTTTTGCAAGTGTATACCGTATACCCCCAAAATTCCGCTTCCAAGTATACAGGGCCCTACATTAGGGGGGCAGCCTTATGCGCTATAAAAAAAGCAACACTGAGGGGAAACAGGCACAAGGGTTCATCAGGAAGCTCGGGCCCAGGGTTTGTATTGTTGGGTTTTTGAGCTTCGAGCGTTTAGTATTTAGGTTGAAAGGTTGGCAGTGGAAGGGCAGATTTGTGGCAACTTCGGTGTTCGCGATCCATTCAAGGAGCTCCTTCATTCTGCAATTGACGACAGATTGCTCCTAGTTGGGTACTTTAGAACTGAGAAAGGGATCCTCGTAACTACAGGGTTTTGATCCAAGTTTGGTGCAACAGCACCAAATACTGCAAGACCAATTGAACCAGGAAGAAACGATCCATAATCGGCTAGCCCGCCATCGGACGTTCCACCGCATCTTCGTCTTGTTTCGATTTAGGTACTATAGAGTACTTAACTTGATAATTACCTATACTATTTTGGGGGCTTCCTTTTTATAATCATAGTATAACAGGCCCCAAAACCCTATTCTAATTATTAAGGCCCCTACACTAAACCCTTATAGTAGCCCTTATAGAAACCCTTATAGACACCTTTAAAAGGAACCCGTTTAAAGGCACCCCTATTCTACTTATTAAGGCCCCTATATTAAGCGTAGTTCACGGCGCCTGACCAGAAGCCTCGGATCTGTCTCCGGCTTTAGGGTTTAGGGCTGGAGGGGTCTTTCTCTCTCCAGGCCCAAGAGCTCACAACCCTAAACCCCTAAACCCCTGAACCCCTCAACCCTAAGCACTTGAACCCCTGAACCCCTAAACCCTAAACCCCTAAACCCTGCGGGTTTATTGCCTGTCGGACTGTAATGCACACTGTCGCTAACCCCCGATGCAACCCCAACACTGCGAGATGTTCAAATAATCCTCAATGTAGCCCTCAGATGAATAATCGCCTTTGCTTTGCGAGCCCCAAGATTGCCCCAAGGGTCGAAAAGGACCCAATAATTAGGTACTCGGTTTTAGGATAGTAGTTATGTCGGTTAGGGCTTTGGAGAGTATATGATGATTCCCTAAACCCTGAACCCCTAAACCTTGGGGTTGGGATTCCTACTAAGCCAGAGGAGGGAGTTTAACAACAGGGTGTCCATACCGTAGGACACCGAAAGGCGTCCGACCTTAAAATGTGCAGCCCCAGAACAGCACCGCCTCGAACACAAAGGTTTTAACATGCCCACAGCATACGAAGTCTGCGTGTTTCTACATGCATGCATGCAGGCATGCATATGTAGATTTCATATATATATATATACATATGTAATGCATGCCTGCATGCATACATACATACATACATGTTCCGTATGCATATATTCAGACGTGCGTGTGTATACATGCACATACATGTGTGCATTCATACGTATATGCCTGTGTGCGCACTGATAAATTACGATATGGGCTCGTAGGTTCAGGTCTCCTGGTAATCTAGAAATTTAACCCTATAGACCCCTATCCCCTAAACCCTAACCCTGAAACCCTAAATCCTAAAACAGACCCTAAACCTTGAAACACTAATTTCCTAAACCCTCTTGCCCTGGAGCCCTAACCCTCAAGCCTTAGAGCCCTAAACCCTATACCTTTAAGTCCCCACGGCTCACAGGGAGCTTTCCTCCGAGACTTCTGGCGGGAAGCGATTGACAAGGACTGTCGATAGGAGTTTAGCGGTTACGGCTTAGGGTCGAGGGTTTAGTGGTTTATGTAGGGCTTAGGGCCTGAGGGCTTAGGATAGGTGGGCCTCAGCTATTTTCATGTTCATTCCGTAGGTTTCCTCATCATACCTTGGTATACCTCAGGGTTCCTCTGTATTCCCTAGATGTCCCTATTATTTCTTTGGTTTCCTGAATGTAACTTTGTGGTATAGTGTGCAGCAGAAACCTATGGTCGTTGAAACCATTGGGGCGTGGGGATTATGATCAAACCCGGGCTTGGAGGAAGGATTCTCGTCCCTACCTGTAGCCGAAAAGACCTACCTTTGTAGGGTTCCTTATTATGGTTTCTAAATATAGTACCCTAAAAAGGTCGGTCTTTTCGGCTAGAGGTTGTAGAAGAGTAGGTAACCTTCGTATTCTTCTGGGCTACGAAATTCAAAGGTTTCGGTTTTAGGGAGATAACCTTTTTGGGCTACAGTGCTCCCTGTTGTACCCCAAAGTGAACCTTGGGATACTGTGTCTCTTGGGTCCTGGTAGGTCAAGGCTGACTTTCGCTGCCAGGTTGAAGCTTTGGGAGAACAGAAGCCCTCAGTACAACATACAACGCTACATGTAGTCCCAAGAACTTAGGTTTAGGGTTTAGGGTTTAGGGTTGCAATATCGAAGAAAGCCGTACAGCCTGCCAGCAAGTGGGCAGTCGGAGCCACAACGAAGCCCGAAGTTAGCAAGTCCTTTAAAGCTTACTTAGTAGCTCAGTGGATACACTTTACACTTTTTGGGATAATATTACCCACTTTAAAACCAAAAGTGTACACTGTTTGGGGCTTATGAACTCAGCAACTAAGCTTACGATGTAGGCTTTTAGGGGCCTTAGGGAGGGCCCATGGATGCAAGATGGTTCCTTGCAAGCTCCCAACGCAATTGATGCGAAGATTGCGGACAGAACGTATGTCCAAGTGTCCAAGTGTGGACCCTCAACCCTAAACCCTAAACCCTAAGCCCTAAGCCCTAAACCCTACCATAAACCCTAAAGCCCCTACGCATATAAACCCCAACCCAAAGCCCTAAACCCTTACGTCGTGTGGGACTGCCCTTGTCAGGGCTATGCCAGTCGAAGGGTCTTGCCCAAACCACGGCTGGGACCCGACATGTGAGGCACTCAAGGAGGCTAGGGTTTAGGGTTTAGGGTTTACGGAAGGTCTCCGATGGTGGCGACTGGCGACAGGACCTCCCGTGTCCTCCAGCTGAGGACAGAGCAGTCCTACTATGGGGGCCTAAATAATTTCCAATCCTATTCGGGGTTCCTTATTAAATTTATAGTATCATAGGCCCCGAAACCCTATTCTAATCATTGAGGCCCCTATAGTACATCAACGTGATGATGTTTCCGCTGCTGGATGCCCTCTTCGAGAAGTTCCGTGCACTCGCCCAGGCTGATGCAGATTATCTCGCGGGGTTCAGGGTTCTGGGGTTTGGAGTACCATACTTTAATACTTTTTTTTCTTAAAGGAACCCTTATGAAATAAAAGTTTATACTTTTTTCTCCCTGGTTACTTAAAAGCCCAGGGTTACTGCCCGCAAACTGGGGTGCAGCCTCCCAGGGTTTAAGGTTTAGGGCCTAGTAGGGTTTAGGGCCTATCGGGTTTCGGTTTGGGGTTCAGGGTTCGGTTTAGGGTTTTCTGGGAATCTCCCAAAAATGGGATCCCTTTTTGGGGGTGCCCAGGGAAGAACGTCACCGTGATAGTAAGGAACTTTTGAGAGACCTCAGGGCAAAGGGCTAGCCCCTACTCAACGGCTTTTTCAGAAGCCGCCTCGTCTTGTTTTGTTCGGGGTTTTGGGTTGTGGTTTTCTGCCATATCGACTGCCTCTGAAGAGCCAAAGCTGGGTTTGTGCTTTTGTGGATTTTGAAGTCTTGTAAACAAACACTGCTTTGCGGGATTGCGCTTTATGGCATGTAAGGCAGGGCTGTAATTCCCAGTTTGTAGTTTAGGATACTGCATTGGATGAAGGAGATCGAGGATGTTGTGCAGAAGCTCTATGTTTCGCGGCTGCAAGACCCGGCAAGAACGGCTTTTGATGCTCGGCTCCTGCATGTCACAAAGGGTTCAGAGCATTGCGGCTGCAGGGGCCAATCGCGGACGCATCGGGATGTATGTGATTGTCACGCTCTTTCAAGGAAGCCGTTTTTTTTGAGCTTCGTCAAAGGTTATTGGCGTCTATTGCTGTCTGTACTTTTCGTGATCTGAAGGACTGTTCGGATCGTGCTCTAGGCGTCAACGGTTAAGCTTAGTGGTCCCAAACCTCAACATTTCAAGGTGTGAGTTTTTGCATGGCAGTTCTATTCAATCTGGAACCCCATCGGTCACGGGCTCTTCTGACACTGCCCAAAAGGTATTCGATAATCGAGGGATTGAATATTGCGGAAATGTTGAAGGTTTTGTAACGTTTAGGGTTATAGGGTTTATGATTTAGGGGTCTTGCAACTCGTACCGCACTTCTATTCTGTTTTGTTTCTAGTGACAGCTGACTGGTGCCACTGTCACGGCGACTACTGTTTGGCTGCGGATCCGAGTTGGCCTGTGGCCGCTAAACCTACACACTAGTATTTTGTGATCCCATATAATGGCCCTTCAAATATATATATATATATATATATATCCATGACAGCTAATGCTATAATAATTTGGTGGTACTGACTTTCCGTAGCCACTGCATGGGGCTATCTGTTTCCCCAGCTCTGCAAACCGTGCTTAGTTTTTCCTAAACTCTAAACCCGAACTTTGCGACCTCACCTAAACCCCAAAAGCCCCAAACCGCCAAACCTCATTCGCACAACGCTAGACCCAACCGGCCCCGGAAGTCGTTTGTTTGTCTTGAAGGCGCGGTGGGNGGGGGGGGAGGGGCGAACTAAGTAGTCATAGTATGCCCTCCTAGTGCCTATACAGTTGATTATACAGGTCATTACATACCCCAAAGCCTTATTCTAATTCATAAAGCCCCTGGTTTAGGAGCTTGTGTAGAGTTCCCAGGCTCCGATCATCGTGAACATGGCCGCAGAGGAGGCGATATCTCTAAACTAGATTGGGTTTAGGATTTAGGGTTTACGGTGTAGGGTTTAAGGTTTATATTGAATCATTGTCTTAGTTTCCATGTAAATGTTGAATGCTGGGAACATAGGTATCCTCACTTGTCTTATGACGCAGGGGATGGATCCTTCAACACTTAGAGGTTTAGGTCCTTCGTCTAGTAGCAGAGGAGAAACTTGAAAAAAAAAACGCTTGACTACAAGGTTTGAGGTTGTTCTTGCCATGGGGCTGTGGAGTTGGGTTTAGGGTTGCCCGTAAGTATTGCACCTTCAGCTGTCTGTGACGAATTCCAAAAAGCTGAATAGCACAGGGTCCGGGTTTCATAGTTGTTCTAGATGTTAGGTTTCGGGGTCAAGGGCACAGTGTGTTTTGAGCAGTCTTCCTCACCTCAAGGCTTCTGAACATTTGCTGCTGTCCGTGCTTGGACTCGGCGTTTCGGAAATCAGACACACCACGTTAGTTGGAAAGTTGGCGGCAGGGCAAGGTGCCTATGATGTCCGGATAGCCTTCAACTGCTCTTCCGCACACCCTGATTGTCCATGTACTCACCCATAGAGTATATACTTATACTTTGGCATTAAAGTGCCCATAACCCTAAACCCTATAACCCTATAGCCCTATAAACCCAAACCCTGAGTCCTAAGACTCGAAAAGCCCAATCCAAGCGGCCGTGAAGAGGATCAGTTGCTCAGATCCCTTAAGGGGGTTCCTATACTGGGTTCTTGTTAAGGGATGTAAGTTAAGTTACCATAATAAGGAACCCATATTATTTACTATAGATCCCTATGATCATGGTAACTTAAAACTTAACTTTGATCCCTTAACAAGAACCCAGTATAAAGTACCCTTCAGCTTTATGGGCTCCCGAATAAGGGGATCTGCCTTTTCCAGATCCTCCCGGGGGGTCCTGGCAAGCTGCCCCGGAGGATCAGGTGCTTGTGGACCAGGAGAAACTGCCGGAGGGCACGCGCATCGTCAAGGTCCCGCCGGGACGAGGGGGATACAGGGTTGATAGGGGCTTGGGATTTAGGGCTTATGGGGTTTAAGGGTTTGGGGTGGTAGGGCATAGGGGATTCAGGGTTTAGGGGAATGGTTTCCCTGTAGGAGCCTGTTTGCCTTTGTTTTGGAGAGGGTCTCCTGTTTGGGACTGAACAATATGAAAAGGGGAGTTTTTCCATGTAGCTACAGGGAACCTATTTTTAGCCATGTTGCGGCCGGGGCGAGGGTAGTTTGCATTGCCTTTACCCCGAGAGCAGGCTTGCTCCGACAACCGTACGATCTCAAGAAACATCAACCCTAAATTGAGGGCTACCTTCCCTTGGCGTTCTTCTGGTTGACTCTTAGGACTTTAACTTTTTGGGTTTCTATATGAACTATAAGAAGTAGGCTAAAAGTTTAACTTTTAGGAGGGGTTCAGAAGTCGGCCAAGTTCCTCTCTGTCTCTGAGTGAGAGAGAGTAGAGATGACATCGCAGGTGGATTTCAAGATCTCCCGGAAGGACGATGCTCTTGAAGCCAAGGGGGCGACTGGAGCCCAGATCAGCGCGGGTCAGGTTTACGGCGGTTTGGGGTTTCGGGCATGAGGATTTTCGGATTTAGGGGCGGAGTTTTAGGGTTGAGTGGGGTTCCATAATGAGGGTGAAGAAGGCAGGGCTAGAGGTCTATAGGATTGTCGGAAGCATACAAAGCTGTAGGGTTCTTAGCACTTGGACGGTTTCGTGGTCTCAAACCCCAGCAGTCAGAGCCGCTTCTCGAGCCTTGTCAGTCAGGGTTTCGGGTTTAGGGTTAATCCATAGGGTTCAGGGTTTAGGGTTCAGGGTTTATAGGGTTCAGGGTTTAGGGTTCAGGGTTCAGGGTTTATAGGGTTCAGGGTTTATAGGGTTCAGGGTTTAGGGTTTAGGGTTCAGGGTTTAGGGTTCAGGGTTTAGTGTAGGGTTTGGTGTTTCAGGGTTCGGGTTTAGTGCAGGATCGGTATTGTTCGGGTGTACAGTGTAAAGGCACATAGGTATAGACCTGGAAGTAGGAAAAAGCACCCTTCAGCACGAAGCCCGACATTCCAGAACCTTTACACACAGACTGACAGCTTAGGCTGCTGCGATGGATGATGCAGAATCGCTGCATGACGGTGGAGGTCCCTAAACCCTAAACCCCTAAACCCTAAAGCCCTAAAGCCCTAAAGCCTAAGCCCTAAACCCTACTGGTTCCTCGGGGCTTCCCTATGTCGCAGACTCGTGGGCAGTCTCATAAACTTCCGGGTCGGCTCGACAGTTTAGCGAGGGCGTTACATCTACAGCCCCCCTGCTTCCTGGTTCACGTTTCATTGTATAATTCCGTGAGACAGATAGGTGTTTTGGACTGTCAAAGTCTTGAATCTTCGCTTGAGACCTCATAAACTCTACACAGGCAGCCCAGGGGTTTGCAGGGTTGCAGAAGTTTTCAGGACTAGGATATCAAGTTGCTAGGAGCCCCGCATGGATCCTGATATTTCGGTCATTCCGAAATTAGGACCCCTTAGCCAGGTTCATGAATTAGGCTACTATTAGTGCCTCGTTTGTTCTTCTCATCATTGTTATGAAGCTGTCCGTGACGCGTATGCGAAGACGTTTTCCGGAGCCTCACCCACATGTTCCAGCTTTCCTAACATCCAACCCTGAACCCTCATCCCCTAAACCGTAATCCTTCCACCGTAGACCCTAAACCCGAAACCTTGGATCCTTAACCTTAGACCCCCCAAACCTGTGCAGAAAGGCTTCCTTTTGCAACTTCCAAGGTTGATTATGCATAGCCGTAATAGTTGGAGATGCACGAGTGGCTCAGCGTTTTTAGGCTTTTGAGTGGTGTGGGCTTGACTGGTTTAGGGTTCAACGGGTTCAGGGGTTTAGAGGGCCGCCGGGTTTAGAGGTTAAGTTCAAGCGTTACAAACGGAGTTCTACTCAAGCTTGGAATTTAAGTAGTTCTCGGCATACCTACAGTACTTGTAGCCGTGCTTGCTAAGTCCAAGAAGGTATGTATGAACTAGGTACGAAGTCAGGAAGTCCTCCGAGAACCAGAGTTTACCTCATCAAGCCAGCAGCCCTAATTTAATAGAGGATCTAAATTATGTGTAATCTAACTTGCTTATATTATATGGTCTCTTGATACGATATACAGCACACTCTATCGCCAATACTGTATCCCCGCATCGTCCATGTGGGAGTTTCCGAAAATTAGGGTACCTTATTTTGGGGTCCTTATAACAAGGATCCTACTATTTAGGGTGCTACCATGTAGAAAGCATGCGACAGTATACCCTCAGACCCTGTTGGAAGTGCGAAGATCCGTTTACTGTCCTGGCCCCGATTGCCGCCATTGTTGTGCCCCTGGTTTGCTTACCAGGGAAACGTAGAGCAACCCCTCCCCTGACCTTAGCCTTAGCTCAACAAATCTCTATTTATGTCTTTAGCTCCTTACCTCGAACTCCCTATATCCCCCCCCCAAAATGCTGTTTCTAGAGCTTCTTCCTTTGATTTCTTTTTCTTGTATCCTTGAATGTCCTTGACAAGGTTGGTCTTTCATGCTAGACCCAAACCATCCTTAGACTTTGGCCAAACTACCCTAAGGCCGAATGTCGAAATCCCACGCCCTAAACTGTAAACCCCAACGGTTTAGAGTTTAGGGATACTATAATAGCCTAAATAATGGCCAATACTATTTTGGTGGTTCCTTTATACAATTATAGTATAATGGGGCCCCAGACCCTATTCTAGTATTGAGGCCTCTACATTAAACCAGAACTGCCTCAACCAGAAGCAACTCTGTGGATCTCCTTGGAGGATCTGCTGGAGTTCAAAGGTTTGGAGGAGGAGGAGGAGGAGGCCTTGAATTCCGGCCTTAATATGGGTGCGTTTGTGGTTTCAGGTTTTTTGCCTTGACTCCGATTTTGGAACGGGTGATTTTGTGATTTTGGGGTTTTTGACCTTGATTTCCGGTCTTGGTATGGGTGCTTTTGTGTTTTGTTGTTTTAGTCTTGATTGAGGGCATCAAGCTGCTACAAGAGAGCGGTACGGTTCGAAGAGCAACTAAGGTCTGAACATCTTGATGCTTAGGGATTGGGGTTTACCGATTTAGGGTTAAGGGGTTTAGGGTTTTGGGTTAGGGAGTCTACGGGTTCAGGGTTTAGGGGTTAGTGTTTGCTCCTCGAAACTAGCAAAACGTTGCAGCCCAAGCACGACATCCGTAAACCTCAATTCTAAAATTCCAAAATCCCTGAACCCCCATAAAATCCCTCCACCCTCAACCTGAAACCCCCAAAATCCCTGAACCCTGAACCTTAAACCGCAACAGATGACTGCGTACCGGCTGCACAAGAACCAGCCCAATCCGGATGTTTTGGTTTTTGAAGAGGCCTGTCTGGATGATCCCAGTTGTCGTGTATGTAGACATGCATGTTTTGGCGAGAGTATGCACAAAGCATTTCTTACGATGTATCACTGAATGTACATACATATATATATATGCACATGTACACACACACACATGTGTTCACAAATAGAATGCCTAGCACCAATTCGCACCCGCCCGCACACATGCAGACACACGCATATATGCTACTGCTCATGCACCCGACCGCAAGCATAACAGCACATTTACAGTTGTTGAACGCATTTGTAATCGACAGGACAGATCAAAGCTGTGCGCTCCCCTGCAACTGTTGATGATTGTAGCGACTGTAGGGAGTATATCACGAACATGAGCATACTGGTTGAATATCCCGCTTTTCCATTTTCCTGCACCCCATTCTGAGTAACTGCGCTGAACGATCTAGTCGAATGGTGTATAGTGTGGTGTGGAGTGCAAATTGTTGTATTCGAAACCCTGTCTATCCACTGCGAGGATACTAGATTGCCCGGTCCAGGACGTGTTAGCTTCTATGATCTGCTATGTTGTGCCTTTATCCAGCAAGTTCGGTTGTTCTGCAGGAGATAGGTTTCAGGTCAACCCGAAACTCTTAACCTCAACCAGCTCTATACCCAGGCCGAGACTTAAGTTCAATACGCTGGTCTAGTAGCTCTTTTGGGTTAACTGATTCTGCCTGCTAGGATAGATATTTGGTTAGCCAAAAAGGAGGTGGAATGCAGCCTGTAGGTCGTAGGTAAAGCCCTGAACCCTAATCAGCGAGCCCCCGCAGACCGTACGTGAGCTGTGATGTGAGCTGCCTTAAAGCCGCAGTTGAGGATTTCAGGAGGCTATACATAAGGCTCTGAAAAGGGCCCCTCAGAAGTGGAGGGTTTGGGCTTCCCACAGACTGCTTCATTCTTCGTTGTTTTCTTCACCTGGAAGCAGCAACAAGCCCTCACCTATGACGGAGCGTTTTAGTCTCTAGGGTAGCCTCATCTACCGCGTGTGTCGCTTGCCAGGATCGCGGTGAAGGAGGCGATGGTGGCTGGAACAAGAAGTGTCGTGTTTGCACAAAGGTTCGCAGTACAATCCTACACCTATACATACAGAGTATATGACAGCCATGCTCAAAACCTAATTAATCACTACAGAGTATGTTACATACATCAAGGCTCTAAGCCCAAAATACTAAACCTTATGTATAGATCCCAAGCCCCAAAACCACCTTTGACCCTGAATCCCCACTCCGGCAATGAACAGCCTTAAATAAGCCGGCTTAGCGTTTAGGGTTAGCCCCCCTGCAGCTTTCTTCTTTGATCCCCAATCAGACGCGAATGAAGAATCTAGAGGGGCTCTACAAGAGCATCGTTAAAGTTTATGAGCAGGGTCCAGGTTTTAGGGCTTGCGGGTTTAGGCTTTATCATAATCCCTAAATTTTACATCCCCCATGCCTCAGCTTAGAAAGTCCTCTAATCCTCACCCAGGTGCCTTAAATCTGCAACATCCTGAACATTCCCTCAACACCCTCATCCCAAACCCTAAACCCTAACCTCGTCAGGTTCCAAGAGTTTGGGGGGTCCAAACAGAAGTTTGTGAAGGCAACGCGGCAGCAAAAACCTGTGGTATATACATAATATATGCATTGATACATATATTCATACATTCAGATATACACACACACATATATATATATATATATTTATTTATATATGTGCATATGCATATGCATTTACATATACATATACATGAAAACATACACATACATATACACATACATATACAAGTACATATACATATACATGTATACATAAGCATCTACACATATATGCATAATTACACAAACATATATATATATATATATATATATATGTATATACATACATAACTGTATATAGATATACAGATAGATGTATGCATCTGTATACATATACACAACCGCATGTATACACAGTTACATGTATACATATAGACATATATACATGTTATATACACATATTGTATATACATATCGACATACGCACGCACATACATACTTACACACATACATACATACATACATGCATACATGCATACGTACATACATACACACAGACATACATACAGATGCAGATGATTGTGGTCCCTATTTAGGTAATTACTTTAGGACCCACGTGAATACTATGTGGGCACACGGACCCGTAGGGAACCCTAAACCCCGAAACCCTCAACAAGTCGGGGGTCGACGTTGCTTTCGAACATAAGGCTTAGACATGTGACTTCCACCCTCAATCGCAGTTTCCTTGGTTCAAACCGGCTTTAGGGTTTAAGGTTAAAGGTTTAGGCTATAGGGCTATATGATGAGAGGACGCTGGGTCAGGGAGATCAGAAACTCGAGTGGAGCACCTGTACATTACAGCAACACGCATCAGCTTACGCAGCAAGATTCAGAAGCGACACAAGCATCAGATATGAAAATCCTAAACCCTCACCCTTAAGCTCTCAAAGCCTAAACCCAGGCACCCAGGGCCCAGGGCTCTCATATCTTACCCCTAAACCCTAAACCCTAAACCGTTAAAAGCATCTCAGAGTCCCCAAGCCCTTGGTTTGTGGTTCTCCGTTGCATCGAAACTCTGAAGTTGGGATTTGCTCAGCTCATGGGGTTTGATTAATTAAGGTTTTAGGATTTACAGGGTTTGGGGTTCAGGGTTCTAGCGTTGAGGATTCAGTGCTTCTGGGCCTAAGAGTTTTGGGTTTAGGGTCTTTTGGGATTTCGAGCTTTAGGGTTGTCGGGTTTAGTGCTTAAGCATCCTCAGGGTTGGGTGTGCAAGGATTTGACGAATCTCCATGGCCAGGGGCCTCGTGTTGTGCGAAGCTTATAGTGTACAAGACATATGACATATCTTCTTCGCTCTGACATTCCAGGATTTAGTTTGTGGGCGAAGGCTTTCGGGTTTCGGGTTGTTTTGTGTTTAGGGTTATGGTTTATAAGGTCAGCTTCACGTGTGGTGGGCCTCGCTCAACTACATGTGCCAAGTCCCGTGATCCTTTATGCCTTTATGTGAAGCTTCCGGAGTCGACGTCATCAGCATACCGGGGTGGTGGAACAATTAGTAATGCTATGCCCTTATCGTCCAATATGTAGTATAACATACCCTAAACCCTATTCTTATCATTTTTTAAGCCCTGACCCGCAGCAGGTATATTTTTTCTGTGCTCATTGTTCGGGTACGACTATATCTACATGCTGTGATCTTCACCCGAGATGCCTACCGCTTGAAGCGCGGGAAGCAAATTGTTGAGGATCTTCTGGTTTGAGTTGAGGCAGTTTAGGAGTTTTGGCTGCACCGCAGTGCAGCCAATGTGCAAGAGTATATGAGCCAGCATCATTCGCACTTGCCTCAGCACCAGACAGCCGTGGTTGCATGGTCGAGCTACTAGTAGCACGGGGTGCTGAAGAGATTTTCAATCTCCAAACCTTGCCATAGACCGTGACACGGACAAGACCTGCACTCGTCTGAGGAGTTCGCTAGTGGGAAGGAGAAGCATCGAAGAGGCGAGATCAAGAAGGCGTTGGACAAGGCCGGTCGGCTTGCTTCGAGAGAAATCAGCTACAGATCAGCCCAGCGAATCCAACAAAACTAAACTGAGGACAACCTTTCAGCGGCCTGAATAACAAGGTAGCTGGCTCGTTTGCCGCCGAAGGGTGCGCCGTTGTTTTCGTAAGATTTTCTTAAAAGTGTAGAACCTAGCGTTTTGGTTGTTGTGAAATAGACGACGTCTTGCCTCTTTCCCATTCCATGTTTATTGTTTCGTTTGGTTAGTCTGTGCTTGCGGAAGCGCCGTAGATACCGTTGTGGGTCGTTTTTGTTCTTGAAGTCTTCTGGTTTGGAGAGCCTTGAATCGGGAGCGTCTCACATATAACCGCATATAGCCGACACTTGGTGCGGTTTCGATCGTTGTCTCCCGTGATGTTCGGCTTCAACAGGATCATGGACCAGCATTGTCATCGTCGTTCCTATCATCACTGTTATCGTCATCGCCATTGTTATTCTCATCTTCGTCGTCATCGTCATCATCTCAAAAGTCATGCCGCATCTTCCTCATTTCATCGTCATCATCGGCACAGCAGCCATCACATCATCCTCAGCTGCGTCGTTTCATCGTCATTAAACCGATGTGACCGCCGCGAGAAGGCTTTCCAAATTCAACCTAGCGGGTCCACATACACTACCATCATGGAATTAGGTCCCCGAAACCATAATAGGGATGGTCTTTCGGTACCTGATTCCATAATAGTAGTGCATATGGACCCTCTGGGATAATGAATGCTTGTCCATACCCCCCCTCTCCACCCCTGCGCGGAAGCAAAAAGAACAACACAGCAATCGCCATTGCCATGGAAGCCATCACTCCACCTCCCATCCCCCCTGCACACTCTTGCACTGAAGCAACAAGAACAACCTTACAGACATAATCCGCATTGCCATGGACGTTATCCCCCCCCGTCCCTGCACGGAAGCACAAAGACAAACATTACATACGTAAGCCACGTTGCCATGGACGTTATCACGCACCCCCCGCCCCCCGCGCTCCATCCCCCCTGTCCAGCCCTGCACGGAAGCAAGCAGAAAAACACTACATACATAATCCGCATTGCCATGGACGTTAAAAGCGCGACATAAGTAATCCGCATTGCCATGGACCCCCCTCCTAATCCCCCCGCCCCCACCCTGGAAAGACACATGGAAAAGGCAAATTTAAACACACACACACACACACACCCACGCACGCACGCACGCACGCATGCACGCACAGACACACAGACACACAGACACACAGACACACAGACACACAGACACACAGACACACAGACAGAGACACACACACACACACACGAGATCCAAAAAAACGGAGCAGGCACAAATCAGTGTAACTAACGATAAAGCATGCGAAAGTTCAAAAACATCGTTTTCCACTTTCCAGGAACACACTGTAAGCACCTATACGAAAGGCAACTCTCATTTTGTTGAACGAATTGTGACGTGCAAAAGCTCGAGTTTTGGCACATTGCAGCCTGGAAATCAATGCATTCTTTGTGGCGGCAGAAGCGTCGCTGCCAATAGCTACAAGTATTTGTTTCAGGGTTCCCACTCGGAGATTGCAAATTCGTAAACCCCAATTGCAAGGGTCCATGTGCCCATAGTACACACTTTGGCCCCAACGTAGTTATATAGAGGAGACTACTTTAAAAGCCAAAGTATATACAGGAGTCTCCTTGAAGAACTCCAGAAGAGAGTACGCTTGCAGAGCCTTTCGACGCGAGGATCAAACAACTATAACATAACACGGTCGACATTTCTCGACCCTGGACTGTGGTATCCATTTTTGGATACACCTCTTTCGTGATTCGGGTCTTATCATGAAGGAAGCGGGTAATTCACCAAACAATACTACATTGCAGCGCCGTGGTAGGGTGGATACTAGGGTCTTCAGGGTTTCCGGCCTTCGGTGGGCTTCACCCTAAACCGTAGCAGGGTTTAGGTTTTAGAGGTTTACGGGTTTAGGGGTTTAGGGCTCTCCCTCTGGGACTTCGGACCTACATAGATCCCTCGGGCTCCATGTGCTCATATCACGGATGCTTAAGTCAGACTCTCTGCGAGGCCCGCCAGTGCACTATTGCGGGGGTGCTTCCTGGACTGCAGTACCTTTCAGCTTATGCATCCTTCAAAGTTGGAGTTAGATTTTTGACGGCTATGTACCACGACATCCCGTCCTGAGTATTGATGCAGGTTCACTTATCCCTAAACCCTAACCCTTTTCCTCCTATGGTGTCACATCCCCTTGGAGCGTCTAGCAAAGCCGCCAGGACGAGAGGAGGCAGCGCAAAAAAGGCAGTGCTGCCTTCTACTGAGCAAACCGAAAGCGTTGCATCCCTTAAGTCAACTTATAGTTTGTGTATGAGGCTACAGGTTTAGGTGCAGGGCTTTAGGGTTTGGGGTTTCGGGGTTCAGTCCTTATGGGTTCAAATTAAAACTCTTTGGCTTCCTGTAATTAAAAGTATTCAAGAGGTTGTTGTAAGTTACTTAAACCAGAAGGTAAATAGCAGGGCAAATGTTGGACCAAAGGTATCTCAGCATGCTACGTTAGGGGTGAACCCTGGGCCGTACTGTATGAGGGGAGGGCGCGGGAGGCGGGGGAGGCGGGTGCTGGGGTCTGGGCCTAAAAACTCCAGTGATTTGAACTCCCCCTTGAGGTAGGATAGGAGCTGTGGTAGAAGCTGTATGCTTTCTCTCAGAAGCCCGTGTCATTAGTGGCTTTGCCCATGGATTGGTGATCCCCTGCTTAAGACTCAGTGTTGAATCCTTCTACTCAGGGTTGGTATTGGTTGTATCATAGGCTGTGCCCCGCACCAAGCCACCGAAATTCATCGCAGCACATATATGGGCGGTTGTCAAAATTAGGGTCCCTTTTTGGGTCCCAATTATAATACGGCACCTAATATTTAGGGTACCCAAAAAGGGACATTATTTTGACAACTACCCATATGAGTTGCTACAAGTCCTTGATTCGCGTATGGGGAGGGCCCGGCCCTACTCAACGTTCAATCCCTAGAGCAAACCTCCACTCAAAAAAGGCTGCGACCGCGGCAAGGAGTAGGGCTCAGGGTTTACATTTAGGGTTTCGGCATAGTTTTCGATTCGATTCTGGTTTACATGTTCATCTCTTGCATGCTAGTTGCGAACTAGTGGCAAACACAGCGGTGCCTTCTGGGCAAAGCTCTCGACGCCAGGATTTAGGGCGTGTGGATAGTCTGCAGTCTGGTGCAGTCGGAGCCGAGCTTTCGTCATCGCCTGCGTGCGGCGGTCGCAAAAGCTTGGCATCACCTTTGCCCTGTTCTTTTTTTAGGTTTCTGATTCGTCTTCTTATTTTTTAGGGTTTCTGACCTATCTTCTTAGTTTTCAGGTGTTAAGATCTGTCTTCTGCTTTTTTAGGGTTTCTGATCTGGGATATCGGGTGGACAGCCCTGAGGATGGGAATCGAAGCAGGAGTGGTAGGTACGCTGTCCGGGTGACCGCCATCCTTACCCCGCAAAACTAATGCTCATGCCTGCATCATCCGTAATTCGCAACAACATAAGCCATAAATCACGGACCCAAAGCTTTCATATGCCTTGGATACTCAAGGTCACCCCGGATGTTGCCCAGCAAGTTTCAGGACCCAGCTGTTTTCAGGCTCTACCACCCTATACCCAGACCCCCGGGAGGATCCAAAAAGTAGATCCCTTAGTCCTATAAAGCACCCTTAGTAGTATAGGGCCCTAAATTAGGGGATCTACTTTCTAGATCCTTCCGGGGGTCTGGGTATATAATCACGGGATCTTACCATACGATTTTCGGATTTTGGGCTACAGGTACACCCTCATCCTTTTCTTGTCCCGCATCCCCAAGTCCTAGACCCCAACTATTCGAATCCCGAAGCGTTGGACTTAAATTAGGGGCCCAAAAAGCACATAAGCATAAGCTTTTTATAGGGATATCCCTACCTTATTGGGCTTCATTATAACTGGGTTTATGTGGGATATCCCTATCCTTATTTTGCTTATGTGCCTTTTGGGGGCCCAATTAAAGCCGTAACCCTAGGACCCCTAAAGATTCGAAGATGTCCATTGAAGAACGCCCGCGAGCTTCCATACGCAACTTAGGGTTCTTGGGGCTGGGTTAGGGTTATATATGGGTGGTTGTCAAAATCAGGGTCCCTTTTTGGGTACCCTAAATAATAGGTGCCGTATTATAATAAGGACCCCACAAGGGACCCCAATATTGACAACCACCCATATAGTTTAGGATTGCTGTAAGGGTCAGTCAAAATCCATGTCCAGAACATTTTGGCTCGAATCTGCATAAAAGTGGCAGAATTCCGCGAGATTGAAAAACCGAGCTCTACAGTTCACGGCTCGAGCTTCTCAACCTTACAAAGCTTTACCCTGTAAATCCGAAAATCGTGGCACAGCCTACTCAGACTTCGGACTGCAGTACTGTAGGGGCCAAAATCAGTGCCAATACGATTTTGGGGTTCCTTCTTATAATAGTCATAGTATCATGGGCCCCAAAACCCTATTCTACTCATTAAGGCCCCTATAGTAGTTGTTTGGAAGCTTTTATGGCCAAAGTACGTGAACCCCCAGGTTTATAGACTCTTAGACCGGAAATCTTAAACGCGGAATCAAGATGCGTAGAACGTAAGCTTTAGCCTGTAACCTCAGAACCTGAACCCGTACACCCTGAACACCAAACCCCAAACCCCGATCCCGCTAAACCTGGGTTCTTGTTGAGGAATTTAATTTAAGTTGCCATAATAGGGATCTATAGTAGATAGTGTTTCCTAATTATCACTCTGAAATTAAATCCCTTAACACCCAGACCCCCGGAAGGATCTAGAAAGTAGATCCCCTAATTTGGGGCCCTATACTTATAAGGGTACTTTATAGGAACCCCCATTAAGGGATCTACCTTTTTGGATCCTCCCGGCGGTCTGGGCAAGAACCGAGAAACTGCAAACCCCACACCGCAAGGCCGGAAATCCCTTGCCCTGATCAGCCGAAGCTTTTCTCGGCAAATACCTGAAGCCCAAAGAAAAACCCTTACAGCCTACCTTAACCTACCAAAACCTACTTTTTGGTTGGTTCGTATTATAAACCCTAATAAGGAATTTATTAGGACCCCATTAAAAAGTAGGTCTTAGTAGCTGAGTGGATACACTTTAATGGGGATAATGCTACCCACTATGAAACTAAAAGTGTACACTTTGGGGGGCTTATGAACTCAGCAACTAAGTAGAGCCAAGCCCAACAAACCCCGACCCCAACGCAAACTCCTTCAGCCCCAAAGCCTAGACTCTGAACCCCAAAACCAAGGCCCTAGGCACTCCAAACGATTTCCAGAGACCCTCCTGGCTACGAGCTTCTTTCATGAAAGATGCGCCTTTGCCTTGTCGCCTGTGCTCTCCTTGGCTACAGTGCATGGGTGAGCTGTCTTGTGTACGCGGGATTTCTCAACAGGGGCTCATCTTTGGTGGTCTCGCAGCAAGGTTCTGTTTATCTATCTACATGGTTTTCTGGAATTCGCTATATGAGCTGCAGAGTAGAGTATAGAGCCTTAGTCATGAAGTAAAGGCATGTGACTGGATAGCTTTGTGGCCCTTTCTTGCTAGAGAGCCTTTGTAAAGAATGATGATCTCTTTTCGGCTGAAAAGTATGCCAGGGGATGGAGAGGCCTTTAAACCTCAGACCCCAAACTCTCAGAGGTTCGCGGTTTGGTATTAACAGACACTAAACTAGTTCATACCATGTCAAGTTTCAGTCTATCATATCATATCATAGTATATACATCATAATGCAATATGATAAAGTATATTATCGTATAACACAGCCTAGCATCGTATAGTAGAGGAGTGGTATACTATAGCATAGTCAGGTATAGTTTAATGTATTCAGTTCTAACATGATGAATTAGGTTGTCAGTTATCAGTCATAATACCATGTAGGAGAATGGATTGCAATATTTTGAAACTATGATGTAACATACTACAATACCATATCACACAATAGAACTACACAATGGTATATTAAAGTATAATGTCGCATAATATAGCCTATTATGATACAGCTGATAAGAATAATGTGCGAATGAAATAATATACTATAGTATCATGGCATAAGACATGATATAATATGGCATGGCGTGATATTACATAATGCAATGTAATGCAATATGGTATGATAAAGTAGAACATAACATATTGTGGGGTAATGCAGTACAAGGTTACATAATATCATAAACATATGGATGTATTATATCTATAGAGATATAAACCATGTTGATATGAGTCTCAATATTCATCCCAATACAAATATGACTATGAGACTGTGCAATACACAATACACAATATACAATATAGGAAACGGTATGTGGTTCAATATCATTTGTACAGTATTATAACATCTAGACGCCGGAACTGGCTAGTAATGGTAATTGCCCAGCTGTAGCCCGGATATGAACATATTACACTACCACCCAACACCCGGTTCTAATGTTCAACAGTCGCTACAATCGTAAATACTGTGTTTATTTTGTTAGGTTCCCAGAGTAGGGACCAGACAGCTGGTTTCATGTCTTCCTGGTGTGATCAGGAGCCTTGTTCACATTTGGGCGAGCCCATGAAGTGCGTATTTTGTCCCCATAGTGGGGCGTTTAAGATCTAGGGTATATACCCAGCCGTTATGACACGCATATTATGCTTATTTTGGGTCCAAGAGGCCCATAGGCAGGGGGGGCTAATAGTTGTAGGGTTTGGGGTCCTTTATCCAAACAGCCACAGCTTGGAGCCTTGGTGCTACTGTTCTTTAACACGTCATTTGGACCAGAAAGCAATTATCCCTAAACCCTGCCTGTGGATTCGAAAAACCTACCGTTTTAAGGGTTAGCCCCCTATATACTCATGGGGTCATAACCTACCATTTTGTAGGGTTTGCCTGAAGCTTCAGGTAAACATTGCCCTACAGTCAAAGCCTTGAAGTGACCTGAAATCTGGCAACCGAGACTGTGTACAGCTGCCTCTTCCCCGAACTGTCGACATGACAGGGTTTAGGGCTTAGGGTGCCTAGTGTATGGTGAGGTGCTAGAATGCGAAAAACAGGCGACCAACTTGCACGTGAGGGCCCCTAGATCCCAAGCCCTTTAAATCCTCAACTCTAAACCCTAAACCTTGTAAGCCATGTGAGTGGTTGTCAAAATTATGGTCTCTTTTTGGGTCCCTAATATAATACGTCACCTACTACTTAGGGTACCCAAACGCGGACCCTAATTTTGACAACTAAGTACCCATGTGGTTTGAGATTTGCCCGAGGTGCAGCCATTGCCGCCTTGGCAGGCTCAGCCCCAGCGCTTAGGGCTTAGAAGGGGACCCAAAAAGCACATCAGCATAAGCATTTTATGGGGATATCCCTACCTTAGTGGGGTTCTTTACAAGGGGGGTTTAAACGGGATATCCCTATCCGAATTTTTGCTTATGTGCTTTTTGGGGTCCCTATAGAGACCCGAGGACTGGTTCTTTCGAGGGTGCCTTTCCACAGAAGGGTTCAAGGTAGTTCAGTGTTTAGGGTTTAGGGGACGGTTCAAGGTAATGTAGGAACCTGATTAAGAAACCTTGACCCTTTATTAGGGTTCCTTTAAAGGGGTCTATAAGGGTTACTATCTATAAGGGTACTATAAGGGATCTATACGGGTAATGTAGGAACCTGATTAAGAAACCCTGGGCCTGTAACCCCAAAATAGTAGGGTTCATATAAGGAACCCTAATAAAGGCCCAAGGTTTCTTAATCAGGTTCCTACATTATGACTCGGGGACGTAGGAAGTATGGCTCTACTAAGTCATTCACGGTAGGTAAACTTAGAACTAAGTATACCCCTGTATAATTTAATGAAGGTATTCGGTACCCTGCTTGCTAAGTCCCGTGATCCTTTAAGTAATGCTGCTTTAAGGCTTAACTGGGCTTCTACCCTAATGGCCCATGTGTAGTGCAATGTGTACTTCGCCCTAAAGTGTCGAACGCCGTCAGAGTATGGATCATGAGTACGTGGAACCGTAGGGTGGAGCATATACCCCTTCGAAGGGTCCGAAGTACCCGATAATTTAATGAGGAGTAGCAGTGGAGGTTCGTATTTATCGATTAGCAGCGACTTCGTGTTAATTACGCGCCAGGCGACGAGGTGGATGCCGAATGCCAGGCCATATCAGGGCGCAGGGTTTACTCAGTGTGTGTTGAGGTTCGGTCTTGGGGAGGTTACGTTGTGGTCCTATCCAATCAGGGTTAAGGGCTTGGGATAAAGCCCCAAGTGAAGGCGTGAGGCGATCCAATGGCGATGCCGGGTATCGGAAGCATATGGGGTGCGCTTGTAGCGGATGGTTTACACAGTGTCTTCTCCAAAATGGTCTTATATGGCGAAGCCCGATGCTCTAGGGAGAGCAAGAGTGACGAAAGCAACAGAATTGATTGAAACACCTGCGACTGATGAACTACAACGGTCCAACAACTTTACCTGGAAAAACCAACGCCTCTGATGACTTGCATAGCTTGTTGACAACATTCCGTCTGACAGACCCAAGTCGTTGTGGAACAGATAAACCAAGGCAGCAGCAATGTTGACAGCCATCTGGGGATTTGTGCGAATACGGGGTTGGGGCTTTGCCTGAAGAGGTCCTGCAGAAACCCGCCTGACTATCGTCCATCCTGCTTCGGGGGAGGGGTCAGATTCGTTTATCTGGGACCTACATGATAAGAACAGACCCTGCAGAACCATGACAAGCATGACACCGTAGAAAAAACCCTGCGAACGCCCTCAACAGATGTCCTAATAAAGACTGCAACACCTGAAGCCCTAAATGCTAAACTCTGACACACACGCGCGCACACCCTAAACCCTAAACCGTGACACACACACGCACACACACACACACACTTCAGAGATCCAGGTCGAAGCCATCTGATACCCCTAAAGTAACCACCCTAAACCCTGAACCCGAAGACCTAAAACCCCTGAACTTTAGACTCCCTTGACCCTAAACCCTAATGTAGGAACCTGATTAAGAAACCTTGGGCCTTTATTAGGGTTGTATAAGGGATCCTTTCAAGGGTACTACAAGGGTACCATAAGGGTTTTGGGGGGTTTGATGTAGGAACCTGATTAAGAAACCTTGGGCCTTGTATGAACCCTACTATTTTGGGGTTATAGGCCCAGGGTTTCTTAATCAGGTGCCTACATTAAACACCTTAAACCCTAAACCCACCAACCCTAAAACCCTAAACCAGGCCGGAGGCGTGTTTGAGGGCCTGAAGCTCCAGTTTGAAGAGAGGCAGCTGCCAGAGGTGGCCTTACTCTCTGCTAGCGTTTAAGGTTTATAGTGAACCCCCGAAAGTTGGAGCATGGATTTCGGACGACTACTGCTGGGATCTCCTATACTTTACCTTAAGGGAATGAGGATAATGATGTTCCAACTTGGAGGGATGTATGGGTGCTACCGAAGGTGTTGGTAGGGTTTAGGGTTTAGGGCTTAGAGTTTAGGGAGGTGTTCGTAGATGTACATTAGGGCCTTTAGTATGTAACTTAACCCGGAATAACCTACCTTTTTAGGACATATACAAGGAAATCATAATAAGGAACCCTAAAAAGGTAGGTTGTTCAGGGTTAAGGTAGAGGTTGAAACTTACGGACTTTTAGTCTGTCGGGTTGAGGACTTGTTCTGTATGGCCTTGAGGCTTTGGGGTTTTGAAGCTTCGGAGTGTCCGGCTCAGAGATATCGGGGTTTGGTACTTAGGGCTTAGGTTTAGGGACGGTTTTGGACTATTTTGTCGTCCACTGCACACTAGGCTCGGAGAGAAGAAACCGATGTGGGTGGTTGTCAATACTAAGGTCCCTTTTTGGGTCCCGAATATACTACGGCACCTATTATTTAGGGTACCCGAAAAGGGACCATAATTTTGTCAACCACCCATGTGTATGGCTGGGGATGTTGGGTTCAGAAGGCATAGAACCCTTATACAAACTTGAAGTACATGCTCCATCTTTTGCAATCCCTATATATCCCTGTGGGAGCCGCTAAAACCCATGTGTTAAGGGTTAGGCTCTGCAACTAGTTAAGTTAGGGTCATAGAATGTCGTTTATATACGTCTACTGGGTATATGGGAACGTCCCAGGAAGACGCTCATTGCTTTACGGAAGCCAGCCCCAACCCCTAGAACCCTAAACCCTAAGACCCTAAACCCCTAAAGCCCTACCTAGAGTCTCCATTGTAGTTCCTTTTTTTGGTTAACCAAAGTCTCTATTATAGGATCCTAACCATAAAACTACGGTTAGCCAAAAAAAGGAACTACAATGGAGACTCTTAAACCCCGAACCGGAAGCCCCCAGCCCAAAGCCCCGTCGTCTCGAACCCCTATCCACGACTCTTTGAGGTAAGCCCTCCCTAAACCCTAAGCAAAGGCGAAACCCTTAACCCCTAAGCCCTAAGTTTCTGGGCTTTTCTGGCTCAAGACGTGTGGAAAAGAGCAGCTTAGCAAAGGCTCTTCAGGGGGGCAGTTGTGGATTTAGAGGGCCCTAAATCGCGTTGCGTGTTGTTCTTCGCTATACACGTAGTCATTCCGATTCCCCCTTTGACATGGAGCTTCTGGCCGGGGAGGCGCAGCTATAAGGCTCTATTTAAGGGCTCCATGCAGATATTGCAGGCTTCTTTGGATGTTGCTGGCCTTTGGAAGGGTTGCAGAGGTTTTGCTCATAGGATGTCCTGGCTACGGGTTTAGGGTTTAAGGCGATCTCAGGTAGCAGGGTCATTATGCTCGAAGCCAGGGTTTGGGATCTACGGCGTAAGGTTTAGCGTCTAGAGCTTTGTGCATTACGGCCCGGCTTGGGTCCCATGGATTCGGACTCATGAGGGCGATATCTACCCCAGAGGCTCCATGTACCTATATAGGTACTTAGGCCTTAAAGTACCTATACAGGGGCCCCTTTAAGGCCTAGGTACCTTATGGGCACATGGAGTCTTAGGGTACCTTGGGTCTAAGATGTAGGGGATGGTAGAAGGCTAGAGTTTAGGGGTGGAGGGCTTTGGGTTTGAAATGGGGTTTCGGCTTTAGGCTCTGGCGGCTTTTTTTGCCAAAAAGGAAGAAGCTCAGGGAAAATGCTGGGTTACGAGGGAGCATGCTGATTCTGATACTCTTGCAAAGTAGTACCAGATACCATGTTCCTTATGTTCGATGCTCTTACCAACATCGGCCACACCCTTCCAAGTTCATCATTCATTGCGTGGGGTTGGTGGTGTAAAGGCATTTACCCTAAACCCTAAACCCCTAAACCCTAAATTCTAAACCCTGCGTCAAACCAAAGCCCTCATAAACCCTCTACTAAACCCTAAGGGCCATATCATAGAATCCTGCACCGTGAGCCCTCCCGACCCTGCTAGAAACCCTGAGTCCGACACCCAGCACGCCCTACCTAAAGCCGAAGTGCTGCTGGACAAAAACTCTGCGGATTGGGGCCTTTTTGTTGAAAGTTTAGGGTGTATAGGGTTGCTTAGGGGCTGGGTAGATAGCCGATAACCTTTTGGGGCGTTTATAATCCTACTATCATTAAACGGTTAACCTATTTTGGGCTAGGGTACACAGCCTGTAAGGTTCTGAGGATGTAAGAACTGTGAGGCTAAACCCCGTCTTCGCCACAAGTATAAGGAGATCAACCAAAAAAGCGCTAAACCCTGCAGCAGGGCCTTGTCGCTGTGAATGAAGCCTTAAACCCCTTTCCCCATCCTGAACCCTAATCCCTAAACCCCTAAACCCTACAACCCTAAAACCCTAAAGCCCTAAACCGCACAACCCTAAACCCTACAACCCTAAACCCCACAACCCTAAACCCTAAACCCAACCCTATAACCCTAAACCCTAAATACCCAACCCTTTCAGCCTAAACCAGACGGCTTGCAGAGGACCGGGCCCTGAACACACTTGAGACCGGCGCGAGTCTCGAAGGTTTTCCGCAATGACTACGACATAGATGTGGGGGTTTCCGAAAATAGGAGGTACCTTATTTTGGGGTCCTTATAATAAGGATCCTACTATTTCGGGTACTGTATTATATTTAGGGCACCCCAAAAAGGAACCATAATTTCGACAACTACTCATATTTTTTGTTGAATCACCAAAGATGGTTTTACGTCATATACTAGGCTCCCAGTAATACTCGTTTGCCTTTTTTTGTTTCGGTGCTTCCTTATAATGCAGAATACCAGGAAAGGGGGCACCCTCATGAATAAGGGGATACTGGAGAACCGAGTATGTCTTTTTGTCCATGGAATAAGAGTCTTAATCTTGTAAATAGAACGAATTCTGAGCCTTACGAGGGCCAGGACGCGGGGACCCCTACGTCTAGGGGTTTAGGGGGTTTAGGGTTTAGGCTTTTAAAGTTCAGGCTTAGGGTTTAGGATTTAGGCTTTAGCAGTTTAGGCTTTAGGGTTTAGGGTTTAGGGCTTGAGGAGTTTAGGGTTCAGCATCTAGGTTTCAGGGGTTCATGGGCCTGGGGCAGAGGGTCGGGGTTAAGGGTTTAGGATTTAAGTTTCAGGGGTTTAGGGTTGCAATATAGGCTGAATAACTGGAACATGCTTGTTGGCAAGATTGATCCCTTGTTTTTCTTCTTTCCTGCCTTTCTCCGAGACACCAAAGTATCGGCCGAGATATCTCCTTGAGACATTAACCTAAAGGGTCCAATGCCCATATATATATATATATAGCAGAATGTAGGGTTTCTATATCAGGAATTACCATCATCATTTGGGGAAGTATCCCCCATAACAGTACTTAGGACCCTTTTGGTAAACATAATCGAGATCAGGATCCGTCCGCAAGCCCTGCTTGAATCAAGCAAGTCAGCATTCCATCCCTAAGCCCGAATCCCAAGAGCCGAACCCTGCGGAAAATTCCGCAAGTTGTGCGACTGGCGTAGAGCCAAGCTTGCTTGTGATATGCATGCCCGCTTCCTGAAGACTGCTGTTTTGATCTGGAACAGACACTGTAGAAATCGTCGATCCCCGAACTGATTAGTTTGTATGCCGTAATCACTGGCTACGGATCCAGGCATCTCGCTCAGACTGTCTGCAGACTTCTTGCACATACCCGTCAGCCCTGTACGCCCTAAACCTTGACCACGCCTTCAAGTTGACATATCAGTCATATAGTCCCTAGATGATAAGCTACCTACGGTATACCACCCCCAATCCCTACTCTGACAGTTAAAGCCGCCAAGGCCCCTTTCTCGCCTTTCATTATAGCAGCCCGCCTCGGTTTAGAGTTTAGGGTTTAGGGTACAATGGTAATCCTACCTAGAGTCTCCATTGTAGTTCCTTTTTTTGGTTAACCAAAATCTCTATTATAGGATCCTAACCACAAAACTGGTTAACCAAAAAAAGGAACTACAATGGAGACTCTAGGTACTCTACGTATAAAGGACTTCAGGTTGCAGGGCCTTGCAGGGCCCTAGGATCCCAATTCCCAGGCTCTGCGGACGTGTCTGTCGCACGCCGAGCTCGCTTGTGGCAGCCGCGTCTTTACACAGGCGAGGCGTGTGCCAGACGGGGTTTAGGCTTGGGGCTTGGGGGTTTAGGGCATAGGGTGATTGCAACAGCTGAGTATTTATGGTTTTCGGGCCATGCGCTGGTTTCTTCAGGGGTTTCCCTTGTCTAAAGGGTAGGCTATGGGGCTTGGGGCTTGGTTGGGGCTTTCGGGCTTTGTGGTTTCAGGGAATGAGGGCTCATCGCTTTCAGGGTTTCTGGTCCAAGGTTCATTTCCGGTGCCTGAGTCGCTGGTAAACTTCTTGTCAGTTTTAGCGTTATCATGACGCCACCTTACCAGCATGGCAATAGGGGGCTTGATAACTAGTTGCACGCGAGTCTGACAGTAGAACTAGTGACCATAACAGGACAGCATTACTAAGTCCCCAAAGTTCCATTCTTACAAGGCGAGTCTGCAGTGTTCAACACTGACCCTAAACCCCCAAAGCCCCAAACCCTGAGATGTTCCATACCCAAACCCGAAAGCATTTCACCTTCAAGCATAAAGCCCCAGAACGCTAGCGCTAACCCCTTGCGCCCCAGACGCCAAACCCCGGAACCTTGCAAGAAGCCTTGAGTACTTTTTTTATGATTATTGACAACAAACTAATTATATTAATTTTGTTATTTTTGCTACATATGCATTATTTTCTTCTTATTAATTATTGTGATATACATATATATATATATATATGATTTTATGTGTATATATATATATATATTGCAGATCCCTTGCAAATTATTCGACCATTTAAGCAAGGCACCTTGAGAGCAAGAGCAGGTCTCGCCATCTTCCTTGGCACCTCACTGGTGGCATGGAGGACAAGCACGAAACAGGGCAGTCTAGGGTTTCAAGGTGGGCCCTAGGGTTTAGGGTTTAGGGTTAGGGCTTTAAGTTACACCTTATCTTTAAAATTTATGTTAAGGCCGAAACCGGTTCGACTATAATGAGGATTCTACTATACAGGTTCTACTAGCGTACGATAGGGGTTCTTAAACTCTTGGTTTTACCTGCTTATCCGTGTCTCTTTGCAGGGTCGTGATAGCAGTATACAGCCGGTGCAGATGATGTTTGATAACGCCGAGGAGGAATGCGTATGTGGTGCGAGGGGAGCTTCACCATGAATCCTTCCCGTCGGCTCTGTGTACAAATGCAGTCATGATTCGGACCCTACAACAAAGAAGCCTATAGTGTACAGTAGAAGCCAAAAAGTTGGAAACCCCATAGCCTCAATCCTTAAGAGTAATGTATAGGGAATCCCAGCACTATTTGGCCTTAATCCGGTTTCCAACTTTATGGGGTTTACCGTAGCGCAAACCCCAGGGCCCATTCAAGTTTCCGGCTCCCAAAATTTCAACCTCGGGCTTTCAGGCTTTACGGGATTCGCGGTTTACAATTGTACTATAAGAGCCTGAATAATTAGAATAGGGTTTTGGGGGGGCTCTCTTTATAAGTCTATTAGTATATTAGAATAGGGTTTTGGGGGGTTCTCCTTATACGTCTATTGGTATATTAGAATAGGGTTTTGGGGGGTTCTCTTTATAAGTCTATTAGTATAATCTACCCCAAACCCTATTCTAATTATCTAGGCCCCCCAGATTACATAAGGTGCCGCGCTTCAGGGCTTGAGGTTCAGGGCCCCCTCCAGTTGTGTAGGGTTTAGGGCTTAGGGCTTAGGGTTTAGGGTGTCGTTGCTGGATTCGTGAAACTGCTTGCGAGGCATGGCTCCAAAAAAGCCATTATGGCCCTGCAGTGCCTTCAGCGAATTCCAGCATCGTCGGCGTCTTTTCCCTAGGGGTCCATGTGTCCAGAAAGTATATACTTTGGCCCCGAAGTACCTATATAAGAACTAATTGAATTTAAAGCCAAAAGTACATACTATTTGGGTACATGGACCCTTAAACCCTAAACCCTATAGAGCCCTTGTTATAGTAACTCGTATTCCTGTAAAGGATCCCTGTTTTGGGTACATGGACCCTTAGGGTAGGCCTTACAAACAGCCCTAAACCCTAAACCCCAAACTTTCGGCAACTCCAAACCCTTAACAGCCCTGATAGTACCCTTATAAAGGAACCCTAAGGTAAAGGCGGGCCATGGAGCAATGGTGAAAGCAGATTAGTTGCTAGGGCCAGCCCTGGCTTGTGGCGGAGTTGACATTTGCGGGGAGGTGTTGGGTTTAGGGTTTTTAGGGCTTAGAAGTTTTAAGGCTTTAGGGTCTTAGGGCTTTAGGGTTTAGGGTCTTAGTGTTTGAGTGTTTAGGGTTTAGGGGTTTAGGGTTGTAGTTTAGGGTTTAGGGTTTTTAGGGTTTAGGGTGTACGGGAGGGCAGCAGCTTCGACCGGCTTCCGTGCTTGCATCGGACGGTCCGAACATAACGCGTTGAGCCAACGAGCACCTTGGTAGACTCGATGAGAAGAATGCCTTGGCTCTTACACTAAGTGTCCATGTACCCAAATAGTATATACTCTGGCTTTAATGTAGTCCCTGTATAGGTACTTTGGGACGAAAGTGTATACTACGTGGGCACATGGACCTACGTGGGCACATGGACCCTTAGGGTTATAATTCAGACACCCCGACGGGGCAGCTCCTCAAATTCCCTTCATAAAACCCGACGGACATCCTTTACTTGAGCCCTTAAAAGCGCTTGGTGTGCTGGACTAGTTGAGTCTGGAGCAACTTGGGCACCGTTCCGCTGATCTCAAAACAATACGCCCCCCTAGCACTAAGCCCGCCCAAAATCATGTGAGCGGTTGTCAAAATTAGGGCCCCTTTTTGGGTCCCTATTATAATACGGCACCTATTATTTAGGGTACCCAAAAAGGGACCCTAATTTTCACAGCTACCCATGTCTTTACTGTGTTTTGGGATATTCCAGAACCCAAATTCGGATTCCGATTCGAGGCCCACAACATACAGAACAACGGCTCATGATTCACCCCGAGGGAAACGAAACAAACTGAAGGCGGGATACTTGTGCTTACCCCGAAACCACAAGCTCCGCAAAAACCTATGTGCCTTCTTCGAGACTCATCAAAGTGGTACATAAAACCTAAATCTACACCCCCAACGCTACATAAGCTTGAGTGCTTAAACCGTATAAACCCAACCTACCGTCTCCATGGTAGTTCCTGTTTGATTTTGGCTTAACCAGTTATATATCTAGGATATTCAGGATCTTAAGAGGCAGCCCCAAAAAGGAACTGCAATGGAGAGTATAGTGTAGAGCCAGCAGAGCTACTGGTATTTACAAGGGTTCCAGACGGCGGAGCGACCAGGATTGCCAGAAGCCCGGGCGCCGGACACTGAGCCTCCCGAACACTCGAGATCCAAGGGTCAGGGTTTGGGTTTAGTAGGGGATTTAGGGTCTAAGGGTTTTGGGGATTCAGGGTCCAAGGGTTTAGGGGATTTAGGGTCTAAGGGTTTAGGAGATTTAGGGTCTAAGCCTTTGGGGTTTAGGGTCTAGGTTAGAGCTTATCCTGCAACGGCAATATACCCTAAATTATAATAGGATCCCTAGTCTGATTTAAAGTATATTCCTTAATTAAGGGATTTTGGAAGGTCTGGCTTCGGCAGCCTCACGGATGAGTTTTGTTTCCGGTACCCTTCACAACTTCATTTAGGGCCGACATATGTAAAGCAGCACATACGCCCAGGTCTTAGAATCCTTATTAGAATCCTTATTACAAAAACCAAAAACCCCCTAAGGCTCAAACTGGTCCAACAGCCTTATACAGAATAGTCTGTGGACACGAAGCCCTTCACATGTCGTTTTGGAGACTTAGGGCTAGAGAGCCTCAATAACCTGTTACGAAGCTCGTTTTTCTTCAGATGAGTACTGTCATTGTCGTTCTTGTTATTGAGTTCTGACCTCCCTAAACCCTAAACCGTTCGCATGCATCACAACGAGGCCTCGTTGAACACCATCCAGAAGCACCCTGTCGGAATCCCAGAGGTCGACCAAGACGAGTTTAATCTGTTCAAGGTTTCGAGTTTAGGGGATTAGGGGTTTAGGGTTTAGGGGTTTAGGGTTTAGGGGTTTAGAGTTTTATGGTTTTAGGGCTTCGGGTTTAGGGCTTAGGGTTCAGTTTAGCTTTGCAGAGGAGCCCAAAAACAAAACACCGCACCCATAAACGTTTGGGCGGGCAATCCCTGCTCGATTCGGCATTAAGCTCTCGTCCCTCAGAGGGGATTGAGGGATATCCCGACATTAGGGTTTCTGCCTACGAGGCATTGTTTATGCGGATTTCTTCAGACAACGGGGGCAGCAAAAGCTGCTTTGCTGAAGTTTAGCATTTGCAGTTTTGGTTGTGTTGGGGTTCAGGGTTCCGGCTCCGGGGTAGTGTTTGGAGTTAGAGTTTGCACATGTTTAAACCTTTATCCCCGGGCACTGCATCTTCAACTGCGGAGCCCACCTCGCTGCTTCTACAACATAGCCACGTGCAAGACGTCGTCCAGCGACTACGGCCTCGTCGCCTTCGTCGTCTTCCGGCACAGCTGCCCCGACCTCGAGCCCTACGTCGCCGCCTCCTGCTGCCGCTGGATCGCGGAAGAAGGAGCTGCTTGTCCGGATTGCCTGCAGGCAGGCCGGTCTGGAACTTTTTTTCTGAGCCACCGCATCTCGGACGAGAAGCCATACTTTCGCTGCAGCCTGTGGGGGAGGTCCCTGAACTCTGACGGCCCATATCTACAGGATAGTGGAGTATCTGGCTGTCCGAACCGCTCAAGTATGATCCCGAAGCGCCTAGGCCACAAGTTCTTCAATGCCCTCACCCTGGGCCCTTGTACCCTAAACCCAGAACTTTCCGGGCCCTAAACGCCTAAAGCCCTAAATCCCGAAAGCGCAGGAAGCCTCTGGCTGTCCGAACACCAGCCTAGCACAAGTTGTTTGAAACTTCGCAATGTTGAAACTCTCCCAGAGGGTCCATATACACTACTATTATGGAATTAGGTCCCCAAAACCATAATGGGGATGGTCTTTTAGGGGCTAATTCCATAATCGTAGTGTATATGGACCCTCTCTGGGTCTGAAGCAACAATGTGCAAGTGCATCAACCTCTGGACTACCTTTAACCCTATATAACCCACCTTTGTTAGGGCTCCTCGCTCTGTTTTCCAAGTACACTGTCCTGAAAAAGATAAGTTAGTTTGGGTTACGGTAGTCCTTAAACCCTAAACCCTAGACCCCACACCCTAAACCCCAAGCCCTAATCCCTAAACCCTAATCCCGAAACCCCAAACCCTTGCTTTGTTGAACTCTTGGGCTGTCCCACTCCCCTTTCACAGCACACGAACCACTCTAACTTAGGGACACAAAAGGACATAAGCATAAGTATTTTATAGTGATATCCCTACCTTATTGGGCTTCATTATAAGGGGGTTTATATGGGATATCCCTATCCTTTTTTTTCTTATGTGCTTTTTGTGGCCCTACTAACAACGAAGCCTCTGAGCCTAATGCCTAAGACCCAAGAGCCTAAACCCTACACCCACCCCGAAGGAAGCTTTGTATAGCCGCTTTAACCCTGAACCCTAAACCCTACTCAGAGGCCCAGAGGACTTAGTAAGTAGGTTGTAAATAGGATTGTACGTATTCTAAAGGGAGTTACCCCAATTATCACCGTACCCATAGGCTCCATAGTAGTTCCTTTTTGGGATTACTTTATAGGATTCTAAATATGAACCCCCAAAAGGAACTACTATGGAGCCTAGGGGTACTTACAACCTACTTACTAAGTCCCAAGGACCTCCCTGTATCACGGGGCGGGGCGATGTCATGGGGACCCTTAGACGGGGCATTAATGCCCATAATAAGGACCTAAAGAAGTATAGTCCCCTACCCCCCCTCCCCCCTACCCCCCTGAGGGTCCCTATGACAGTAGTCGGGAGTTCCAGCGACCCAGGAGCTTACACAGCTCTCGAAAGCCTCGCCGCCACCGGACACACAGCTGAAATGGTTTAGGGTTTAGCCAGGACCCTACAAGGGCCCTTAAATGGAGCCGTTATGGCCTTTAATAGTGGGTATTTGGGGTATAATAGAGGGTAGTTGGGGGGTCTAGGGGGGTTTAGGGTTTCGGGAAGTTGAACCTGTCGGGGCTCGGTGCTCTTTGATTGTTCGAAAACAAAGGTCCCAGAAGGCGTATATGTCTGAAGCTGTAAGACCCTAATCTGGAAATTTTGGGGCCGGGGTATGGTAACCGCATCCGCATTTAGCTTCTGCATCATAGCCCGAATACCAGCATGGAAGCCGATTACGAGGACCATTTGGCTCATAAGGATCGGTCCCGACGTCACAACATTCGCAGCACTCCACGAAAACCAAGAGCATACAGGCTGATGGTGAGAGCAGTAAACCAGCAAGCACAGAATATAGAGGCCTGTTGCTTATCATAATTATAGTATAACGGGCTCCAAAACCCTAGTCTAATTATGACGGTCTCTGCATTAAGCTTTTCAACCCAAAGTCCCAGACTGAAAGCCCTCGGGCTTAGCTAACCCTTAGGGGTTTAGGGTTTAGGGTTCAGATCTACAAACTGGGGTTTAGGCGTTTAGGGTTTAGGGTTCAGATCTACAAGCTGCGTCCACGTTGCCCAGGAGCTCATTCCAAAGGGCTTGGAAAAGTGCTTTCTCAACAAGACCTACTTTGCCATCCGGCATGAACAGGGCCCTAAGGGTGCAAAGGACCCAATTCTTCGATTCTTCAGTTGTGAGAGTAGTTTTGTATTCGTGGGTTACATACTGTGTGGGAGAGTATAGTATGATTATTAGGTACTTGGCCTGAGAGTGCGCTTTCAGAATACTGAAGGACGGCTTTCCAGTTGTCCTTATAGTATCTTATAGTAGGCACGTTGCATTTGGGAGTCTATCTTCGGGTCCACCTTTTTCGTAGCGTTCCGTGCCCTGAGGCCTACAACCTTGAAGCCCAAGACAGGGCGTGGGTTTAAGTAGAGCTTAAGACATAGCCATGGGGTAAGGTCCGGGACATATATGGGTGGTTGTCAAAATTAGAGTCCCTTTTTGGGTACCCTATTAAGGACCCAAAAGGGACCATAATTTTGACAACCACCCATATGCCTTGTAGCCCTGAAGTGTATCTAGCCTACATGGACTGAGAAGGCTTGAACACGTCAAACCCCCGGGCCGCAGTTTCCACTGTGCCCTCCAGAACTGCCAGTGAATCTTGCGTTTCGCTTCCCCAGAGGGTCCCACATACACTACCATTATGGAATTACGTCCCAAAAACCAAAATAGGGATGGTTTTTTGGGGGCCTAATTCCACAGGTAGTGTATATGGACCCTCTGGGTTCATACTCTCTCAGTCTGTCAGTCATCAACCAAGCCAAAAGTTTCGATCCTCAAGTCGTGGCTGACTTGTGAGGAACGAAACCTTGTGAACAAGTATAGTTCCCAGAGCAGAACTTGAAAGTGTGGCTTGATACCGCTTCCCTCATAGGAGCACAGAAACCCCCACCCGACACTCATGCCCGCTGAAACCCTGAACCATCCTGAACTCAAGACATACGCCCGGAAGCCCAGTCCTGATACTTATAATATGCCTTAAAGAGTTCCTTTAAAGGCTTCTGTAGAGTTTAGGGTATAAGCCAGAAAGTTGGAACATCATTCTACTCATGCCCTTAAGGTAAATTATAAGGGATCCTAGCACGAAACCTCCTAAAGCCATGTTCCAACTTTCTGGGGTTCACTGTAGGGTATAAGGGTCCACGGTACCTTTATACCCCAAATCCCGGAACTGAAAAGCTTCCCAAAGATTTGGTGTCGCTACTGGGCTTTCTAGGAGTTGGCCTTGAAGAGGTGTTCGAGACTCTTTTGGGTTCAGTTTCACTAAAGCCTAAACCCTAGGGTTTAGGATTTAGGGTATAACCGTAAACCCTAACCTACACAGGGTCCACGTGCAAAAATAGTATATACCTTGGCCCCAAAAGCATCTATATAGGGACTACTTTAAAGCCAAATCATATACCATTTGGGGAACATGGACCCTTAATCCCTAAACCCCAAAAGAGCCCTTATAGAAGCCTGATTTTAGTAACCCTTACAGCCCAGACCCCCGGAGGATCTAGAAAGTAGATCCCCTAATTTGGGGCCCTATACTACTAAGGGTACTTTATAGGAACCCCCATTAAGGGATCTACGTTTTGGATCCTCCCGGGGGTCTGGGAGGAGCCTGTAAAGGATGCCTCTTTGGGTACACGGACCCTTGGGGATCTTCAGACTTGGAAAGTATGCGATCAGGGTCCAAGGATCCGTCGGAGTTCATGGCATCGCTTCTAGGTTTAACAAAGGCGTCGGAACAATTTTAGGGTTTAGGGATTAGGGTTTTGGGTTTAGGGATTAGGGTTTTGGGTTTAGGGATTGGGTTTTGGGTTTAGGGATTAGGGTCTAGGGTTTGGGGTTTAGGGTTTTGAGTTTAGGGTTGTGGGTTTAGGGTTTTGGGTTCAGGGGTCAGAGCAATCCAGAGACTCCAATATTTCTTAACTAAGGAATCTTCCGTAACTCATACTAGGGGTCCTGCTATAATTTCAGGTATATTCCTGAACTAAGGGATATTGTAGTCTCTGGGCAATACACTGCTCCCTTATCCCTCTATGATAGAGTCTAGTATACCCCAAAACCCTAGTCGTAGTTAATAAAGGCCACTATATCAAGATTGTCAATTTCGTAGTTGGTGTACGCGTAAGCTTAGCTTAGGGTTGTCGGGTTCAGGGTTTCCGAACCGTTTAACCGGGATTTTCGGTTTTCCCTTTCGAGTTCGAGGGTTCCCGGATTCCGATTGAGCCCTAGGTCCTAGATACCAAATCCAACTCCTACCCTTGAGACCTACAACCTCACTCCCTTACAGTGAAAACCTGAAAATCCCACCGCCAATGCCTATAGAACCTTACGCCCTAAACCCCCAAACTAGGTTGCACTTTGGCATGTGTTCCATCGTGTGCCTTATGATCTCACAGAGATAACTATCACTTTTTCTATTCGTTAACAACACAAGCTAAATTCCAAAACCACCAACCCCTTCATTCTAAGGTTGAGAACTCCAAACGCTAAACCCAAACCCCAAAGCCACCAAACCCTTCATTCTACTAAGGTTGAGCAGACGGGCCACTTCTCTCTTCCGCATGGCTTGGAGAACAGGCTCAGCAGCGCGGATCTTGGTCTGCGGGGCCAAAGAGTTTCTTACCCAGAGGGTTTTTATATACTAGGTCCCAAAACCATTATTAGGATGGTCTTTTGGGGCCTAATTCCATAATGTTAGTGTATATGGACCCTCTGGGTTTCTTGGCAGTAGAGGAGGAAACCTTTACCACTTTGGAGAAGTACGATCCCCATATGTATTTCCGAAGGTTAACCTTTACTTCCGCTGAAAGTCTGGACAAGCAAGGTTCGCAGAGGGTGTCGCGGTATGGTCAGGTTTCCGTAATGTGTCTTCCTCGTCCATATGGTTCTTATCTTCACCGCCAGGTACGATTTTGATTTTGCTCTAGAAATGCGTGAAGCGTCTAAAATCTACCTGGGCCACATGTTTCAGCTTCTCCTGCTCCATGGTTACAGCACTGGGCAAAGCAGCTCAAGTTGAAGTTCGTGCATGTACAAAATGCGATCTCCTTGCCTCGCTGGCAAGATGGGCGGAGTTCCAAGAACACATGAATCGAGTCGATACACCACTGCAGCTTTGCCGGTACCTGCGTTGTGCCTTTGGGCTTAAAGCCGTAATTTCGAGACATTCCCCAAACCAAACCAACATTCATAAGCCTCTAAATCCTAGCTTTTGTGTCGAGCTTGGTGCGCTGCACTGCAAGGTACACGTGCTGCCGGGTATGTGGTTTGGAGTCTACATTTGGGGCCAAAATATAATAGGGCACCCTAAAAGCCTTGTATAGGGTTAAGGTAGACCCCTAAGGGTCCATGTACCCGAATAGTCTATATATGCTTTGGCGTTAAAGCAGTCCCTATATAGGTATTTGGGGCCAAAATGTAATAGGGGACATGGACCCTTATGGGACTCCACCTATAGTCTCCATTGTACTTCCTTTTTTTGGTTTAACCAAGTCTATATTAAGGATCCTAAAAGGTAACCCAAAAAAGGAACCACAATGGAGACTACAGGCAAAGCTTATAAACCTCGAGCCCGACCTTCTGAAACACAGGAGAGAAGTACATCCCTGAAGGGGTCGCTTCTATAAAGTACCCTTTAGTAGTATAGGGCCCCAGATTGAAATTAGGGGGCCTGCTTTTGGGATTTGTTTTCTGCGGGCTGGGTCTGAGGTGCACTTGAGTGCCAAGAAAGATGCCGGAAGACCTACTTGTGCGAGCTGCTTCCTTGCAGAGAGCGATGCAGATTCGGGTTTAGGGTTTAGGGACGGGGTTTAAATTTAGCGCCTTGGGTGTAGGATTTGGGAGATTTTGGGCTTGGAGAGGGCTTGGTCATTGTTCAGGGTCTGGATATGCCCAAAGGGTCCAAAGTACCTATATAGTAGAATGTAGGGTTTCTATATTAGGAATTACTATTATGATTTGGTGAAGTATCCACCATAACAGTACTTAGGACCATGGGGTTGAGGCATGCCCCAAACCTTTTCAAGCCTGAATTCCTCAATGTAGACCCCTGAGTATGGTAAGCAATCTTTCTTTCAACACTTTGAGGAAGAAGGAAGGGAAACCTTAAACCCTAAACCCTAACCCAAGTCGTATGGAAAGTCGACACCAACGTTCCGTTTATAGAGACTACTTCAAGGCCAAAGTATAAACCATTTGGGCACATGGACCCGTAGGGTAGTAGGGTCTGTGTAAGTTTCGCATTCAGGACCTGAAGAAATAAGTTCCGGTTGGCTACGGCAGGCTCTGCATCGAGCACGAGACAAGCTCCCCAACAAACGTACTAGCATTGCCGCTGCTGCGAGTATTACAAGCATCTTGCTATTATTTTCTATCTAGGCGCTATCACTGTGATATTACGATTACGATTCTGCTCATTATTCTCGTCGCTGCTGTTTTATTAAGGCCTCAACCCTAAACCCTAATTACACCCTAAACCCTTATCAAACCCTGAACTCTAAATCCCGAAACCTCCGCGTGTTGAGGCATTTCTCCTTCTGGACCAGCGGCGGCTGCCTTCTGACGAGCTACTCGGCATACCCGAGGCCGGCACATTGAGGTAACATTATATCATATGTATTTTTGTCCTGGAGCTGTCCCTTTCTGTTTATTGTATATTATAGTAAAGTATTTTATAGTATATTACAGTATAGTATTTAATTTTGTGGGTGGGGCGATGGAGTGGGACAACCGGGCCCCACGCGTCCCTGGCTGTTTATTTTATAGTATATGGTGGTGTAATATAGTATGTTTTAGTACATTATATCAAATCATAGTATATTATAGTGTATATAGTATATTACTATATGTTCTAGTATATTCCCGTGTTGCTGGTTTGTAAGGGAGTTTCAACAGCTGCCTACAGACAGCGAGTCTAGCGGGGAATCCCCAAACTTCTCAGTCTACCACTCAGATGCAACAATCCTTGATTTCGGAGGAGGGTTTCGTCTGTCTCATGGCAGACTGTTCAGGTCTTCCTTGTGCAGTTAGTGAACTTGGGGTGGTTCAAACATCGGGTTCAGGGTCTCGGTACCATTAGTATACCATAACTATAATATAATGCAGCATGAACATGATATAACATCAGACATGTTCACATCGTAGCTGCTCCAGCGAATCCTGTTCATGATCTTCGAGGGCTTTACGGCGCTGGTAGGGTTCCAGGGCTGAGGGCTGAGAGGGCTTGGGTTTAGGGCAGTGGACCAGGACTTTTCAGATCTTATGGGGTCTAGTGTTCAGGGATTGCGAATAACAGCCTTTATAGGTGCCGGGCCAGTATTTTACCTACTTTTAGGGGGTTTAATTAATGGTACATAAGCCCTAAACCCTAAACCTAGACCCTAACCCTTAAACCCCTATATAAACCCTAAACGCTAAGCCCCTAAACCCTAAACCCGAACAACCTAAACCCCTAACCTCTAAACACTAAACTCTAGGTCTAAACCCCTATGGGGTTCTGAGCTTCCCCTCCTCGCCGCAGGAAGTACGATGGCCCCGCCTCCGCCAACGTCGTCTCGGGACCGCGCGAGTGCAAGGCCTTTTTGATCCGCGATTGTCTGGAGCTCGATAACTTGTAGCCCCAAACCCTGCAAAATGATAGGTTGTCATTCTTGGGGGCTAGCCCTTAAAACGGATCCACAGGAATGGATAATGATTTAGGAGTTTATGCCTTACTTTTGTATATGTGTATTATGTGTGTAGTGCTTTAGCTTTTGGGGTGTTGCTGGTGTCGTAGGAGAGTTGTCCCAAGTGCCGAGATACCTTGCCCACGGTACGAACATAGCTTGCGTGCGTTCAGTTCAGGCAGTTTGAATTTGAAGTAGGTTTAGGGTTTCGGGTGTAGGGTTTAGGGTAGTAGCCTTTGATCGCAAGCCTCAACCAGCTTGGATATGCAAGGAGGATTATACAGATGCACAGCCGTTATAGAGGTCTGAACAATGAGTAACGACATCCCCTTCGAGCCGTCCCTACGTCACCATACTAGAACACAACCCCGACACCCCGTGCAGACGTAGAGGTGCAAATATTCAGCAATGACCGTACAACAAAAACGTAGTACTAGTCAGCAATTTTTAGTGTACCCTAAACCCTAAACCCTAAACCCTACCCCAAAACGCGTTTCTGGAGATTCGATAGGAAACCCCCAAAACCTTCGTAATCGAGCCCTCCTGGTCCGCAACCCCGTCCGAAACTTGCAATCCGGTGGCCGTTTCAAAGCTCAGAACACCCAAATGCTTGCGATTTTGGGGCTTCACGTTCAGGATTTGAGTAGGATTGTGGGTTTAGGGTTGAGTATTTTGGGGTTGAGGGTTTAGGGTTTGGTGACGAGTGAAGCTAGTGGTGTTTTAGGATTTCAGATCTCAAGTCTATACCGCCATGCCCAAGCCTCCAGTGCTTGCAGTTCACTGATTTCGAGCTTCCGCTGTGGGGTTTAAGGACTCACGGTGCCATCACAGGGTGGGTGGGTGGGGCCAGTTTTGTTTCTGCTCTTCGTGTAGCTCCCTGCTCCGACATGCGAACGGCATCACACTGCTCATGTGAAAGCCGTGCCATGCAACAGCCACTAGATTGTGGTTTTGGATATATACAGAAACCAAATGGCAAACGACAAGTGTTTTCCGTTGGACAAAGTTGCAATCGCGCACGATGTGACCACTCGTTCCAAAAGTCATAGACCTTGTTTGTGCATCGCACTCCAATATCTTCTCGATCCTCATAACCGCTGTAACCAATGATTCGATGATAATGATAAGCCATATGCATTGCTATCGGCAATCCGTACGCAGCTTGACTGATGCACCCGCTGAGTTCTGGATTGAAGCCTGAATAATTAGCAGTACCAAGACTATGACTGATCTGTAGTATACCCGCAATACCTTGTTCAAAATGTTGAGGTCCCTGTCTATACTTCCTCAGAGCCTGCTTGAACCTTACAGGCTGGTTCTGAACTTTGCTGCGCTGGAAGGTATTGCACGCAGCCTTCGTTCGGCCCGTAATTGTTACCCCTTCACTTTTTAGGCTGCTATAATCCCTACACAATCCCGAACATTAGCCTGGGATACTGGACAAGTCAGTTCATTTCTACAGCACACACTTAAACTCCAACCCTAAACCCTGAACCCCTAAAGCCGAAACCTCTAAACCCAAAACCCTAAACCAAATTAATCTCCCGGATGGCTTGAGGCCTCAAGCCCTATGTTCCATATCCCAAGCTGTGGCAGGTCGCGCCCCCCGATCCCATGTATGCACTTCCGGCGGTACCGCCCCCGGAACGAGGGCAGAGCCGCGTGTCTCGGGGCCGGGCGGCAGGCGACTTAGGTTGCAGGTTTCGGTGTCCAGGTTTTTGGGAGGACCTGAACGCGAAGCGCTTTAAACCCTGACCCAACCCTAGTAAACCCTGAGCCAAAACCCTAAACCTTGAAGTCTAAACCCTTTACCCTGAACCCTAAACCCTACCTATAGTCTCCATTGTAGTTCCTTTTTTTGGTTAACCAAAATATACATTACAGGATCCTGACCATAAAATTGGGTAACAGGAAAACGGAGCTACAATGGAGACTATAGGTAAACCCTAATAGATCTCTGGCGGCGAGATCTTGTCTTCGGATTGCAGCTTTGCCGTAGCCTGGGTCGCTGCGGTTTCGGGTCGTGGTTTCAGGGCCGGCTACTCTGCAAAATCCGTCGCTCTTTAGGGTTTAGGGTTTAAGGATTCTGCTGCAACCCCAGGTAGTGTTAAAGTGAAGGCACTGCTTGGAGACTGGGAAAACAGCAGGTAAGGGTTCAAGGTTTAGGGTTTATCGCAGTTTTATCATTCGGAGTTGCAGAAATTGCCACTGTGATGTTTCGCCGTCACACTCAGACCATAAACTCCCAGAGTCTAAGGCGCGGCTTGTTATAGATCCAATTCTTGCAAGTGGGGCACTATTATATATGTATATATACATATACATATATATATATATGCAAAGACAGATAGTATGCACCCTTTACGTGGTAACCGGACCTTCAAACTGAAAACGCAGTGTTGAATCCCAGGTTTAAGCATGTAGGCAGTTCTCAATAATTAGGGTCCCAAGCAAGGTCCCCCCAAAATAGTACGGCACCTATAAAAAGGGAACCTAAGACGGACCGTAATTCGAGAACGACCCGAATATAGGGCTCTAAAGCGTCTACAGCCCTGAAGGTCTTAGGTTCCTAAGTAGGGCCTTATTAATTTGAGCAGAATTTCTGTTAAAGGGGCTCTTGCAAGGGTTCTATAAGGGATCTAAAATGGGGCTCCTAGTCCGAAAGATTTAGGGCTAGGAGTTCCAGCCAGCTCCAAGGCAGCGAACGTGCCGCCTTACATGCCAAAGGAGGCACGGATGGTTGACTGTTGAAAGGTTTTGGCTTAATTATTCCTAAACCCTAAGCCCAGACTCATCCGCAGTTGGATCCGAGTGTTTCGGGGTTTGATGCTCGCCTTTGGCAGCTCCCTCTCGGTTCCCCCACAGAGACGGTTTCAGGGTTGAACGGTTTAGGGTTCAGGGGTTTAGGCTTTCTGTTCCTGGTCCCAGCATTGTTGGGAGCTTGGTTTAGGGGGCTAATTCTCCTTATAGTTGCTAACCTTGGGTCTTTATTAGGGCTCTCTATCTGGATCCTAATATTGTGGGGTTAGAGCACCAGGGTTCCTTAATCAGGTTCCTACATGACCCCCCTCTTGTCCCAGGAAGAGTCCTGATAGAAGCTTCTGGTGGGTCTAGTGATGCGGTGTAGTGACGCGCTGCAAATATGGGAAGCCACTGTACATCCTATCGCGCCTAAGCACGCGTGCAGTCTAAGTGTAGGCTCGTTAAGGCTAGCAGGAGAAAGAGTCGCTACACCCAATATGCCAAAGCTACCCAAGACCCAGTAACAGGGTAGGTAACCTTGAACCTTTCTGGACATGCTAAAACCCTAATATAACCCCAAAGGTTAACCTCGAGTTCCCCTGGGATACTGGACAAGTGAGAGTAAGCACTCTTACCCTTGCACCTCAAGCCCTAAACCCTAAGCCCTGAACCTTAGGGTTTTCAGGGTAGAGTATCGGGTTTAAAGGTCCCGGGCTTTCGGGTTTAACTTAAGGGGTAGAGTATCGGGTTTTTTGGGGCTCCGGGATCTAAGGGTTTGAGGTTTAGAGTATCAGGTTTTGGGGGCTCAGGGATTTAAGGGCTTGAGGTTTAGAGTATCGGATTTTCGGGCTTAACTAAGCTAGGTAGGTCTTTGGGACATTTTATATTTTCCTTATTGAGCTTAAGAGGATCTTATTTACTAATATTTTTCAAAGGCCTTAAAAGCCCCACCTAGTAAGGTTTAGGGAAGCTAAGCTTTAGCAGGCTCATGGCCACTGTGGTGGCCTGCACGATGAGTACAAGCTTACCTGGCGAGCTGAGGGCGAGACTTTTTTCGATGCCGCCCGCCCGGGATGCTGGAGAGATCGAGAGGAAACAGAGGGTTGTGGGTTTCAGGGTTTCTTACGGGCAAATGGGCAGTTCGCTAAATTAGGGTCCCTGCCAGCGTCCTTTTACAAGGCTAATGTAGAGAACTGCCCAACTATGTCCGGCCTTCCGGCTGTCGGGTTTCGGCAGTTGGGTAGAGGTGCAAGTCAATGTTTTCGGGTTCAGGATTTAGGGTTGCGAGGGGCCTGCAAGCAGTGCAAGAATGGAGAACGACGAACAAAGTTCCACTTCTCCCAGGCCACCTATAAGCCCCACATCCTCAGTGTGCAGATGGCAGGAGGAAAGGAATGACGCTGCAACAAGCGGAGATATTGGATTCTGCTTGGGTCCAAGCCTACAACATGTACCTAAGTAGGTTATGGCCGCATAAACTTAGATCAAGCTCTGACCTTAACGATCGCGAGGGGCTTGCAGCGTCCTTGAAATCAAACAACTTTCTCGGAGTTCAGAGATTTCTGTGGCCTTTCAGCTAAGGTTTCCGTATTCAGTAGCTCAATGGACTGCAATAGACAAGGAAGGGAGAGCTTAGTCATGTGGTTTAGGGTGCTGTTACCACAATCGAGGCTCGACGGCTCTGTGGGTTAATATTTTGACGGCTGCTTGGTCGAAAGACCAAACTATGTCAGGCGCTTGGGAAAGTTTACCTTCTTTCGGCTTCTGAGCTGAGGACTGGCAGTTCATCGAGACGAGTATGACGCGCGGTGTGGAGCTCAAGCATACAGCGGTTCAGGATTTAGGGTTTAGGGCTTCCTGTCCTCCTCTCAGCCCCCGCGAGGACTGCTCAGATGAGATAGGGTGTACACGTGTTGGCCGTGGCCTCGTAGGGGCTTACTTTATATGAGGATGTTCTTTGAGTTTGTCCCTCCCGTTCGTGTTCCTTATAGTGAACCTGGCGGGCAACATAATTTGAAGAAGCCACTCCAACAAACTACTAAGTATCCGTCTTTAGTGGCAGGGAATAGGCAAAACTCCGTTAGGGGTTCAGGCATAATGTCCGTGTCCCACATCACAAATTGCACACTTCAGAATAGAGTTTTGAAACGAGTTTGGCACGACATATCCTGACGTCAAACGCGTGCGCTTGTCTATTACTGTCTATCTGTCTCCCTAACCCTAAACCCTAAACCCTAAACTCAAGCAAATTTCCTGCTCAAGCCATACCCCGGTTTGAAATGTCATTTCCCCTTCAGCCTCTCCTCGAGCTTGCTATGTCTGGATTCATCCAAAACAAGAGCTCCCTCTCCGTCCTTCGGTCAATCGTTACGATGACGAATGCGGAGCTCGAGCAACGCATCACCGATGTCATCAACCTGGTCATCACGGAGATCGAGTTAGTCTTCTTCTAAGGCTCAAACCCAAGCAGAGGCCCAGTTAAGACTCACTGCGAACGTTTAAATCGGATTCGTCTAGCATGGACAGCTGAAGTGGCCTTCTGGGCCTGATGTCACTTCGAACCTCTCCGAAAACGAAGACTTCAAGCCTGGGTTTCTTGAAGCGTTCTCACCTCATGGTTCTGGCATGCCCCCCGTGCGAAAGCAATGTCCTGCAGCCCCCCCGTCAGCCTTCGGTCTTGGAAATGGAGACGGGGCTTTTGAACACAAACAGAGGCGTCGACAGAATGTCAGCCAGAGGGCAAGGCTCTTGCTGAAAGAGATGCAAGCTTTTGAGGAGGTCCGCCAGGTGGGCAGCGGGTCGGGGCGGAGCCATCGCGGTAGAACCCGGACAGTCTTGGGCCGGCCAGGAGCTGCAGGGACTGCGGCAACTTCCCGTGAGCGAAGGGCAGGCAGCTTGTGGTAGAGTTTGTGGCAAATTCCAGCGACAGTCATTCAGTTGATAGGCGGGATTGAAGTCTTTGAAGTTCCGCTTCCATCCGGACAAGCATGCGCCGGAATTCGACGAGTCAGTATTGTTCAACTCGTCTTCAGGGTACGACTGGTGCGGACATCCATACGCCACCGCGACCAGAGCGGATACGGCTGCGCGCAAGCCCACCAGTATTGCGACCCGTCTTTGGACGACCAGATGGCCTTCGTGCAGGCAAATGTTGAACCGGAGCAAGCCTGGAGCCAGGGCTGCCACTTGCCACATGGTTGATGAACCGGACTTCAGTCAGGCAGATGACGGTCACAACTATTGGGTCACCAACGATGGACCACAGCTTGTTAAGCATGCAGTAAAGTCCGAAAAGTCATGCTGTGACTTTGTCAAGCTTGACACGTGTTTCGGCTCGTGGGTCAACTGCGAACTGAATACTTAACCCAGCACGGTTCATTTTGGTCTGCTGCCCTGCCGCAACCCGAAACCAACACCCAAGTCCACCCATCCATCCACCCTCCCCACTTGGTGCCGAAGCCGAAGGATTGGGGGCCGGAGGAGCCGAGAGGAGGGAAGGAGAGAGAACCTGAGATTTAGATAGACAGATAGATAGATAAAGATAGAAAAAGATAGGGAAAGATCGAGACACCTAGGGAAAGATAGAAAGACAGAAAGACAGAAACATAGAAAGATCGAAAGAAGGAAAAGGATAGATAGACAGACAGATGGATAGCTAATCCCTTCCCCCTTCAGACAAACACCTGGATCCGGTGCATTCCTTCTTAAAAGGACCTGTAACAGTAAACCTTTCGACTGCAGCTCGGTCCTTTAAAAGTAGTCTTGGGAGCATTTCTGGCTTTGGGGCTCCCTTGGAAACATGTTGAGTATGAGTGTAGGTCCAATATTCCCATGGTGAACGGGATGTTAGGGCCGCGTCGAACGCCAGTTGCTGTTCAAGGCACAGCTGCAACAAACCGTCGTTTTCGGTGCAGGTCAACTCCACGTCCTGTGTAATGCCCACTCCTGGATCCCAACATATTTTAAATTAGGTGTACTCTTGTTTGTAGCCCGGGGTGGAGCCCTCTGTACAGGGAATGGAGTTCCCCAAACTTGTTTCCGATGCCGCCGAATTCGCTTTGTTCTGGTATTCGGTGTTGCGCTGTTATTTGCGTCTCGCCTCGGCTGTCTTGCACGTGGTCGGCACTTGGTCGCGTCGTTTGCAGGCCTGTGACCCAGTGTTTTGCTTTGAGCCTGGAAACGGCGCCGGAAGAGTGTGAGGCATTTTCTACACAGGTTCGAGGCGGCGGTGTGTAGGCCCAGTGGTTCGCGGTGGTTTCCGGAGCAGATTTCGCCTCGTCTTGCCGACCTGTCACAACGATGAACCCGTACACACATGTTCGCTGGCCTTGGACTGTTGTGAAGGGGGCACAGAGAGAGTAACCAATCTGCCTTCTACCCTTGCGAAAGAAAGAAACAGAGAGAGAGAGAGAGAGAGAAAAAAAGGGAACGAGGGTGTTTGTTCCTGTTTGAACCCTGAGCCCTTCGCCCTGAACTCTACACTCTGTTGTTGGTTTTTTCCCCAACCTTTCTGTACAGCGAACTATAAGCCCTACGCTCTAAACATTAGCCTTAAACCATGACTGCAGGGGGGTCTACCATGTGTCCATGTGTAGAAACACACATAGCTCTTGCTGAGGTGCCGAATGGTATCTGAATCGCTCGGACGGGCTTCATGGAATATTTCGTTCGATGTCACAGAGAGGTCTTAAGACCTACTTTATTTTTCGGGTTAGAAGTGTTACGATGCATACGTATGCATAGTTATGTCATGTATATATATATATACACATACGTACATGCTTGTTTGCTTGTGTTTCATGTAGAAAGTGTTCCTGTTGTTCATCAATTCATGTTTATGTGTGGATGTTTATCATCTTACTATAACTGTAGAGGGTTTGTAAGAAAAGTTTTTGTTGTCATCTGTAAAGGCCGCTACACTTCCACGGGTGTTGGAAGTTGTGGGGTGCAATCGGAATAAGCAGTTTTAGTCACAGTATGCCCGTAAAGTCCCCATTCCAGGATTCCTTGTACTTATATACCCCCTTCAACCATAATCAAATTGTCAAGGACCCTTGCATTATCCCGCCCCCTCATCTTTGTAAGGGTTCAGGGTTTTGAAAACAACTGCAGATCCAGATAGCTCGAAGTAGGTATTACTTGTAGACTTTAGACCCCCCCGAAAGGTACGGTTGATGGAGAAAATCCTGCATTACCCATTATAAGGAATATACCATAATTCCCATAGTTTAGGGTCCTGAGGCTCATGCAGGATTTTGTCCATCAGCCGTAGTACTCTTCTACTCTGCGCCTTGGTCCTGGGTTGGTGGATGTTTTTTGTCGGAGGGGAGGCCGTAAAACCAAAATGCTTCCCCCAACTCTTGTCCGAATCAGGATATCACCTAAAGGACCTAAATCATATAAACTACGCCCTTTAGTTTAAACCCTAAGCGTTGTAAGCCTGAATCAGCCTAACGGCCTAAGCTGTAGCAACTTAGCTTGAGTTTGGTCCAGGGCTTTCGAGTCTAGAGTTCAGAAGGCCCTTCAAGACGCATCGGGATTTATTGTACTTGGAGGTTCATGGGTAGTTATAAGTGGAGTTATAAGTCCCCTAATATGGGTGATAATTATGATTAGTTACCTTACTTATAACCCCACTTATAACTACCCATGAACCTCCAAGTAATGTAGGAACCTGATTAAGAAACCCTGGTCCTATAACCCCAAAATGTTAGGATTCATATGAGGAACCCTAATAAAGGCCCAAGGTTTCTTAATCAGGTTCCTATATTATGCCCTATGCCCTTAAACGGGGAGCCCCATTAGGATAAGAGCAGCTTGCAGGAGGCATTTTTTCACAGCGTAGCGCACGCTTCATCGGCCGGTGCAATTCTTCGAGTTGGGGAGCAAGTTCATCCCTTCAAGCCACTCGGAAGCTTAGGGCAGGCTCATACGGTTCAGGGGTTTAGGGGTTTAGGACGGTTTAGGGGTTTAGGGTTTAGGGGTTTAGGGGTCTAGGGGTTTAGGGGTTTAGGGTTAGGGTTTGGGGTTCAGGGTTTAGGGTTTCGGGGTTGAGGGTTTTTGGAGCTTGGGGATCGTGGATGTTAGACTTCGTGATTGGTTGCAGGAGTCTTTCGATTATAAAGATGCGAGGCATGTGACTGCGCGATAGATGATTTTTTCTGATTTTCGGTGGGTTTGCAACGTAAGTCTCTAAACCCTAACTTGCGTTCACGGAGATTCAGTGATCGCATTTATTGCTTGGTTGTTGAGATTGCCTTCCCCAGGCCTTTATGTAGCGACATCGTCGAAGAGACAGAGCGTATTTGACCTACGGTTGATGGACAAAATCCTGCATGACCCGAAGGACCCTAAACTATGGGAATTATGGTATATTCCTCTGCATGACCCATAATAAGGAATATACCATAATTCCCATAGTTTAGGGTCCTTAGGGTCATGCAGGATTTTGTCCATCAGCCGTAGTAGCTTTGACCTTTATCCTTGTGGGCTCCTATAATCTCCTGCAACCCTAAACCCTAAACCCTAAGCCCTAAGCCCTAAGCCCTAAACCCTAAACCCTAAACCCTAAACCATAGCCAAAATATAGCCCCTGGGACCTCCCAACCCACCAGCTGGTCCAAGGCGGCGCTCCCTGATGTTGCGGTCCCCACAGGCACAAGGGTTTGGGGTTTAGGGTTGAGGGTTTGAGTTTGTCTTTACGGCTTATAAAGGCTGAGGCCGGAGGGTTGCGGGTTGGAAAATATGTGCAGGGTTTAGGTTAAAGTGCTTAGGTCTCGTAGGGTTCAGGGGTTAGGGGTGGAAGGCCCCGGGCTCCTTAGAACCCGCTGACCGCTGACACGTGGTGTTTGAGGTTTAGGGTTTAGGTGTAGGGGCAGTGTCGCATGTGAATAGGTCTCAGGGCTTTGAGGGCTTAGGATTTGATGATTCACTTCTGCTGCCACAAACTGCTTTATTTTCGAAGGATCCCCAAACAGGATACTTCATGATTTGCACGAAAAGCAATGATGCAGACCCCTGAGTGAGGATCACCTCTTCGTTAAGGGCCTTGCTATGCGGATCTCGGGCTCTCTATTCTGGGGTCTATACCTATACCCTGAATTGTGAAGTGCAGTGCCTGTTGGATAATCTACTTAAACCTTAGGTTCCTATGAATATAAACAGCTGAGGCAGCCAAAACAGGAACAAGGCATATATGATCCCGGTTCGGCCGTCCCCCCCCCCCNCCCCGCTGTGGTGTGGTGTGGTGTGGTGTGGTTGTGGGTTGCTTCCCCCCTGGGGGGGATACCATTGGGGGGGGGGGTCGGCGAACCGAGAACCGGGATCATATATGTGCACATTTTGGTAGCGAACTCTGCGACTCTGTGGATTTGCACCAAAAGGGGAGCTACAATTCGGGTCCAGGTGGAGCTTTGTTTCGGCGTTTGGGACTTGGTGCGCTGTTGTAAAGGCAGGGCTGCTGCCGACACCCGTGTATACCCCTAAGGGTCCAAGTGATTTCCCTAAGCCTTAAATATACAGTACCTAACAATCATCTTACACTCAGCAAAATACTAACCTGCAGAACTACTATCCTAAAACCGAGTTCCTAATTATTGGACGGCTTCTACTGGCCGCTTAATAGCCCTCAGGGTCCAGAAGCCCAATAATTAGACCCTCCTCCAGAACAAACACAGCTGCCATTACCTGCAATCTAGGTACCTGAATACTACTGAGGGCACTTCTTGAACTTTCCGCAGTAATCCGTGTGGTCGTTCAAGACGGAGGAGATGCCCGATCGCCAGCCGCCCGAAGTTGGCGAACCCTCTAAACCCTAAACCTTAAACCTCAAAAACCCTAAACCCCAAAACCCTAAAACCCTGAAGCTCTAAAACCATCTAAAACCCTAAAGCCCTAAACCCTAAAACCCTAAATCCCAAAGAATCAGACCCTGAGGCCTGGCACCTTGAATCCTTAAGTCCGAAAGCCCCAAAGCGCGAAGATACACCACACAAGCCGCTAAACGCAACTTGGGTGGTTGTCAAAATTAGGGGACCCGAGGGTTCCTTTAAAGGGTTCCTTAAAGGGATCTATAAGGGTTCTATAAATAGTTTAGGGTTGTGGGTAGTTGTCAAAATTATGGTCCCTTATTGGGTCCCGCTTATAATATGGCACCTATTATTTAGGGTAACCAAAAAGGGACCTTAATTTTGACAAGTATCCATATAAACCGCTAAAGTAGCCAAAATACTTCTTCTTAACTGTTAGCTATGATTGGCACTGCAAGCTAAACCCTGAGTTCTAGGCCCTATACCCTGATCATTGCTACATAGTATGTAATTACTGCTCCAGCTTTTGCGATTACGACTCCAGTAGGCTGTTTACTCCATTCAATACCCTTCCACTGCTGCTACTATTAGTGCTTTGTTTGACCACTACTGATGCGTTTTGACTATGAGTGCTTCCGGTTTCCAAAGCCCTTAGCAAAAAAAAACCCTAAACCCCACATCCTAAACGCTTAGACCAGCTTGTCTTAAACCCATACGCAGAACCCTCCCCCTTAAACCCTAAAACTTTAAAACCTTAAACCCTAAAGCCTTAAACCCTTAAACCCTAAAAACCTTAAACCCTAAACCCTTAAACCCTAAACCCTTAAACCTTGAACCCTTATACACTAAAACCTTAAACCCTAAACCCTTAAGCCCATAACCTTAAACCCTAAACCGCCGGTGCACTCGCTATGTCGCCTCTATAGGCTTGGCGGCCTGACAGCGGCTTCATGGTGGCTACGCGTCGGCAAGCATCCGCCAGGGTTTGGGAGTTTCCCAAAAATTGGGGGTACCGTATTTTGGGGTCCTTATATCAAGGATCCTGCCATTTGGGGTACTATATTAGGGTCCCCTATTTTCGGAAACTCCCATTTAGGGTTCAGGTTTAGGGTTTAGGGTCCAGGATTTAGAGCGCAGGTTTTTGGCTTAAGGTTTGGAGTTTGGAGTTCAGGATTTAGAGCGTAGGTTTTTGCTTTTAGGTTGTAGGGTCCAGGATTTAGAGCCCATGCTTTGGGTTAGGGTTTGGGGTCCAGGATTTATAAGGTGCAGGTTTGGGTTCAGGGGGCAGATTCTCGGCTTGGCTCCTTTTGTGGGCCTTTGGGTGTTAGGGTTTATATAAGGGTGCTGGTTTAGGGTTTAGGGTTTGGGGTGGGTTGGGGTTATAGTTGTGGGTTTTACGACTGGGTGGCTTGAGAGCGTAGCCGGCCCAAACCCTAAACTCTGAACCCTAAACCCTCACGGGTGTCTCCGGGCCTGATTCTTGTCCGTCTGTTGGTGTGCAGTCACAGCCACAGTCTTAATGACATAGGCGTTTCAGAAAGGGTTTAGCGATTGAGGTTTAGGGTATAGGGTTCAGGGTCTAGTGTTTATAAAGGTTATAGCGTTTAGGGTTTGGGGCATAAGGTTTTGGGCATGGAGTTTAGGGTATAGGGTGGGGTTTACGGCCTTGGTAGCATAGTGATAGGTTGTTGTATTCATAATATACAGGCTCTTACGAAAAGACTGCATGGCCTTAGATTAGCAGCCTCCTATCTGTACGCAGTATAGGCCCCATGCAAGCATCTTCTGGCACACCGTCATGGCTCTGTTGAGCCGTATATCCATGCAACAGCATTGAAGCACATGTGTGGTTCTATAGTTCTAGTCTTGTTGATGCCGTTGAGGGCACAACTGTCAGTTGTATACACACGCATACAGACACACAGACTCACATGTTTCTGTGCATTCAGACTTGCACACGTACGCAATTTCACAAACAAGCATGTGCGTATATTAGTTGTTGTTTATGTAAAGCCTTTAAAAGGACGAAAGCCGTCACAATCCTTCACATATTTATATCCAGATGTGTTGCTAAACCCTGAATCCTAAATCTTGAACCCTAAGCCCTTCACACTCGAACCCTAAGCCCTAAACCCTCCGTAGGTACTAAGACCCCTGGGCTCCAGCGCACCCAGGCCATGAAGTACAAGCATGTGCCATATGGCAAGGGCCTCGGCGCGCAGGTTCACAGCAAACCTTAAACCCTAAACCGCTTTAACCTTGAACTCTTACCCTTTTTAAAACCCCTAAACCCGAAACCCTATAAACCCTAAACCATAAACCCCATCCCCCCCCACACCCGCTCCTGCCAAAACTTGAAACTGAACCCTCCTCTGAACCCTCCTCCCCTGTGGAACAACGCAACTTGCCCGAACGCCCAACTCAATACATCCTGAAGCCGTCGGCCGTACATGCCCAAGATTGTGTTCGGTCTTGGCCTTGTTTGGCTTGGGATTGGAGTCTAGGGTTCAGGGTTTAGAGTTTAGGGTTTAGGGCTTAGGGTTCAGGGTTTAGGGTTCAGGGTTTAGGGTTTAGGGTTCAGGGTTTAGGGTTCAGGGTTTAGGATTCAGGGTTATGCTCTTCTTTCAGTCTTTAGGGTGTGTGGCTTACTCAGGGCTTAGCTTACATGATGCCCTGAGATGTGTTAGTCCGCTTCGGGTTCTATGTTTAGAAGCCAGCGCCAATGCACCATGTGTTAGTTTCCCTCTAAGGCTGCAAGGGAATGAGAGCAAGACGCAAGTAACGAACAGCTCGGCATAATTAGGAAACTATAGTCACATACCTAATTGGCTTCCCCTATAACATACAGCCCCAAAGCCCTACTGTAATGATTAACACCCCACCCCCCCCCACCCAGCATTGCCGGTCAGAAGGTTCGTCTTTTGGGGCCTAGCGTTTTCAGTTAGGGCCAGGGCGGATTGGGCAGATCAGAATGCAGGGGCTGAGTGAGATTACTATACGGGGCTTCAATAATTACCAATACCAGTTTGGGGGCTCCTTGTTAGAAATATAGCATAACGGGGCCATGCTAGATAACCCTACCAGAATTGAAAAGGTTAATCCTTTTTGGGCTAGCATACTCGGCCCCTGAAGGGAGCAGCTCCGGACGATTACTCGCTTCAGCGAACTGCCAAGTGTAAACACTACCTAGAATCCCAAAAAGGAACTACTATGGAACCTATAGGTAAACTCACTATCACTAATCCACCTGAACAGTCTAAGCCCTATAAGCATCTAAACCTAAAGCCGTAAGCTTCGAAACCCTCAAATTGGTAATCCCTCTGATCACCCTGCATGTGGGGCATGGGCCTTTGGACCGGGCTTTAGGATTACCAAAACATCCACTAAGTTCCCCAGTAGTACCCTTTGTAGGGTTCAGGTTTTTGGATTTAGGTTTTACGGTTTATGTTTTAGGGTTTATGTTTTAAGGTTTAGGGAAGTTTGGCGTTTGGGTTCTAGGGTTTAGGTTGGTTCCGTTACTGAAACCCAATAGTACGAAAAGGGCACCGTTATGACTAAGGGACTTCTGGGGAACCTAGGATTACCAAAAGATTCCACGTTGGACCCTCAGCCCTATTCTAAGTACTTGGGCCCCGGTAGTCTAGACCCTGAACCCTAGACCCTATTCTACGGACTTAGGCCCCGATATTCTAGACCCGAACCCTAAATTCTAGTCGAAGTATTTTTGCCACGAAATTCCAGGCCCTAAACCCTAAAGCTTCCTTTCTGCATTTTTATTCGGAATGGGGCGGAACCCAGAGTTTGTGGGTTTCAGTCTTAGGGGGCCGACCCTCGCCGCTAAAGGTCTAGAAGTCGGGATGTAGATTTTGGGGTTTAAGGCTCCTGAATCTGGGAAGCTTGATGAAGCGATGTTGGGGTCTCTGTGTGTCTTCTTCGACTTCGTAGCCAACACTCTGTAAACAAAGCGTAAGGCGTATGAGAGGCTTATTTGGCGTTGTTCTGGTTGGCTCTTAGGACTTTAACTTTTTGGGTTTCTATATGAACTATATTAAGGAGGCTAAATGATCTTGGGGTTTACCTGAACCTACCAAAACCCTACTTTTTTGCAGGGTTCCTATAATTTCCATATTAGGGCTTACAATAAGAACCTACAAAAAAGTAGGGTTTGGTAATTTAAGGTAGGGCTTATAAAAGGCTTGGTGAGGTTTAGAGTTGAGGGTTTAAGATTTTGGCTGGGAGTCCCTTCGCCATTCGTTGGTACTTGAAGGGTCAGGTTCCTTTTAAGTGTTGCTTGTAGTGCCCGTGAAGGCAATTTTGGAATGAGGTTGTAGGTTTTGCGGGGTACTGGGTTAAACAAGGGTAATGCCATTTGTAACTGAATTGGCATGTGCAGTGTGGATCGCCGCCGTGTCGAGGCACACTGTCAGCGGAGTAGTGGGACCTGGCCGCGAGCTGTCCCCCGACGAAGTCCCCGTCCACGCCGTGCACGGCTCGTATGCCCGACACACCAATGCCACCAATAATGAGGACCTGCGCGCTCGCCGAGCGATCCACCTTTCGGCCTGCGGATACAAGCATGGAAGGTGGCGGCCCGACCTCGAAACGGGGGTCTTTTTATGGAACCATTTACAACCCCTCAATCCTGAAATCTAAACAAACCCCTCCAAACCCTAAACGCTTATGGAGCCCTGCGGAAACCCTGTGGAACTCTTTCAAAATGCCTCAATCCTAAACCCTAAACCTCTAAATCCACAACCTTCATGGAACCCCCAGCCAAAACCCTAAACCCTAAGCTCTACACCCTAGCCTAAGCTTCCTAAACCCCTCAACCCTCAACCCCAAATCCCAACACCTCAATCCCAAACTCTAAACCCGGTTAAAGCCCTTAACCCTAAACTGGTGGTGTGCGCTCACTATAGCGTCCCTGACGCCTGTCCTTCCTTTCTCTACTCCCTCACGATCTCGAGGCTACGAATGGGTCTCCTTGGATCTTGGGCTTGGTTGGCAATTTAGGAACCCCTATAGTAAGAAACCCTGGGCCTATAACCCAAAACATTCTAGGATTCATATAAGGAACCCAACCGAGTACCTAATTATTGGGTCCTCTGGGGTTGCGCTTGGATGGTCACGTTCCCATGGAGTCTGGCCCTTGGGGGAGCCTCTGCCATGAAACTTGCAAGAGGGCACTTGCGGGCCAGAAGCGATTGATGGAATCTGGTCTTCCGAGAATAACTGCCAGGCCGCTCAAGGTAGCGGAACTGAGTTTCCTGCTACAGATGGAGACCACTCAGTCGCTCAGGTGTTTGTTTGCTTTCACGTCCCTCCTGTTGACGCAGAGCTTATGGAACCCGGCAAAAGCACTTCTGGAACTCGCCTTATAGATCCCTTTAAAGGAACCCTTGCAGATCCCTGTAAAGGAACCCCTATAGATCCCTTTAAAGGAAGCCCTTATAGATCCCTTTGAAGGAACCCCTTTAGCTCCCTTTAAAAGGAACCCTTATGGATCCACTGCCCCAGGCCCGGGTATTTGGCCGGCCTATTGGCTCGTGAACAGCGACCTTCCCTGGCCGAAGGGCCGGGTATCTCAGAGCCTTTGAAGGGGTTTAGGCTCAAGGGGCTTAGAGTTTGGAGTTTAGAGGTTAGGGGTTTAGGGGATTCGGGGATTCGGGTTTGGGGTTTGGGGCTCTAGAGTTTGGAGTATTAGGGTTTTAGGGGTTAATATTCCTTAAATCATATTAGGGATCCTACTATAATTTAAGGTATATTCCTTAATTAAGGGATACTGGAGTCTCTGGGTTTAGGGGTCTAGGGGTTTAGGGGTTTGGGGGGTTGGGTTTAAGTGGGGGGCTCAGAGCTTCGAGGGCCTTAGGCTTCTGGGGGCTTGGAGTTTGGAGTAGGTTAGGGGTGTGGGGGGTTGGGGTTTAGGGGTTTCGGCTTAAGGGGCTTAGAGTTTGGAGTTTAGAGGTTAGGGGTTTCGGGGTTTAGGGGTTTAGAGTTTGGAGGTTTACCTAGACCCCCCAACTACCCTTTACAGTAGTCCCTAATTACCTCTTAATGAGAAATATTAGAGCCCTTTAACGGGCACTTGGGGGGTCCTGGTAGAGTTTGGAGTTTCGGGGTTTAGGGTTTAGGGAGCTTAGAGCTTCCAAGGTTTGGCTTCGAATCCGGTTTCTTGGCAGGGGATCTTGAAACGGGCTCCTTTTGAGGGTTCCTTTGAAAGGGGTCTACTAAACCCTAAACCCTAAACCGGAACATGGTTTTAGGATGATTAGTGCTGGGATCCCTTGTACTTTGCACCTCAAGGGTTTGAGGAGAACTAGGTGGCAATTTGGGAAACTTTTTAATTTCCTTTATGGTTCCTATAGAGGTACCTATTCATAAATACGGTTCAGAGCCCCAAAACTACAACCCAGAGAATAATGTTCCAACTTTCTGGCTTCTACTTTAGATAAAGGGTTTGGGGCTCTTGGGTTCCAGGAGCTTTGGAAACCTTGAACTCAGAGTTCTGGAGGGCTTAGGAGTTTGGAGCTTCACCAGCACCCCCCCAAGTGCCCCTTAATAGAGCCCTTATGGTCCTTAATAGGGGGTATTTACGGTATATTAGAGGGTAGTTGGGGGGTCTAGGCAGAGTCTAGGAGTTTCGGGTTTAAGGTTTTAGGATTACCCTCAGAGCTTTGAACGTTTGGGGCTTTCGGAGGTTTCTAAACTTCTAAACCCTTTAGGTTGACGGACAGCTTCGAAGGTTTGGGGGTTTGGGGTTTAGCGTTTTCGTAGCAGGGTAGGTAACACCTGCTTCTAGAATGCACCGGAAATCCCTCGCAATTCCCCGGCGGTGTGCGAATCGTTCTCTCCAGCTTCCCCTCTATTCCGTCGGTTTCACGAACGTCGTCCCCATCGATGGAGTACGCCTCACTTAGCTCTCGGGATCTACAGCTCCAGGGACCCATATGCTGCAGACTTTGGCCCCAAAGTTACCTATAAAGGAGCCCCTTTGAGGCCGAAGTATGATCTATATGGGTAGGGTTTAGGGTTTAGGGTTTAGGGGGGGAGTCCGGTTTCGTATCGCAACCCCCGTGTAGCCCCCGAACACTTTCATCTGGTCCCTAGGCCCAAACCCTATAAACCCTAAACCCTAACCCACCTGATTTTCGAGCTCATTGGATCTGTCTTTACTTCGACTGAAGGATCTCACCCTTTTGGCTGCGACCCGCGCTCATGATCCGACGTGCTGGCTGTAACCCCCTTATGGTGCCAAAGGTTAGCCTTTTCAGGTCTTCCTTGATCTCCAATTCCCCTCGGTTGTGAGGGTTATATCAGTTATATCATTTCGAGGATTCTGTAAGTGTCTCTTTCGAGGTTGAGGACTCCTGGTATAGGGGGCTAAGAAATTGGAACAGGGCTTGTCGAGTTTAGGGCTTCCGGGCAGCGAGAAAGCCTTACAGAGTCTTTCCATACTGTAAACAGACTTGCTCCATAGCGGATCCTGAATTTTGTAGCTAAGTCTCAGCACATGTTCCCTCATAGCCTCATGTAGCCCTCGTGACGTTGACCCTAAACCGAATCCCTCAAAACGCTTAAGTACATGACCGCACCATGAGGTGGAGAGTTGGACGTTCTGGAGCCGCTTTGCTGCATCAGGTGGAGTTCAGAGGGCTTCGGGTCTGAGGTTTAGGTTTAGGGTTTAGGGTTTAGGGTTAGGGGGCGGGAGTTGGTGCCCACTGGTGCTCATAATCTCGTCTACTGCCCACACCCCAGCCCCTGAACTATAATCCTAAGGGTCTGAGTTGGCTTCAATCAAGTTCGCTAACCTTACTTCACCATGACGCCAATCTCTGGAGCTAGGTCTAGGTAAGGGCTGTTAGACTTCAGCGGGACTGCAAGGGCTCTGGTACACTCGAAGCCCACCTCAAAATTTACTGGTCAAGGCAGCCTCACATGCCCCTAAACCCGAAACCCGAAACCCTAAACCGTTGCAGTTGGGTGCAGTCTTCATTTGCCAGCAACTCCTCAGAAGGATCTTTCATGGACCCTTAGCCCGGAACAATGGGCAGTAGACACCTAAAGCCCTAAGCACTGAATCCTAATGCTTTAACCCTAAACCTTGAAAGCGTTCCTTCAAGAGTTCCTTCGAAGGTTCCTGAAAAGGTTCCTTATCCGGTTCCCTTAAAGGTTCCATCATTGCAAGGGTTACGGTACGGGTTGCTGTCGGGTCTTGTATGTCGGCATAGGGCTTGGGGTTTGGTGTCACAGGCTTCTTGTAGGGGCGCATTGGGTTTCTCTTTCTATTGTGCTTCTTTAGGGTGTTGTCTTGAGCCGTCATAATTTGAAACACGGCTTTAACTTTAAACTTAATCAAGGATATACAATTCCCCTGAATATTCTGGAAGGTGCTAGGCTTTTGAGATAACTTAATTAAGATACCATTACCCTGATTTGTCTGGAAGGTCTTAGGATTTTGAGATTCAGGGCTTCCAGGGTCTTGAGGATTTTTGGTTCGTGGGCTTGGAGCTTGTGTACTTATTGGCTGTAAACTCAGCTTTTAAACTTTTGGGGTTCTTATAAGGTAGTCGATTCTGAAAGTTTCAACTGTTATTTCCTTGGGTTTTGGGCCAGTGAGTGTAAGGGTACGAGAAGGCTGGCAAAAGGCTTTAACCAAGGCTTTGAGGGTTGTACACGGTTTAGGGTTCAGGGTTTAGGGTTTGAGGGTTGTGCAGAAAGTGTAGACGGACACCTTGCTTAAGGTTTTCTCCTTGCAAGAGCCCGCGCTATGGTTTAATAGATACCCCGGAATGAATCGATTCTGGAATGTCTGCCCAAGGTATGCCAATGATCAGACAGCGAAGGTCACCTTCCACACAGACTTCAACTGCAGCCACTCCTGCCGAATCAGAGCGTAGAATCCGCAATCAAGACCCCTAAACCAACGACGCAAGCTGGAAGTCCCGCATCGTCCCACGCCCGTACACCCCATATCCTGAATCATAAGCCCTCAGGCTCCATGTACCCATGTAGAATATACCTAGACTTTAAAGGGTTTCCTATATAATTAGGTACATATTAGCACCGAGGTATATAGCAGAAGCCAGAAAGTTGGAACATGACTATCCTCGTGCCCTTAAGCTAAAGTAGAAGGGATCCTAGCACTAGTCCACCTACAGCCATGTTCCAACTTTCTGGCTTCTACTATATACCATATGGACACATGGATCCCTAGAGCAATAGCGGCTCTGAAAGCCCAAAGCAAAGAGGGGTGCACGTCTTCCGAGGACCCAGCCCCTAAACCCTAAACGCTAATCCCTAAACCCCCTACCTGTGGATCCAAAAACCTACTGTTCTAAGGGTTAGACCCTCTAATTAAGGGGTCATAACCTACTATTTTGTAGGGTTTGGGGCCACAGGTAAGCCCTAGCTTTGCGTGGTGTCAGGGTGTAGGCAGCAATAGTCTGCCCATGTTCTTTGGTGCAACACACCCCCCAAGAACAAAAGGCTCTAAGTTTTTTGAGAAGTCCTAAGGAACCCGGGAGCATGTTCATAAAGCCTTATATTGGAACCCTCGGCCTCGGGATTCATACTTATGGGGTCGGATTTGGCTTCATGCTTTCTAGGACCCTCTCGACCCCATACTCCTCTTCTGCGTGAAGCCTCAGGCCCCCGAAAGCATTCCGCAGCAAGCCCGGCGAATCCCAAAGACATCCGCGCTGCAGCAGGGAGGTTCAGAAGACTAGGAACCCTAACACAGTCAATAAAAGTCCATGTAGCCATCTGATGGTATATACCTGGGCCTTAAAGTAGTCTCCGTAAAGTATGCTAGATGGGCACATGGATGCTCAGGGATTACATTCCAAGCAGCACAATCCGTCTTGCATCGGGCTACAGGGGTGAGGATCCCTGCACAGCTTACACCCTAAACTCTAAACGGTTTAAGGTTTCGGGTTCAAGGAGGGTGTAGGTCTAGACTCTGGTTCACAGAAACCAGCATGGCAGCCGACGCTGCTCTTCACGATGATGGCTGGGCTCTTTGCCGAAGCATTAGGATTCAGGTCAACACCGAAGCCTCAACAAGTTCTAGTACCACTTTCCTTAGGGCTCTTCTAAATCCCTATGCTAGTTATGAAGGCCCCCCAACTATTTAATAGGGCAGAACCCAGAGATTCAGGGTAGAGGAATTGCTCAGAAGGGCGTTGCTGAGTGTTAACGTCGGGTTTCAAGGGTGTTTTGAGTTTTGATGGGCCTTAGGGTTTAGGGGCTTTGGGGGTTTACCTAGACCACCCGTTCATACGTTTATTTCTGCGTGCTTAGATTTCCGTGCGTGACCCCATAAGATAGAAGAAAAGATGCGGGATGTTTTTTTTCGTTCGTGATGCTTTGGGGGCTTNTTACCTAGACCACCCGTTCATACGTTTATTTCTGCGTGCTTAGATTTCCGTGCGTGACCCCATAAGATAGAAGAAAAGATGCGGGATGTTTTTTTTCGTTCGTGATGCTTTGGGGGCTTCGCTAAGGTACTGTTATGGGATCACGATGCTGATCATCTTGTGAAAACTACGGGATCATCAACGAACACTATAACCATATGGAATCGCTTGATAATTCTATTGCTAGCTAATCGAAGCTCTACTTCCTGCCGATCGCGCACAAGCACAAGATCCCGACGATTTTGGATGCCGGGCACTCAGCATCAGCCGAACTCCCTCCTCCATTGCCGTTGATACAGCAAAAGCGAAAGCCTCATGGTACGGATTGCGCATGTAGCATTGGAGCAGCGGCGAGATATTCGTGCGACTCTCCCAATGAAATCCTCATCTTGCCAGCAATTCATACCTTATTCGGGCTTCTCGATTTGGTGTGTGTCAGACTTGTTGCAGGGGCCATACCTACACAAAACACAGGCATCTTGAAGCGGATACAGTAAACACAGCAGAAGCTTCAGCGCGTATTCCACACCAGCTGATGGCCATTCTGAACTTGCAGATCCAGATCACGCCTGTTATGTTTGCACTTGGCTTCTTCATTAACAGCTGTTGCCATTGCAGGACCTGCAAAAAATCAATGGAAAACGAGGTAGCCAAGCAACACAATGTGGAGCATCATATGGACTTTAGGCCGTACTTTGAACAGAGCCCAGTTTCGTTGGGATGTGTGGAATGCCAGGGCACCCGCTCCTTCCTAAGTTCCGGACTTTCGATGACCCAGTTCGGCTACAGGATTGGTGTTGTACATGAACATATAAGATTACATTACAGCGGAAGTGCACACATACACCATCCGTGCTCGGCAATCTTTGCGGCATCTGAAGCAGGGATCCACATAGCATGGTCATATAATCCACGGAAGTAGGCATTTGTATGCACGAAAGTCCAGTAGAGGAGGTTGTAAAGCTCTCTGTCTCCCACAGCCTTTAGCCGATCCAGTATGACATAATAAGTGTTAATGGTGTACAGATCGACAATATAAAAATACTAATGCTGTACAGGGGTAATAAGTTGTAGGCTTTTTTTTTGCGAGACGGTTCTAGACTGGCAATTTCATAGGATTGTTATGAACTGTATAAAACTTACAACATATATTAATGTATCGATCGAGAATCAACCCTTTGGGATCCCCCCGTGTCGCGTAGCAGGTCCTCCAGCCATTCACAAAGCAAGACCGTGTCTGAGCCTTTCCCAGCACCTTTGGGATAGTTCTGCAGCCTGAGCTCCCATACAACGGATGACATAACATATAAATAAATANGTAGCAGGTCCTCCAGCCATTCACAAAGCAAGACCGTGTCTGAGCCTTTCCCAGCACCTTTGGGATAGTTCTGCAGCCTGAGCTCCCATACAACGGATGACATAACATATAAATAAATATATATATATATATAACATATACTTATATAGTAATTAATGATCGGATGAGTTAGTTCTACCCTAGCCTTACAAGCTCTGGTAACCAAACCCCTAAACCCCTACATTAATTAATGATANATATATATATATATATAACATATACTTATATAGTAATTAATGATCGGATGAGTTAGTTCTACCCTAGCCTTACAAGCTCTGGTAACCAAACCCCTAAACCCCTACATTAATTAATGATATGAGCAGCCCCTATAGTTCCTATCCAACTCAGGCGGAGGACGTCTTCATCTTGAATTTCAAAAGCGTGAACTGGTCGAGGCTCGTAGATTTCTGGTTTCTTCTACACCAAGCAATAAAGGAGTCGTGTAGCCAATTCAGTCTGTCCTGTGTTGCTCGCCCTGGACACATCTTGAGTCGCGACAACAACACAATAGCAGACGAAGCCATTCCAGAACCAAAACCCTGGATAGCAAATGTGTGAGCCGGGTCAGTGCGGAGTCGCCACGGATTGTCTGCCCCAGGTATTGATCGTAGTGGGCTTACGAAGTCATCTTTCCAGGGCTCATCAGCTGGATCATCCCTTGTCCAAGTACGAATATCAGATGTAGCTGTGCAATTGTACCAATCCTGCCATACCCAGTCAGTTAACTAATTCATAAAACCTACCTAACTGGTATTTGACATGTTCTTTGACGCCCGACCTCCTGCTCACACATGTGGCAAATTCTGGTAGAGGAAAATCCCGTCACCAGATTGAAAGCTTTTCTGAGCCACACCCAGTCTCCTTTGCACCCGAGCCATGCCATGCGGAAGTGGTGTTTCTGTCCGTCATGTTCAACCTCAACAGAAGTAAGTATATAATTACGGTTTAAAGCAATATCTACCTGCAAAACCACTAGCTCATTAATTTCCCCAAAATCACTTGACATAAAGGGCACATCCAGACCATTCCAGAAGAGAGAACTACAATCATCAGCCAGGTGCTGCAGCAAGTTGTAGATTGTTTTGTCACCATGGTCGCAACGAGCAGGTATCGCCGTATAAAGTAGGCGCGAACAAAAGCTGTGCCTTTCAACAAGTACGTAGTATGACAAATCTGAACTAGCTATACCCCATACATATTTTATACAAACCACAAAAACAGTCTAGCTAGTACCATTATGGACAAGTGACCCGCTTTCGTTCAACTTATGCTTGCCGAAATGACTGAACAAGCCCTGAAAGCTCAACACCATGACAGGCATCTTCGTTCTACCGCGTCCTTCATCTCCATGAAGGAAATACGGCAGTGTGCACTTGCGGTCCAGGCTTTCTGTAAATATCGGATGCGTTGGGTCTGCCAACTCGTACAAGTCCCAAAACTCTTGAAGGTCCCGCTGCCACAAATGAACTTGGGATATATGATGTCCTTGCAATAGCCTGGATTGTTTTCTCTTACATGACCAGCCATTTCTAAAATAAATAATCTACATAATAAATACATTAGCTATATTGTGTGTGAGACCATGCAGAAGTTAAGCGGATGATGTTTTAAGACTGGGGTGATTGGGGTCTCCTTCGGGTAGCACTGGGCCTTGCAAGCTTGATTAGGATTCGGCGGGATGCAAAATCCTCAAAGCGCGCAAAGACAGCCGAGCAACATCTGTCCGCCTTGTTCCAAAGCGAAGCGTGCCCAACTTGAAAGTTTCAGGATGGGCCATCGTATGTTCTTCAGCTTCCGTGTTCGGGCATGACGGATCTTGATCATTGCATTTGAGATCTCGACAGGGAGTGTGAAGTTGGGCTTGGAGAGCAGGCGGTGAAGGTTGCGGCAGGTGTTGCTTTCGTCAGCACTTGCACATTTGCCCAACTTTTGCAAAGTCGGATCGCGTAGCCCTGCAAGCCGAAGGAATTGGAATATACTAGGAAATGTATCGACTTCACCGGTATTCTGAATTCTAGTAAAAGCAACAACAACATTTGCTAGCCTCGTCGTTCCAACTTCAGATGGGCTTTCTTGGCTAAGCGACACGTGCGGGCCGCAGAGTCAGCCTCACTCACAAAGATTGGGGAGCATCAACAAGAGACTTACTAAATATATTTGGCAAACTCCATCAACCGGTTTGGGCTTTCAAGATCTTAGCCAAAAATAATTAAACNCGCAGAGTCAGCCTCACTCACAAAGATTGGGGAGCATCAACAAGAGACTTACTAAATATATTTGGCAAACTCCATCAACCGGTTTGGGCTTTCAAGATCTTAGCCAAAAATAATTAAACCACATGCAGAGTTCTCATCTTGGCTAGAGGGGCTCGGGAATCTCAGAGGTTCTTTCTTTGCCTACATCAATACGGATGTCCATCTAACCTAAGCAGCTAGTAACTAGTAGCCTCGTGGAATTTATAGGTTATGGGATGATCGGGTTCGAGCTCTATATAGGCTGTATAGGAACGTGAGTGAAATCATCGCTTCATAGTGCCCCAAAANCGCAGAGTCAGCCTCACTCACAAAGATTGGGGAGCATCAACAAGAGACTTACTAAATATATTTGGCAAACTCCATCAACCGGTTTGGGCTTTCAAGATCTTAGCCAAAAATAATTAAACATTTCTCATCTTGGCTAGAGGGGCTCGGGAATCTCAGAGGTTCTTTCTTTGCCTACATCAATACGGATGTCCATCTAATCTAAGCAGCTAGTAACTAGTAGCCTCGTGGAATTTATAGGTTATGGGATGATCGGGTTCGAGCTCTATATAGGCTGTATAGGAACGTGAGTGAAATCATCGCTTCATAGTGCCCCAAAANCTAAGCAGCTAGTAACTAGTAGCCTCGTGGAATTTATAGGTTATGGGATGATCGGGTTCGAGCTCTATATAGGCTGTATAGGAACGTGAGTGAAATCATCGCTTCATAGTGCCCCAAAAGATACATAGGGTACAGGTCGCTAGCTAGATCCGTATTATTTATATATTACTTTGCCCAAGGCAATGATTCAATAGCCCACACCAAAACACTCCGGTTAGGGTACAGAAGAATTGCGAGGGACCCCGGAAGATAGCCCCATCAGGAGCTCATCAAGGAAACCGTCGTCCTGATTATCATCCGGATCATCAGGACCTGGGCAGTCGGGGTTGCTTTGGGGAATACCTTATTGAGCTTAGTTCTTAAGATTTCGGTCAGTGAGGGCCCCACTTATGTCGAAGCACTCCACATCAAGACCTGCGAAAGGGCAGGCCGAGCATCTGCAATGAGTCGTACGTTTGTCGAAGCTACGAAGTCGAGATCTTGTCATGAAATGCAACACAGCTAGCAGCGGGCAGATTGGAACGACTACATGCTGACCGTTTTCAGGCTGCAGCCCACACTCTTTCCACAGGATTGGCCCATGCGGTGACGACTGCATGTGCTGCGCGTGCAACTCACAAATTTGTTCATCTCCTTCGGAAATCAAACACACTTGCATGGCATGACCCTTCCAGTTCTGGATAGTCGTGCTGCTCAGCTAGACTTCCGGCGCTTGCTCGCAGGAGCCTTTGCTGCGGCAGCTTTCGGGGCTGCCTTGGCCTTACGAGTGGCTTTCGCTTTCGCTTTCGCCTTGGGCTTTGCAGGGGTGCTGCCAGCACCAGACTTGCCACCCACAGTCCTGAGTTTGCAAGGGGTTGCAGGGATTCGTTCAACTATGTCTAGGTTTTTCACTTGCAAGGTTGGTCTTGGGTTAATTGTTGCGACTTATAACTTCAGGGTAATTAGGAGGGCTGGCAAATTGTGGCTTGTAAACTACATGCATGGTCTAGGGCAAAATAAGCCTGGAGGCAGCACACTTAAACTTCTCTAGATGGAGTATAATAGATTGCAGCAAAAGTTCCTCGATCGCACAACGTAATTGTTGAGAGCCAGGTCGGCTTTGGTGCACCGGATGTAAAGTCCCAGGGACTCCTTCTTCAGCCTAGGACTCTCAGGTTTCCAAACGTCATATGAATTAAGTAAACCTTCCCAAACTGAAGTACTAACTGCGTTGCCTGGTAATGTTGGCCTCATTGTCGGTGGTTGCAGCATCGGCCTGCACTTCGGTCAGCTTCTTGTAGCACTCGTTCATCTCCGCCAAGCAGGTTGTCAAGTTCTTGCAGAGCCTAGGCTAGGCGGGGTATCTAAGGTTACATTATGCATCTAGAGAAGCAAACCAACCGTGTAGTTTTTGAGAAGCTGCTCAGTTGCTTTCGCCACTCCCTTGCCCGACATCTTATCCTGGCTAGACTGTGTAGTCATCACATCGATTTCATGCTAAGGATAGCTCTCTGGGTATCCTGTGCAAACCTATGGTGGTTATGGTGGCCTATCTGTGCGTAGACATTCCCTGATGCACTCGAATCACTTGGGGGTGTATAAATAAGTAGCTGCCAGGTAACCGCCATAACAAAAAATGCCTCTAATTATATAAGGTTTCCCATAGTATACGACATTCATGCAAGGTTTTTTCGAGGCTTTGCGGGGACCGAAATTCCGGGCTTATAGGAATGAAACTGTTTGGGTTTTTCTGGATTAGTGTAAGCTACAGGGTCCTAGCCGGTTTATGAAGTTCGGTTTTGTTGTGGTGCAGCTACTGGGACTTGTATAGGTTTGTGGCAGTTTCGCACAACCCCGAAAACCTTCCAAACCCACACACAATCATATCATCACAGACACGAGCCATTGCAAGCCCCGAAGCCAAAGACTCATGGAGCCCCATATCCTCGGCCCCATACCCTTCAGATTCTCGACAAGCTTGGGATCTCTCAGACCCATGCAAAAGCCTTGCCCCACTTGGGTGATGCAGCGGTCGACCCCTCTGAAACGACCGGGTTTATATAGGTTAACATTAGGCTTTACATAGGTTAGGGATTATAATAGGGTTTATGGGGGATCGGGTATATAGAGTAAAAGTTAATTAAACCCACAAGTCCGTATTATCTAGATATGAGCAAGCTCCTTCAACTCGGCCAAGTCAATCTTCTTGCCCAGCACACAGATGTAGGAGGACAGAAGCCCAAGCGGGGAGGAGTTCTGCTGCAGGCTGGGGAAACACATCCTGGGCTAGGTTGTTTCCTGTAAGTCATTACAAACTAGTGAGAACTCTGGCGTTTTCCGAGAGTCTTAAACGAAGCCCCAGCTTGAGCCGTGACAACGGCGTCACTGGCCGGCTCTGCACTGCGTCTTGCCGTCGGCTTGCCCAGGTCCTCATTCTTCGAGTCGAGCAGCGCACAGTCCGGGTCCTGGGCAGATCACACTCCACACTGAAGAAGAGGAGAGAAAGAGAGAGACAGAGACAGAGACAGAGAGAGAGGGACAGGGAGAGAGCGAGAGAGCGAGAGAGAGAGAGCGAGAGAAGAGGGAACTAGGTTTATTAATAGGTGCTTCCTAGGCACTATATGAGGCAGCTACTACAATAGATGCTTCCGAGGCACTAGGAAGCACCCATTAAATCATGTCATGAATGTATGACGAGAGAGAGAGAGAGAGCGCGCGAGATAGAGAGAGAGAGAGGGAAGGAGCAAGCAAGAGCAGGAGCGAGAGACAAAGAGATAGTGGTGGTGGAAGTGAGGAAGTCTTTGACTTGCAGGGCTAGGCACTTCCATGCTGAAGTTGCTTGCGAAGCCAGTCCTTTGTCCTGACTCTGTCGAGTTGGTCCATGTCCAGTCAAGCGGAATGTCCGCTTCCTCTTCACCATGGATCTCGGACTTAAACAACCGTCCATTCCGCCTGGCCCATTCGAAGGAATTGTCGGCCATTGTCCTGGTGCACATGAACGACATCGAAGGCAGCATTCCGGGTTGCTTGCTGTAACCGTTGTACATTTATAAAAGACTCTAGTGCAGGAGGGGAGCTGCGTGTACTTCCTCACTTCCATGAGCCAGTGCTTCGTCACTGTCCCACCTGCCTCTGCCGACTTCTTCTTCTGCACGTGCCATTTCTCCAGCACTCCCTCTATCTTTGCGAAAGAACCGTGGTCCAGCAGGAGCTTGCGAAGCTGCTCACCTTGCGATGTAGTCACGACTCAACATGTTCTACAAGGGTCCAGGTAGACTCATGTGCGTGACATCGGAAGTAGCTAAAGTGCACACTGAAAGCAAGGCTCGTCCGTCTAGGGTCCTTCCCAGCTCCAGCACATGCGGTGAGCACTTTACCTCGCCCTTCGAATTGGGCTGGAAATGCCGACGAACCCTCAGTTCCATTGGCTCTGTCGATGGCTTGTGTATATAAACTACAAACATACATGCTAGAGCTATGCTGCTACGAATTTGGACAAGTAGCTTCCAGTAGCCTTCGGGCTTGGGTCCAGCTGTTTTTTTCTTCGGGTTGGGGGTTGCTCGTCGAGCGGTACCAGACAGCTGCTTCCGAACGTCAGGGCGGGAACTTTTGCCGGTGCTTGGGGGTGTGTCCTTCGGCACAGAGTTCACTAGCATGGGCGGGCTGTCCTCAATATCGATAGAAGCAACGACCGCCGGGGGCTTTCGAGGGGTCGAGGCAACCTCCGTGGCCTCGCATTGCTCATCATCGTATTTTGAGGATTGCAGCAACATACGTACAGTATGGGATCTCGGCAGGGCAACAAGCTCTGTCGTGGCATTCCCCGGGGCAAACTGACCGCTAGAAGTAGCAACGGAAGGGGCACCTGCCGGAAAGAAACAGGTATATAAACACACACCATACACAGAACCCTAGGCCCTATTATAGTATACATGCACTATGCAAAAAACTTAGAGATCGTCTGGTACACCTGGCGCAAGATCCGGAATCGGCCCGGGCTCGTCATTCAGCTGCTTCTGAAGAGCAGCCAGGTTTGCGGTCGCATTCTGAGGTTGTAAGGAAAAGCAGTCAGATGGAAGTGGAGACATGCATCATTATATATGTCAGCAAACGACTAGCTAAATTCAGCTTAAGAGCTCTGATCTGCTCATCAAGCTCGTGTTCGGGGATCTCCGACATATTGGTCCACGACCGAGCTACCATCAGTACCCCGTCGGTCAGGGTGCCCAAAGAGGCCAAGGAGGCCATGCTACAAAATCGCACTGTATATAGCATGCGATGAGAGCATAGATTGTTTGACAGAATCGAGATCATGCAAGCACACACAGAAGCTCATGTTTAGACATGCACAGCACATGCACAGCACAGCTCTCCCCACAACTCAGGAGCCCACCCCGACCCTGCTGATGCTCGATGCTTGCCCTCCCTGGCCCCAGGCGATGCTCATGATGTCATTTCCCCACAAACCTTCCTTTACCCCCAGGCTGCTTAAATCTGGGTCAGGGTCTGTGTACATCTAGCACAAGCACCTCAGAAAAGAGCGGACGAAAGTAAAAAGCGCGCGTGCAACCCTAAAAACGTGCGTGAAAAAACGGCCCACACACGGAAATTGAGATTGCGCGCGAGTTGCGGGGAATTGCGCGCGAGTTGCGGGGAATTGCGCGTGAGTTGCGCTCCAAATTTCCACACCGGCACCTGCCCCAAACAAAAAACGTGCGTGCAACCTAAAAAGTGCGCGTGATACTCTTCTTGCTCTATTATACATGCAGCAACCACAAAGAATGCCCCCCTTCCCTGTTTCCTGCAGGCTGCGGAGATCAGTCTGCGTCTACGAACACAGACCGGCTGGAGCCCTGTTGCCCATCTGCTGGTCAGCCCAGTAGAGCATTGTACTCCTCCCTCAGGTCCCGGTAGCAGTTCACCTTTGTGCTTTGCAAGCAGTCTAGTTATGATAGGAATTAAGGCACTAGTACGAGACAAGATTATGTAATAAAGGGCCCAAGACACCCTGGCATCCAGTTCTGTATCAAAGCACTCGATTGTATCTTCCCAAGAAGAAGGTATCACGAGGTACTTGTTTCGTCTCAAGTAGAAGTACACTGACGGCAGCTCTGCATCTTCCCATAAATCCTTCATTGGTAGGGCTTTGAACAATTCCACATCCGATAAGTCGGGATTGGCAGTGTTCTTGTTGCGTAGAGGAGCCAAGGCAGCCAAGGAGTCAGGTGTTTGGCATGTAGCGAAAGCCTCGAAGATTTGCTTGACAAACTCCATGGGGTAGACCCTCAGCAAATGGTTTAGGGGGACTAAGGCGATCGGGGAGCTAGACATACATGTATTGGTTCAGGGCCTGGGGCTTCATGAAAGGATTCCGAGAGGGTGGTTCATAACTAGGGAAGAGATATATATATATATACATATANGGACTAAGGCGATCGGGGAGCTAGACATACATGTATTGGTTCAGGGCCTGGGGCTTCATGAAAGGATTCCGAGAGGGTGGTTCATAACTAGGGAAGAGATATATATATATATACATATACATATATATATATATATTTGTTTATTTATTTATATTTACATATCTCTATATATATATGTTAATATATAGTGTTCCGGTTATTACCGATTATATATATATATATATAGATGTATACATATTTATCATCAAGAGTTCGGGACTCAGGGCTTCTGGGGCCTACTGCGTCTAGGGCTATATATGTGTACTGGATGAAATTAACTTAATAAGAATTNTATATATATATATAGATGTATACATATTTATCATCAAGAGTTCGGGACTCAGGGCTTCTGGGGCCTACTGCGTCTAGGGCTATATATGTGTACTGGATGAAATTAACTTAATAAGAATTTAGGGTGCTTGTTTTTTATAGGTTTTCATAGGCTTGCTGGGGGTTCGGCTTACTCAAACCCAAGCCGACAAGTGAAAGAAACCGGCAATAGACCATTATTAACCCGGACGATGCTACCGGAATCAGAAGGGTTTGGCATGTCCTAGAGGATTTCACGGAGTTCCCTGGGCTCGTTTATGAGAAGATATTGTGTATTCTTGTTGAAAGACTTCGGGCCCGTGCAGTGCAAAATCCTGCATATGTGGTTTTCCTGGGTTTGGTAGGGATTTGCAGGGTTCATGGACCTAGATTAGGATAGGTTTCAACGGATTGCGCATATGATCTTGCAAGCAACTATTCCAGAAACTGGCCTGGAGTCGGGCGGAGTCAGAGGCCGAAACGACACAATCGCATCGAAGCGATAAAGGACTATGACTACGAAGAGTACAGGACTTTCGACACGGCACGACCCCGGTCGACCCTGGTGATCGTCGGAGCCATTGAAACCGGACCCGACCGAAGTCCACAGCAATCAATGTTGGGAAGACACCCGTGTGGTTATGGCGAAACCACGGGCCCAGAAGCCACCCTCTACCCAGCTTGGTACTAGTTTCCATAGTGAGAACTAGTAGGCTTGGGATTATAAGTACAATCATAGACGGGCTTCCAGTACTTATCCTGTTTGTGCAGAACAGCTGGACCTATTGAGGAGTTAAAGTAGCTTCGTAGCGGCAGCACCAACAAGAATAGGAGAAGCATATAGCAGTTGTTTTGAAACATGATTCAAAAGGGCTAGTGCCTAAGAAGCACCTATTAATCCTAGTTCCCTCTTCTCTCTACATAGTATTTTATAGTAGTAGTAGCCGCAACAGTAGACCTTCTCAGACCATCGCAAAGAAACCACGAAACTGCATAAACTCTGGGCTCCGAAGTTGCCCACTGTAGGGTGGGTTATAGGGCTTTTCGGGTTTGTAGGGATAGGGATGCAGGGCTCGTAAAATATATGGGGTCAAAAAACTCAACAATGCAAGCCTAGCAACCCGGTATCCTTCAGGCTGCTCGTTCCAGCGAACTTCTCGACACCCTCGGAGTCCTTCCACCGTCCTTTGGCAGAGAGGGGGGAGGTTATCCTATGTCATCCTCGCAAACCCTAACTATCTGTGCAGCTAAAGATCGTGTAGTACGGATTTTGCTCCTTGATGATCTATGTTTTTTCTTGAGCACACCACGGTCCAGGGTCTTGACACGGGGTGAGTTGGAATAGATCTTCGTCCGCTTTGGAGAGGAGCTACCCCAATGCATCAGCCAGAAGGCTTGGCAGTATACCTTAGTTAGGTATAAGTGGTGTGCATGCTTTAACGGAATGCTACATATGACCAAGCTGCATAGAGTACAGAATTGCAGAGCCATTCAAAGCGATGGTGCTTCTGGATGAGCGAACAGAATGGGTGTTCCAATACCCATGTGGTGTGCATAGCCGTCATCACCAATATTGCCAGAACGACACTTAGTTGAATATTCGAGCACCATGATACAAGTACGATGCATGCACACACACACACACAAAAAAAATACTTGTAGCTAGCGTCCGGCTGATCATCTTATTCGCTGACGACACACTTGCAAAGCCTTCCTGGCCCTGCGCGTTGATGAAGGATCTCAGACTTGTGCCTCTATTGGGCACACCCCAGGAGGAACACACCGGCCCCATCAGGTTCACAGCCATCTTCTTCTCGCAAGTAATGCACCATAACACAAGCCTCAGATTGTGACTGTGCAAGCCGCTAGAGCATCCCTACCAAGGCTTGACCAAGCTACGCAAAACCAGCATCGGAGAGAAAATCCATGGAGGCACTCCGATTAATCTCGACGGTTGCGACTCTCTTTCCCATGGATTTCCTGGGTAGCAAGTAGGGAACACTCCTGAACCATACATGACCCGAAACCCTAGCATACTATGGAGCTAAAGGCAACCCCTAATTGCATGGGATCAGACCCGAAACGACATTTTCAAGTATGTGCGTAGGCTCCAATGTTTGCTAGCATTGCCGACTCCGGAAAACAGGTCCAGAAAATCAAAGGCTTTGGCCCGTGGTAGGTTCGTCGACCAGAGTAGCAGCAGCATCACAGCTATGAGTACCTGGGCAAGTGCCAGTTAGGGGAGCTTGGGGCTTATAGGTGTAGGGTGGATATGGCTAAGCTAGTTATCGCTAGGATTCGGGATGATTAGGGCGATTAGGGTGTACATGGGATAGATCATATACATCATCAAGGAAGCCTTCGGAGCTCCAACATGAATTAGCCGCACAAGCAAAGATGAATCTGGCAGCTTGCCGCCGTCCATTGCACCAGTACAGACTTTGGGCTTGTCGTATGCAGTTCTTATATGGATGGCTGCAGGCAAAATTGGGGGTTTAGGGGTTTTAGGGGTTTTAGAGGTTATAAGGGTTTATAAGGGCATAGGGGTTTCGGGGATTTAGGAGGGTATGGGGTTTAGGGGCTTACGGGTTTTAGGGCTTTATAGGGCTTCGATTGTGTTCTTACATGTAGAGGATTTGATGTGATGGCAGCACTCTGAAGCCACTGCAACACTGCCGACATAGCACATCTCAGACATGGATTGCAGAGTGAATACTGAAGCACATGAGAAAGGGTCGGGCAGAGCCTTTCGCCGCAGCACGGCGAGCCACAGCCATCGATCACCTGTCGCAGTTCGGAGGGCAGTGAGTTATGGGTTGAAATTCCTCAAAGGATCATCATAAATATATGCTGGCATTGCTAGATCGACAAGACTATTTTCTAGAGAAGTCGTGTATTCTGGATTCTGGGACTGTAGCAAGTATACATGCGTACTCCAATCCCACTGACAGGCCTGCGCGTCGAAGTTCCCAACAACGGCAGCTGGTTCAGCCTGAGAAGCAACCAGAGGCCCAAGGATTATTGGGGGTACAGGTAGCATGGGCCTTGACAGGGCAGTGTTCAGGCTGAGGAACATAGCGGTCCGGTAGTCCAGGGTCCAGAGATCCTGCCCAGAATGCATAGGGAGTTATATTAGTGTAATTTGGGCTTGTGGTTTACGTGGGCTTTTGAGGGGATGTACTGGTATTGTATGAGGTGTTTTCTGGTTCTCGAATCAGGGTGCCAGTCCTTGTCGCCACAGGGCACAGCAAGCTTCCCCACCACAGCCCATGACAGACCTGGCAAGGATAGGGTAGTGGGATCGTGATGAATGTTCTAGTTTGCGAGGGTGCCCCTATGCACTGCATAGCACTCCATGCATGTAGAGAGACGGAGATTTTGCACCGATCGCACCGACCCGTCGTGACGGCTTTGGTTCGGTACTCAGGCTTTTGCCGTCATCTGGGTTGGCAGCCAGCATTACCCCTAGCTAGCAGCACTCCCAGTGTACGTAGCTGAAATCTACCGCACTGCATAAAAGTCAGCGAAAACATCTTCAAAAGCGCCACCAGCGTCCGCTAGTGCAAGTCAGATTCACTCCTGCTCAGCATATGCCTTGGATTGTAATCAAGCACACAAGATGCAGTGATTTCATGCCGACCCACAAACACACACAGACACACTCCGAGAGAGAGAGAGAGGGAGGGAGGGAGAAAAGAAGAAGAAGAGGGGTCACCTATGTCGGTCTCGTTCACTCATGTTCCCTATCTCGCTCATTCACTCTCCCTCTCTAAACTAAACCAAGTGACCTTCTTGGCCAGAACGATTGCTTCCTCTTTCGAAAGCCCTTGTTTCAAAGCAAGTCCTTTAGCTTTGTGATAAGCACAACTCTTTCGGCTCTTCATAGCACCATCCTGGGGGACCTCATTCTTTTTGGCACGCTTGCGAACTGCACGAGTCTTGGGGGGGCTAGGGGCCGCCTTTGCTGCGCGAGTCTTTGAGGGATTGGGGGCCGCCTTTGCTGCACGAGTCTTTGCGGGACTGGAGGCCGCCTTTGCTTTGGGTTTGGCTTTTGCTTTGGGTGCTTTGGCTTTGCCTGATTTCTCCTCGGGCGAGTAAAACTTCGTGTCTTGGCTGCCTTGGCTGGTGTCACGCTCTCGTGTCTTGCGCTTTTTGCCTGCCTTCTTCTCAGGGGTCTCAGCTTTGGCCACTTTGGCTTTGGCCTTGGCTTTTGGCTGGGTTTCGTTTTTTCTAGGCCGGCCTGGTCGCCTCTTCGGCTCGGCCACTGGTTCCTTTGTAGCCTTCTTGGGTGGTGTCTTGGTTTTGCTGGCTGTCTCATCATCTGCCTCCTTTTTTTTTTGCTCTTCTTGCCCGCTGGTTTCTGGTCACCTGGTGACACAACACCAGCCGTGCTTAGGAGGGCAGGTCGTGGCATCTCTCTTCCATCATCTCGCTCATCAGTGCCACGACGACCATCTCCATTATCGTTGCCCTGAGCAGCATCCGGGCCTGGGGACTCCACTCCCGGAACATCGGGGCCACCTTCAGACTCCACTGCAGCAGCAAACCCTGGACAACGAACCTCATCCTTTGCCTTAGCCTCTTGCTTGACACCGGGCTCCATCTTGATGGGATGATCTATAGGCTCTTTCTTTATTGGCACACGAAGCTCTACCAAAGGCTTGGCTGCTGGCTCTTCCAAAGTCTTCTGCGGTGGCTCTACCAAAGGCTTCTGCGGTGGCTCTACCAAAGGCTTCTGCGGCGGCTCTACCAAAGGCTTCTGGGGCGGCTCTACCAAAGGCTTCTCGGGCGGCTCTTCCAAAGGCTTCTGGGGCGGCTCTTCCAAAGGCTTCTGGGGCGGCTCTTCCAAATGCCTCTGCGGTGGCTCTACCAAAGGCTTCTGCGATGCCTTTTCCAAAGGCTCTTTCTTGATAACCGGCTCTTTCTTGATCGCTTTGCTCGGCTCCCAAACAGCCGTCTGGGTCAGGAGTCGCTTCGGGGCCAATCTCACCGGGGACTTCTCATCAAACACACGAGCAGCAACAGCTGCTTTCTCCTTGGCTTCTATCTCTTTGCAGACAGAGGCTGCTGCATCATCCAACGAAGATTGGTCCAATACTTGCGTGTCTTGAGTCGTCACATTACCTCATGTTGCATGACACAAAACAAAGCCGAACTCGCGTGACACGAGTTGCATGCTACACCACGAACTGCGAACAGGGTGCCGTGCTGCTGCTGTTGCTGCCGCTGCTGCTTTGCTGCTAGCAACTGCCATAGCTGCTGCTGCTGGTCGTTCAATTGTTGCAAAAGCTCACGCTTGCTGGGGGCTGCCAACTTCTGCGTGGACTCGGGAGATGTCCCCTGGCCTGGCACGTGCTGCGGGGTGACAATCGTAGACGGAGCCGATGACGAGCTTCCTGAGAGCAGGCATGCATAGACCAATGTAGTATACTGGTTCACTGCTGCTGCAAACGAACCGCATAGATCATTGCAAAGCTTCTTGGAGAGGCTTTCTGCAAAACGGCAGTCTTCTCTGGGGAGGATTGCAGAGGAGGGAGTGGCGCGACTTCAAAGACCGTAGGGTCACACTCCTCATCTTGCGTCTCTACTTCCGATTCAACACCTTCATCGTAGCCAACCTGTCACAGACAAAGTCTGAATCAAAGATGCTTTAACTAAGCCGTACCTCTTCACATCCGGCCGACTCATCTAGGATCTCATTGGATCGCGGCTGCCTTCCTGGGCGTGTGTAGTGGTGGTGGGGAATTGCAGCAAAACCCGCTAAAACCACTCAACATGATTTACACACTTCTTTGCAGGTAAAGTACCAGGCGGAATCGGAATCCCCAAATGTATGTAGATCTTCCGAATGTTCTCTTCTTGTGGGCGGTGAGGGAGCTTGACAATCCTGTTGAACATAGATATCAAGTTCCGAACTCGCCAGCCTTGGGTGCGACAGAAGTCACCTCGGCTATCACTCTTTCTCAGCATAACATGTACATGTTTATGGCCATATAACACCTATACAATCGTCGATCTGCCTCGAAGCCATGTCACGAGACACAGGCTTCTTGCCCTTCTGCCTGCAGCGCTGAAAGAAATGATCGACTTCGTCTTGTAGATTGTCCACCCCAGGACGTGCTCCCAAGTACTCCATTGCTGTTGCAACGACGTCCCAGTTGAAATCCAGGTCGGCTCGTGTGAGCGCACCTGGTGCGATCACCAACCGTCCTCCTGCACCTCGTTCTGATAAGCCCTCGAGCTGAAACCAATCGTAACTCAGGCCAGATTTTGGCAGCTCACCGCTGTCCAAAGTCCCAGACGACATAGCTAGCTGAGCAAAATTGAATCTTGCAAGCTGACCCCCAAATGACACACTGCAACCTCTCCAATTGCGATCATACTTCGTATCAGTCGATCGATCTATCCCAATCAATCCACATCCCTCTCTGCACATTGTGTGCGGAAGCCATGTAGCTGCACAGAGATGTCATGCACGTCTAGTACAGACAATCGCGCACAGGAGAGTTACAGACAAAGCGAAAGACGGAGAGAGAGAGAGAGAGGGAAACCCTAAACCAGCCAGGGACACCTCTACGTAGATCTCCCGGGAGCCCCTGGCAGGCGACCACATGCACTTCTACTCGGGCTCGATCTTCTTCATCTTCATCTATTAATTCCCTATAGTATATACTCCTTCAATTCTATCTAGTCGACCTACCTACCTGATATAGATACATATATATGTACATATACATACACATATACATGCATAGTCGTATACACACATATACCATAGCTGTGTGCATATGTGTGTATACGCAGGTATGCATGTATGTATCTATGTGAGTCTATATATATATATATNACATATACATACACATATACATGCATAGTCGTATACACACATATACCATAGCTGTGTGCATATGTGTGTATACGCAGGTATGCATGTATGTATCTATGTGAGTCTATATATATATATATTATAAACATGTATGCATATGTACAAACGAGGGGCACAGTGTACATGTGCATGTATGTTAGTAAATACAAGCATGTATGTATGTATGTATGTATGTATGTATGTATCATGCATGGTATATTCCATGATATCTTTATGAAAACCCGAAGATCGGCCCGGCCTCATCGCTGGGCCAGCCACGACCAGCTCGAGCAGGAACTTTCGNTGCGACGCTTTTATTTCCATACGTGATCATTCACAACTACGATTTCTATACGTGGTTTCCCAAACATTGGGAAAATGCAAGACACACGGAAATAAACATGCGGTTAGGCGTTCCAGGTAGGGTTTAGGCGGGAGTTTGTTGTCTCAGCATTCTTTCGTGTTTCCAAGGTAACTTCTACAGAATTCAGAACCAGCACCTCTCTCCCTCTCATGGGTTACGGCATGTAGGAATGTGGGGTAGAGTTCGCAGTGTTTACATTTGGGGTCTCTGGATGTTAGAGCTGTTGAAGGCATAGCAGTGCACGCCGTATCTAATCTCTAGCTGGCCTTAAGACTGTTAGGGCATATTCCAAGAGACAATCAGAACGCTGGAGAACAACGATAACATGCTAAACTTGTAATCTCTAGTAAGGGACTAGGACAATGTTCCTCAGAAGTACTTCATGTTCCTCTACTTCCCGGCTACGAGCCTGAAATGATCACCGCCTACATAACCGAAGTAATTAATGATCTTGTACTTTGAACCCGTCGGCTTAGACAACTGTAGGGTGGCTACAGTAGAACCCAAAGTTGGAAACCCAATAGCCTCAAACCTTCAACGTAATGTATAGGGATTCCAGCACTAGTTGTTCTTAATCCGGTTTCCAACATGTTGGAGTTTTCTATAGTTTATTCCTATGGTGCCTTACACCCGAGACTAATCCCGAGGAACCTTGAATCGAAACCCTAAACCCGTAGACTAGTTGTAAGCGCCTTGGACCAAAAACCCCCAACCCCTAAACCCTACCTAGAGGCTCATACCCTAACCCTTTTTTAGGGCGCCTACTTTTAAGATAACAGATCCTAACCATAAGACTAGGTAACCTAAAAAAGGGGTAGGGTATGAGCCTCTAGGTAAACCTTCAAGACCCTACATAAGCCCGAAACTGCCCTACACCCCTCAGCTTCCCAAGACTGTGAGGCTATCTGCAGAGCCAGCAGTGGGTGCGATGTAGCATACACGGAAACTTGTTCTCCCAGAGCAAGCTGGTTTGGAAAACAACAACTCTGTAACCTCTAAACTGAAGAACCTCTCAATATATGTTGGCCTAGTTCTGAAAGTATGATGTTTTGGGTCAGAAGTGGTCCTGCAGGGTTTAGGGCTCACACTGTAGTTCTTAGGTTTCGCTTCCTCGATTCTTCTCTTGTTGTCTGAAGGGGTCTGGGCATTGTGAGTTTTGGCTTTGTTGTTGTTTTTGGCGGCGGTGGGGGGGGCGGGGGTTGGGGAAGTGCTTTGATGCCCGGAACCCTCGATTAGGCACCGTGTCCTTCCGGGAGAATATAGAAAACTGTTCCTTAGGCTTGCTTTGTAGATTATAAAGCACCCTAACGCCCTAGCCACTGCCCTAGTCTACACAGAAAGGCCCCCATATTCCCTAAACCCTAAACCCCATATTATCTTGATATTGATAGCCGAGGCCGTTGAGGTTGTGAACCTTTGCCTCTCCATTTGTGGAGAGAACATGGCAGCGATGCAAAGATGGGGCGTGATACTTCTGATTTTTGGCATCTCTGGCACGCTGCTGAGCACATGGTCTCTTGCATGTTCTTGGAAGTCTTCGTAGTGCAGTGGGTACCCTTTAACTTTTTTTGGGTACTTTAATCCCTATAAACCCCAAAGGTTAACCCGTGGTTCCCGTAGGATACTGGACACCTAAACGATGATCGATGTTGTTTCTTGGAATCCTTATTACATTGCATTCATAGTATAGTGTACCCCCAAAACCCTAGTCTAATTATTAAGGCCCCGACATTACGACAGCTATTTTTCGTTGCCAGTCGGCCAGCCAGGATCCTAGGACCTAGGACACAGTGATGAACTGCGCAGTGGAGAAATGCAGAGGTAAACAAGCTAGACCAGGTTGTCATGGCAATGCAACGGAAAAGAATGCAGTCACCCAAAACGTGGCAAAATGGCAATAATGAGAAAATCAGCCAACCCTGAACCCTTTCGCCCCTAGGGTCTAGGTAGGCGCTATCCACCCACAAGGTGGCTCCAGCTTGGGAAGAAAAGATGGCCTCTCAAGGATGGAGACTCGGCTCCCAAAGCCCTAAACCCTTGTGAAACCCTGAACCAAAAAACTAAAAGGTTGACATGAAGATTTTGGACCTCTTGGTAAGGAACTTATTTTGGGGCTGTAAGGGCTTTAGCCGGGCTGTCTGGCACAAAGAAAGCTGATGTGAGCTATTGCTAGAAACTCATTTCGAGTTGCGAGACGAAGGGAAACCATCCTACTAGCACTAGACCCCTGTTCTGGCAAGTAACCCTAAACCCTACACTTCTTATCCAGAGCCCTTGAAGCCCCCGGGTCACATACAAGACCCAAAAGAACTCCTTATACGCAGTAATTAGGCCCAATAGAGTCTGACTCATACCTGAATCCCTTAAAGCAGAAAATTCGGGAGTTTCCGAAAATTAGGGGTACCTTAAAGGGATCTATATAAAGGGTTTAGGGTTTAGAGTTTCCGAAAATTAGTACGGGTACCTTACTCTGGGGTCCTTATAGTAAGGATACTAGTGTTGAAAGTACTACATTAGGGTCCCGACCCAAAGCCTTTTTTTTGCATCCGGGTTTGTGAAGTCGGCTGGGGAAAGTCATACTTAGTTCTCCCAAGATGTTTCATGAGAGTCAAACGGAGCACATACTCCAGCGAAGAGCAATCAAGGAGCAACGACGGCGAGAGCGCCAACAGCGTAATATTTAGTTTGTGAATCCTTTTGACTCGCATGACCCCACGGCCCTAAATCCCCTGAAACCCTAAAACAGTGAAGCCCTAAACGCCCAAACCACCGCGATGCAAACCCTAAACCAGCAAGACCTAAGCCCTAAACCTAAGACCCTACACCCTGAACACTGAAACTCCAAACCCCGAAACAACTGAGACACTACTCCCCTAGCCCAACAAGAAGCGAAACCCCAACCCCCCAAAACCCCTAAGCCACTCAGAACCTAAACCCCAAAACTCAGGAGATGCGAAGCTTTTCGAGCCAGACTGTCAGGGTGACGGCTTCCTGTTGCTTTCGCAAGTCCCCAAAGACAGGCACAATCGGTCTAGAGATCGTGTGAGCGTGCAGTTCTTTTTACACGTTTTTTTTAGATATTTTTTGGGTTGTAGGCTGTCTTATAGGGTGTTGTAGGGTTTGGGGTTGCGGTATGTTGGTGTATTGGTAAATGATGCTGGTTCATAGATGGACTATGAGGGGATGCTGGGATGCTGTGATTGATTAGTCTATATTGACTTTATTGGTTGTTGAGGAGCCTGTTGCAGGTGATAGAAGAGTAGCGAGAGTTGATGTAGGACCATGATGAGTACGTGCGGATTACTGATGTACGTTGCTCTGTTCAGAATTTTTGGTGTTCTGTCATTCTTCCTGCCGACATGATCTTTCACTGAACTACAGCGGTCGCCGCCGACTTCAGGTGGTGTGTCAGTCTGGAGGATCTGCGTCAATTCCGTCGGCTGGTGGTTGAAGCGGTCGCTCAAGGCACCATTCAACCAAGCAAAAAAGACACGTTCAATGTGTCTGACTTGGTTGTGGGCCCATCCGTTTACACAGTGACGTGGTCAACGTTCGGGATCGTGTGCTTTTTGTGACTGGGGTTCCCGATGCTGCAAAGGGGAGCCCGTACAAGGATCCCAAATAACTTCCTTCCTAAGTGGGACCCAGGTAAATGAGCAGTTTATTCAGCCGATTACAGCCCGGGCTGGTTCTATGAGCTGGGCCTTACTAAAGCATCCTACTGGTTTGCAGTGCGATGTCTTTGTGACGCACTGTTGGGCAGAGGGCATCTACGAGTTCATCGAGAGGGTAGAGCATGCATGGCCGAAGAATGCCAAAGGCTGGGCTTTGGAGTACCATACTTTAGTACTTTTTTGAGACCTGTTACTTAACGGGAACCAATTATGAAATAGAAGTCTATACTTGTTTCTCCCTGGTTACTTCAAAGCCTAGCCTAGAAGGTGCATACGTCTGCTTTCTGTCGAACCCTCAAAATCTCGACATCGCCAGCCTCATTGCTCAACCGATTGATTCGCCGTTCGCTGCCGCTCTGCGATCCGCATCTTCGCTCCTAGTCGTTCCCAATCATCGCTGCTCCATTTACACAAGGCTATGGTGTGTTTACGAAGCCTTTCTGGCTGTTTCGTGGCAGAAGCCAAAATCCCATGTAGCACCATTTTGTGATATGTTGCTTTTTGTGTGTTTTTGAAAACCGAACAGTTGGAACCAACCGGAGTCCTTGTTTCATTTTTTAAGAGGCTACCCTGAATCCGAGGAAGAGTGTCATCACAGCTTCAGTCCGGCACATGGGATTCTGGCCTGGCATCTTACGGATGGCCTGCTTGTCACCTGTCCTTTCTTCGCAAAGTCTTGCTCGCGAGTTTACCTTTTCGGCTTTAAGGCTTCGGTATAGGTTAGTGTTTAGGGACATGCGCAGCCCTGATGACGACTCGTACATTCGAAGTTGAAGGTACTTCACGGCCAGCGGCGCCGGGATACTGTGGCAGGTCGAAAGCGAAGTAGATCTCCCTCAATTGCCGATCCTGGCAGTGGGTGCCTTTGCATGTAACTTGGCCAGGTATGAGTACCTAGAGGCTCATACCCTACCCCTTTTTTTAGGATACCTAGTTTTATGGTTAGGAACTGCTATCTTAAAAAGTAGGCGCCCTAAAAAGGGGGTAGGGTATGAGCCTCTAGGTAGTTGAGTTTGCAAAACATGAAAAGCCCCAAACCACAAGCCCCGAAAGTCCCACTGCCTTAAACCTGATGCAACAACTCCAAACCCTAAACACGAAACCTTAAACCCTAAAGGGGTGGGGGAGAGGCTTCCGGGTTGCTAGTATCCGAGCCACGTGCAGCTCTGTCCGGCCAGTAACTTCCACGACACACTTCAAGACAAATCTTTGCTGCTTTGCCCGCCCCCCCCCCCCCCACACTCTCATTTGGGTGGGTGCGGAACCTTTTGCCTCCTTTTGTGTTCCCTCAACACTATTGCATCCTTTCATTCAGNACCTTCAACCCCAAAGGGGGGGGGGGAAGGGCTCCGGGTTGCCACTGTCCCATCCCCGCGCCACCCCTTCCCGCCAATAACCTCCCCGACACCCTTCAAGACAAATCTTTTCCGCTTTCCCCCCCCCCCCCCCCCAGTTAGTTCTATATGGGTGGTTGTCAAAACTTTGGCCCTCTTTTGGGTCCCTAAAATAATGCGGCACCTATTATTTAGGAGACTCCAAAAGGGACCCTAATTTTGACAACTACCCATATGTTCGGGCTGGTAGTATGTAACGTAGGATGCTGGGCGAATGATTCGGTTTATTTAAACATGCAGTTTCTGGATCAGCACAATTGAATGTTTCATGGGCGCAGGCATCTTGGTCCTACTCTTGAGGAGATGCCGATGCAGCCACGAAGTGTGCAGTTTCCGTCAGCGTGTGTGCTTGTTTCTGATGGCGCTCTGTTGCGGATTCGGTTCGTCGGCGACGTACACCAGTGGGAGTATGGCTTCCACAATCCAACTCACCTTGGGCAGCCTCTGGCTGATTTGGTTTGTCCTTGTTTGCTGCTTAGAGTTTGATCGGATGACATTCGCAGATGCCTTTCAGCGCAGCAGATTCTTGGAGAAGGACTTGTCCCATCGATTGATAATGGAGGCGGGCTGTTCATCGGACACAGACGCTTGGGATCTCATCCAGTACTTTGTCGGATTGTCACGACGACTAAACCCCAAAGACCTTAAGCTCTGAACCCTGGAGAGTACACAGACCTTGAGGATCTCTACTGTAGGAACCTGATTGATCCATACAAGGAGCCCTAATAAAGACCTATAGGGTTTCTTAATCAGGTTCCTGCATGAAACCCCAAACCCACCACCTACGAAGCCTTGAAAATGCGCTTAGGGTTTATCTAGAGTAACCAAAATACCCAAACCAAAGGTAAAAGTGCTCATTCATTGGGGCCATGCACCCTTTTAAAGGTACATTGCTTACTCTAGGTACGGGCAAGACCTTTCTGGACCCTCCATGGCCATCTGTGCTCCGTTGTACAACCGACCGATCTGCCAAGAGGGTTGCAAAGTCCTCTATCGAGGGCTGCTTGCTGGCTCCGAACTGTATCCAAGAACCTAGCACCCTAAACGTATCATATCCTAAACCCTACACCCTAAACCCTAAAACTTAAGCCCTAAACCCTAAACCCTAAACCCTAAACCCTAACTCGACTCCACACTCCAAATTCCAATTCCCTTCCAGTAACCCTGGAACCTCGAAGCCGACATGTTTTAGGCCTTTAGGGTTTAGGGTTTAGTTTAGGGTTTAGGGTTCAGTTTAGGGTTTAGGGTTAAGTTTAGGGTTTAGGGTTCAGGGTTTAGGGTTTAGGGTAGACAAGCTACGTATATGGCCCTAGCAAATTGGTACATCTACCATTTTCAATCTACTTTGCATACTCTAGATAAACCCTGGAACTCCCTGGCCCCCCCTCCCCGACACAAAGAAGCAAAAGGCAAGAAACCCTACCCTAATCTACCAAACCCTACTTTTTTGTAGGTTCTTTTTTTACACCCTAATATGGAAATTGTAGGAACCCTACAAAAAAGTAGGTTTTGGTAGGTTAAGGTAAACCCTAAACCCTGGCACGCAAGGACAAGGCACGTCTGCGGGCGGAGATTTTTCAAAGCGGGCAAGCGCAATTGGTCTGAGGAGCCGTTTCTGCTTCAGGGATTTCCTTAACCTACCAAAACCTAATTTTTCTGTAGGGTTCCTATATTTCCATATTGGTTTAATAAGAACCTACAAAAAAGTAGGGTTTGGCAGACTAAGGTAGGGTTTAGGGATTGGGGTTAGGGTTTTGGGGTTGGGGGCATTTGGGGTTTGTGGATTCGTCTAGTTTTTTGGGATTAAGGCTTGAGGTTCATGTGTTTAGTTTAGATCTTATATTGCCTCGTTTATATAAGTTCAAGGATCCCAAATGAACTGTGCTCCGTAGTCAGAAGCTTACAAATTAAAGTGTTTTAGTTTGATCTCGTCTGTTGGCTAAGGTGTAGTGCAAGGATTTAGGGTCTAGGCTACTGTGTTTAGACCATCGGTTGCTGTATGTACCCGCCCCCCTCCCACAACAAAGGAGCAGTAGGTACGTAGGATCGTCTGGGGATGGCATGAGCACATTTAATCCCGGTTGTTCTGGATTGGGAAGCCCTAATAACTAAACCCCTGTCACCCTAGACAAACCTGATGAACCCAAAAATTCCCAGACCTTCCAAAATCCCTTAATTAAGGAATATACCTTAAATCATATTAGGGATCCTATTATATTTTTTAGGGTATATTCCTTAATTAAGGGATTTTGGAAGGTCTGGGTTAGAAACCTCAAGTTCCAAGTCTCTGGGTGGCACATCACACGTGAAATCTCATGTAACGCCTCCGGGACGTTCTTCTGGGTTACCACGCTTTCTGCGGTGTGGACATGCTCTTCTTACCTTAACCCCAAATAACCTGCTGCACGTTTCCAAGGACATATGAGGAAATCATATCAAGGAACTACTCAAAAAGATGGGTTTTAAAGCGTTCAGGTGTGGTACAGGGTGAAATGTTTGAGCGAAAGGCATTAGACTCATCCGACTCATCACTAGACCTGATGAGACGAAAAGCACGAAGCCTAGGCAAGAGGTAGAGGAGGCGGTGGCAGTCTTGTTGCGCATGAACATCTTCACCCGCGAGCTGCACCGCACTGCAGCTTTGACCGGGGAGCTCGGTGATATGTCAACCTTTAGCCGCTTTTGGGTTGCTGGCGCACTGGTTTGGTGGAGTCTATTTCCTCTGCTTTTGCGTGGGACGAGTACGACAGTCATGATAGACATTCTCATCGCTGTCATGCCAGCTCAAGCAATCTGCTGGCTGATACTTGCATGGCTGTTACCGCAAGACAGGAGGGCCTTCGCAGCTTCTACTCTCAAGCTATGGCTTTTACTGGTATTTCTCAATATCAGCTGGATCGTGGATTCTGGCCGGTCCTTCGTTCCTTGGTACCTTTACGCTGGATCTTTGGTGTTGGGCCCTTCGTGTCTGGCACTTTCTCTTGCTGGACCCCTGCGCCTCGCCCGTCTGCCTGTTCTGGGAGTTCCCTTGGTGCGGCTGCTCATTGGCAAAAAGGTATTCTGCCGACGCCGAGAGCAGAGAGACCGGGCAGGATTTCCCACAGCTCTGGTATGTGACGTCCAGATGATGGCGGACGTCAAAATTGAGGATGCTGTCTTGTCCGTATGACAGCTCGTCTGTGCTGACAAAGCTCGCGGTCTTGCAAAGCAACGCCGGAAATATGGTCCTGTGTCATCTCTGCAGAAGCGTGGCAGACGGTCGTGGGTCATAGACTGCACTATAATATAGAGAGAGCTTCAGGCCCCGCGATTTAGGGCAAATTTTGGGTTTGGGGCTATCATAGTAGGCTCTCAATAAAACCGAGGCCAGGGCTGAGCCCAAGAAGCAGGAATAGTGCCCCACTACTTGACGGGGCAGGGGACTTAGTAAGTTGGTTATCAGTAGGGTTATAATTAGGGTAACTCCATTTAGGACACATATAACTCTACTTACAACCTACTTACTAAGTCCCCTGCCCCTTCAAGTAAACCCACGGCACGCAACGCGTAGAAATGCCTGAGGTCTGGAGGTGAACAAAATGAAGACTTGCGCCAGGGAGGTGCGGGAGTGCAGATTCTGGGGTTAACCGAGGGTGCCGTGCCTGCGAAAATGGATGCTACCTATTACAATACCTTAACCTACCAAAACCTACTTTGTTGTAGGGTTCCTATAATTTCCATATTAGAGTGTATAATAAGAACCTACAAAAAAGTACACGTAGGGTTTGGTAGATTAAGGTAGGCTCCATTGTAGTTCCTTTTTTGGTGAACCAATTTTATGGTTAGGATCCTGTAATATAGATTTTGGTTAACCAACAAAAGGAACTACAATGGAGACTATGGGTATGGTTACAAACCCTAAACCCTATGAACCCTATACGGAAAAGAAGGGATAAAGCAGAAATACAATTATAGGGAAGTTCGGCGACTGCGTAGCAGTTGCAAAGGGCCCCTCAAAAAAAACACACACACACAGACAAAACACCTATAGCATTTTAGCGTGATTGAGTCTGGCATTTAGGGCGTGGGGTATCTGGAATCTGGATGTACCGGCAGAGCTACAACGGCGCCAGATTGGGTTTAGAGGCCCTACATCAGAGCATGTAGTGATGTCATGCTGAGTTCTGGCACAGCCAACCTAAGACCCTTCATTAAGGATTGTATCGGATTTCCATTTAAGTTTTAAGTATGATTTGGTACCTGTTCCAACTCTGCTGAAGTGGATTCCCAAAAGGGAATGGCCCGCTTCTTGAAAAGTCCTAACTGATAAAAGGAACCGTATTCTAATTATGAAGGCCGTGTTCGAACTACTAGATTACGCCAAGCACCTGCTCCCACCATCAATACCGGTCTTGTCTCTCTAAGGTCGGCAGTTCCATGCTATCAACATTGAATAGCTGGAGGACTGTCCAGATAACCTTTCCCTTCTTGGAGTTAGCAGCCCGGAACCCTAGGCATTCTGACGGCCAGGAAACTCAGCAAACGAGGCTTGGGGCTAAGGTGAGGTAGGGTTTCGATGAGAGGAATGACTGGTTTGTGTAAGTAACACCGCCCCCATACTCATACAAGCATGTAGGGTTTGGCAACCCTAAATCGAAGCCCGTGTAAATTATGGCTAAGCCGTATAGAGCTCGGGTAGAACCCGTAAACGAAGCCTATAGTGGGATCCTGTATGTTGTTGTTGCCTGACGCGCAGATGATCGACGTCGACGATGAGATGGTCGGAAGCTCACGCTGCGGGCTGTCTTGGCTCAGGGTTCAAGGTCCCGAGCTTTTCGGGTCGTGGGGTCTAGGGGCTTACGACTACAATTAGCTTACGATTTCAAGCTAATTACTTGAAATTACTCTTAGTAGCTGAGTGGATACACTTTACACTTTTGGGGAGAATATAACCCACTATAAAACTGAAAGTGTACACTGTTTGGGGCTTTTGAACTCAGCAACTAAGTACTTGGATTGGAGCGAGGGTTGAGCGGCATAAGGCTTATCAGCAAACCCTGAACCCTATAAAACACCGTGATACTCCCAATCAGGCTTTTGCTAAGGCCGAGCGCGGTAGCAATCCTGCTAAACCCAATAATAAGAAGCAGCGACTTCAGCAGCTGTTGGAGGATCAGGACCAGGCCAGGCGCATTGTGCGGCAGGCCACTGCCACAAAGGCCCAAAACAGTTTCGCGATCCAATGTACGGTTTGTAACCTTTACGTCTTTGACAGGAAGCTGAGAAATCCGTGTCAGGATTTGCCGGTGCCCATTCCGAACTGTTGGGGAATCCATGCATCGCATAATGTGGCATACCCAGAGACTCCAATATCCCATAATTAGGGAATATTCCTTAAATTATAGTAGGGTCCCTAATATGATTTAAGGAATATTCCTTAATTAAGGGATGTTGGAGTCTCTGGGTACCTTGCTGAGCAAGGGTTCCTTCTTAGCGTGCAGCAAATGCCTTGCGTCGGTTGAACTTGCAGTGATGACGACAACCAAAGCCCACGAGGTCCCTTGTAAACCCAAAGGGTCGTAGGTACTGTTCTGGGGGATACGTCCCCAAATCATATTGGTAATTCCTAATAGAGCTACTATGTAGGTACTTTGGTCCCTTGTAAAGGCATCAGTCGTAAAATCAACACAGGTCTAAAAATCACCGCCCATGCAAAAGATGAGGCTAAACAAAATCGTTCTATAATATAGGGGCCTAAAGTACCAAAACTCTATTCTAATTATTAAGGCCCGTATAATAGCCGAGTTGTTTGGGAAGCAAAAGCAGCCCGAGTGGATCGAGTGGGTACCACAGGTTGAACCCAAGGCCAAAAGCGTTCCCAGTACGTTTAGGGTTTATGGTTTATTAAACCCGAGCTTAAGCCCCGCCCCGAAAACCCCCTTGACCCCAAACCTTCAATTTATGGTTTTTGTTTGCCAGAGGGTTTGAAAGTGTCTCAAGAGATGTGGATGTGGGATCTCGGGTCTGGAGCAAGCGGAACATGGGGTCCATTGCATTATTTGTAAGGTTTAGGGTGTACTAGGGATTCAGGGGTGTATGGTCTAGGGATATATAGGGTTTGGGGGTTAGGAGGAGTTTAGGGGTTTGGAGTGTTTGGGTTTAGGGCTGCTAGAGGTCGTTCGGAACAGAGAGATTCAATTGAAGCTTCCAGGTGTCAGCTGCGAAGCTGTAGGGTACTATGTATAGACTTCAGACCCCAAAGCAGGTGCTATTCGTATTCTTGAAGTCTTAAGGGAAGATTGACTCCAAGACCCTGCATTGCCTTGCATACCGAAGTGGAGTTATACGTTGTTTGAATATGGACACTATCGTTACTTATTCCGACCTACATACTACAGCATGTGGGGTTCAGAGTGTTTAAGCCTGACAATAAAGTTCATAGGAATTCTGGTCTAGCTTTTGGATTTGGCTCTCCGTCTTCAAGGTTTGCAGCCGGGGTTCAGGGTTTAGGGTTTGGGCCGTGCAGTTGAGGGTTTCAGGGCGTGTTTGAACAACCAGGAGCTTGGAATCAGGAAGTCCAATTCATGGAAGCATCGTTTGCAGTTCTGTGTGCTCTCCAAGATAATCCTATACTATTCCTATACCCTGTTAAGGACCCGGGCTTCGCACTTTTCTGTGGGTTCAGGGACTGCTTTTGTGGCGCCCAGATCCCCAGCTGCTTCACGAACTACAGCGGCAACGAGTTGGGCTGCCTTCCGAATCAGGCGCAGAGTACTTGAAGGGGGACTTAGTAAGTAGGTTATAAGTAGAGTTATAAGTGCCCTAAATGGAGTTACCCTAATTATAACCCTACTGATAACCAACTTACTAAGTCCCCTGCCCCTTCAAGTAGGTCTTCAGGTGTTACACTTAAGGGTAGCTCCCTGGTCTGAGTCTGGATCGGCTTGAGGTTTAGGGTTTACAGGGTTTAGGGGCTTAGGGTTTAGGGTTTTGGGTTTAGGGTTTAGGGTTTAGTCTGCTCCGGGGTTGAAATTGGCTGAAAGTTCGGGGCTTCGGCGGCATACTATAGGGGCCGTAACAATTACCTGTACTAATTTGCGGCTTCTTACTGTAAGTATAGTATAAGATACCCCAAAAACCCATTTTAATCATTAAGGCCCCTATATTAAGCTACACCGTTTTGAGTGCCCGAAGATGGGTGTTGCGTGCACGTTACCATGCGTCCCAGGCTATAAACTGTGTGCTCTCCGACTTGGTGACTGGGTCCGTGGCGCTTGCACCGTTGATGTCAACTTGCAGCATGTTATGTAGATCGCCAGTCTCCCTCCATGCGATCTTCCGGTTACAGCTATCCGGCAAGACCTCCCATGGAACCTTTATAATTAGAAACCCTGGTAGAACCCTCATAGAGACTCCGCAGAATGCCATAAAATGCCCGAACCCTAAAGCTCTGAACACAAGCTTTTGCAGGTGCGGAAGACTGGCGAATGGCACCTTGTTCGCATTGGCTCAGACAGCGAACCCTCGGGGCTTAGGGTTTAGAGACCTTATTCAGGGGTTTATGGTTAAGGCATTAGTAATTAGGGGTTTAGGGTTTGTAGGGGCTTAGGGTTTAAGGACCTGTTTCAGGGGTTCAAGGCTTTCAATTAGGTGTTATGGGGGCCCTTAGGTGTCAAGGTAGTTATTTACATCTCCTTCAAGGGTCCATCAGCTAGTACATGCGGCCGTAAGTGCATGGGATAGACACTTGCTATAGTGGACCCCAGAGCCCTTTTGAAATCATTGTGGGCCTTTTGAAATCATTATGGGTTTAGGGTTTAGGGTTTAGGGGCCGCCCCGTATCAACTTTAAATATTGGGGACCATGTTTGTTTGGAAAAATTGCTCACCAAGCGAGTAAGCTCGAGTATGTTAAGGCAAAGTTTCGGCATTAAGCGGAAAGGTACTAGGTACCGAACTAAGACGGATTGGAGGCTTATTCTCCCCGGCTTGCTGGCCTGGCAGCCCGAGTTTGGGGTTCGTTCTAAACCCGACACCCGACTAGTAATTCTGTTCCGGGCTTTTGTGATGGGGCTCTTCAGTTGTAGATGCCACGTCCCGTGTAAGAGCCACCAGCAAAGTTGAGCAGACCATTAAGGTTTAGGGTTTAGGGTTTAGGGATGAAGCACCTGCGCGTGATGCAAGATTAAAGCTTCTTCATTCACCATCTTGTCAAACTCTTGGCAAATCTTGTCAACACGTCCCGGCTTGTTCTTCAGAGTCACAACTCCCTCAGACACACGCCCTAAGTCAATGGTGAGACCAAGAACGTTGAAAGAAGGCTGAAAAGGCAGAACCTTGCTCCCAGTTTAGGCGTGGCCGAAGCCCAAGCAATCCAGGAACTCAGAACCATATCCATCCAGTGAATGAGACCCCGTCCTACTTCGTGCCTAACAGTCTCATGTTTGGATCGGTAGCTGCTGCGCATGTTTTTTAATCGTGTGAGCGGTTTATATGGGATATCCCTACCCTAATTTTTGCTTATGTGCTTTCTTGGGGCCCTACTGATGCTGTTCCTGCCCGGCTTCGGAAGCAGTAGGCCCTAGGCCAGTGTCCAAAGTGACAGAGACGACGGACCTGCTTTAACCTTGCAATGCAGCCTTCCCAAGCCATAGGACTTTAAACGGACGTTAGTGGTCAAAACAGAAGATTCAGATAACATTCGGCACGGGAAATCTGGGAAAGCGTTTAGGGTGTAGCCAAAAGTGCCAAAATGGCCCCTGAGCCCCACCCCCCCAAACGCCCTAAACCCTAAACCCTATACTGCACCCTCAGCCCGCTGCTACTCTGCTTTTCATCATGGACAATGCCCATAAACCCTACCTAGAGGCTCATCCCCTACCCCTTTTTGGGGATATCTAGTGTTATGGTTAGGATCTGTTATATCTTAAAAAGTAGGCACCCTAAAAAAGGGGTAGGGTATGAGCCTCTAGGTAAACCCGGACAAGACTTCATACCCAGAGACTCTAATATCCCTTAATTTACGGAGTATTCCTTAAATTATAGTGGGGTCCCTAATGTGATTTAAGGAATATTTCTTAATTAAGGGATATTGGAGTCTCTGGGTATATCCTGGTGTAAAGACCTCGAAACCCCAGGCCCCTCCCAAGCCCAATGCCATGGGACGGCACGGTGAGCTGCTCGCGCCGCTGCAGTGCGATGTTCCGCATGCCTTCGAGAGCCACCAGGATCAGGGCCTTGTCGGGGTGGGCTATATGGGAGTTACGGTTTAGGGTTTAGGGTTTCGAAAACAGGGGACCCTAATATAGTACCCCTAAATAGTAGGATCCTTGTTATAAGGCCCCCAAAATAAGGTACCCCTAATTTTCGGAAACTCCCATATAACGCCTAAGCCCTTAACCCTCAGAAAACGCAGTGCTTTAGCGCATTATACCTCAAAGCAGGTATGCCATTTGAAGCCTGACTCGTGTCTTCAGTGGAACTCTCTGTTTACAGTTCGGGCTTCAGGATGTTATACCGTTGATAAACCCTAGCATAGGTATATAGCGGCTAACTTAACTTCACGGGTTATCAGTATCAGTTCTTCAGGTCTCTAACATCGAGCTTGGCCTTGGCAATACATCAATTAGTTTCAGGTGCCTTCTGTTTCATGTCTACCTACACACTCGCACGACAGTTTGCTTCCCTGCATTCCTACAATAGAGTCCTTATCAGAGACTTGGTTGACCAAAAGCGTTGAAAGACTTTCAGCGCACAGTATACCCTTGAGCCTTTGTGAAGTCGTCCTTATCCCTGAACCCCAAAACCCTAGACCCTAAACCCAGGCCCTAAACCCTTAACCCCTAAACCCATCCCCTAAACCCCTAAACCCCAAACACCAAACCCCTGAACCCTAAATCTCCGAAGCCCCAAGCCCTGAACAACCACTCAGCTCGTGACTTGCACGAACCCGACAGACTCAATCTTGAGGTGCAACACCAGGCCCCCCCAATGGCCCTTTAATCGAGTCCTGACTAGGTAGAGAGGCCTGATTTCTTAAATTGCAACAGACTTCGGGGGTGTACTATGTAGTTACAAAGAGGCTGTAAGGGGATGCTAGTATGCATCGTTCAGACGGAATTGAAAACGCTCCCTCTGGAAAGGGCCGTGGATTACCCAGGAAGGCACCCTTTTCCCCTTGCGCATAGTCTCAGAAGCCAGAATGACATCACCGAGGAGTTTCAGAAAACGAAGGTGTCCAAACCTAGACCTTCACGACAAGGGACCGCATCCCGGAATTGGAAGCCGCAAAGCATGATAAAATGGCCTTCAGAGAACATAGTTTCAAGATATAATCTCGTAGAGCGAAGAGGGACGACTAAGGCGATGCCATTACCAATAATGCAGGCCCGAAGCCCTAAATAAGCTTTACCTTAAGCCCTAAACTTGGCCCTAACGTTTCAGCCCTCGACCCCAACCGGTCTAAACTCTACACCTTAAGCCCTACCTATAGTCTCCATTGTACGTAGTTCCTTTTTTGGTTTAACCAATTCTATATTAAGGATCCTAAAAGGTAACCAAAAAAAGGAACTACAATGAAGACTACAGGGAAGCATAAACCCCCGCACCCCATACAAGTTTATCATGTATCTATCCACGTCTCCAGGAGTTCCTCTTTGGCGCCGTGCAGTGCCCTAGCACTTTGATTACCCAGACCTTCCAAAATCCCTCAATTAAGGAATATACCCTAAATTATAATAGGATCCCTAATATGATTTAAGGCATATATTCCTTAATTAAGCCTAGGGATTTTGGAAGGTCTGGGTAAGGTTTGCTGGGGCTTCACAAGATTAGTGTTTAGGGCTTAGGGTTCGCAGTGGGCTCATAAGGCCTCAGGGCGGGCTTGACAAGCATGTCATAAGGTTGATGGACAAAATCCTGCATGACCCTAAGGACCCTAAACTATGGGAATTATGGTATATTCCTTATAATGGGTAATGCAGGATTTTGCCGTAAGGGTTATCGGTTGACGGCTTGGGGCTCGAGGTTGAGAGGGATTAGCTAAGTTCAAATCGAGCCCCAAAAAAGCACATAAGCAAAAATTAGGATAGGGATATCCCCTATAAACCCCCTTATAATGAAGCCCATTAAGGTAGGGATATCCCCATAAAATGCTTATGCTTATGTGCTTTTGGGGTCCCTAAATCAAAGGGCATCCGAAGGCCACAGGATTCATGCTGTTTCGTCAGCCTTCAGAGCAATTGTACCTGGCCATGTAGACTTAGGGCCGGGAGGTAAAACCTCATCTTCCAGGTGGCTCCCTAAAATCCCCGAAGCCCTGGCAAATTTATCCCACACCCAGGCAACTCAAGCTGGCATGTTCGAGGAAAGAGAATCGGCATGCTTGCCTGTAAAACCCCTCTCCAAGTCGGATCCTTGTATCATTGCCCCGCCCTTAACACCAAACTTTACAGTAACTCCCAAACGCGAGCCCGAAAAGAAGCAATCCCTAAACCCTGAACACCAAACCCTAGGCCCTAATCCCTAACCCCTGCCGGTCTGATTTCGTACGCCCACGATCCTCCCAATTAGGTTCCAGGTCGGATGGGGTTGAGTTTAGGGTTTTGGGTTTCGGGCTTTGGGTAGGTCCCTGCAGACACTGGGCATCCCCCGGTGCAGTATTTGCCTTAGTTTAGTGTTGTCCGGATTTGTTTTAATTTGCTCAACCTATGTTAAACTCCATGTGGTGATTAACACTATCATGGTATTATGGTTCTAAGGGCGCTTAAGCCTACACCCGCATGCAGGTCACCATGGACATCCCTGAACGTCCCGAAGTGAACACCAGTCTGTCGTGCTGTCGTGGGTATTGCCTGTGGCCGCAGAATCCCAGAATGCAGAATAGGGGTCGGAACAATTAGTATCAATATACCGGCCCTTGTAGTCCACATATACTTATGCTATGGTAGACCTCAAACCCTATTCTCGCAATGAAGACCTCTACATCCTGCATTAGTCCCCGGAGTTTCGCGGCGAGGCCAGTGTTGTCGGCGCCGAGGTCAATAATATTTCGGTGACTGGGCATGCAGACTGTAGAAACCCCACTTCCCAGACCGAAACAGCATATGTAGGATATGTGTGTGTGTATATATATATATATATATATATATTTGTTGTGTGTAATTCCGTATTGATCCAACTGAATTGTTTGTCCGTTCACATACACATACACATTTAAATACGAAAGCAGATGCACATACATGCATGCGTACAAACATACCGATAGGTATACAAAAATATGCACATCTTAAATGTCGAACTACATGCTTGTTGGCTCATCTATCTCTGTGTTTGTTTGTGAAGAAAGACCCAACCCCAACCCTTACAGCTTTGTGGCCGCGGTTTTACCCTCAGAACAAGGTTCAGGGTTTAAGGTTTAGGGTTGAGGGTGCTCTGTAGAGTGTAGACTGACTAATCAAAATGTGCCATCTGAGGTTTGATATATGTACTCAAAGCACCACGGGACTCAGCAAGTATGGCAAAGAGCACCTGAGTTAGTATGAGCATATATACCTTGCTTGATGGATGATGGATTGCTTGGCGATTGTGGTTTAGGTTTTGGCTGCGCTCAGTTGAGGCAATTTCTGAACATCGTTCTCCAGCAAGATTCCAGCTACAGTAGCTTCTTCATTAAGTTAGCAGGTACCTTAAAAGTGAACCCGGATGTAGGATCAACTATGATAGTCCTTACAGGCCAAAGCCTGCATCCTGCCGGCTTGCGTTTTCTTGCTGTTTGGGGTTCAGGGGTTCGGGGTAGGGGGTCAGGGTCGGGCTTAGGCGAGAGCCCACCCAGGGTGGACAATATCCTACTTCAAGGGGCAGGGGACTTAGTAAGTAGGTTATAAGTAGAGTTATAAGTGCCCTAAATGGAGTTACCTTAATTATAACCCTACTTATTACCAACTTACTAAGTCCCCTAAAGCCCCTTCAAGTAGATCAATATGGAACCCCAGAAAGGCCCATTACGGAGGGCAGCCCCTTCTGAAAGGGTTCTGTATGGTGTTCCCTGTCAGTGTCTGGTTTTCCCCAAACGCAGAGAAATCCTGACTCTCCAGCCGCACATACCCATCCCTTAGTTCCCTAATCCAAGACATTACCTGTCGTCTCCATTGTAGTTCCTTTTTTGGGTTACCTTTTAGGATCCTTAATATAGAATTGGTTAAACCAAAAAAAGGAACTACAATGGAGACTATAGGTAGATAGGCCCTTGGGACATTTCATTTTGAACGCTTCGCGTCGCCCGCCTCGGTCTGGCTGCACACGTATATGCCGAATTGGTCGGAGGTGTTTGTCTAAGGCGGGTCTAAGGTAAGCATCCGCAGCCTGCATTGCTACCCCGTGAAGGGTTGCCTTGCTGAAGAGAATTCCTGAGCCGAGATCTTGCAGGCTATAGGGGATTGCTTTTGCGCAGTTGTTCTGCATAGAAGTGCGGCACTTTTCTAAATTTCAGTATCTTTGCCTGGACTCAGAGCCCTACGGAGTAGTCTTCAGCGGCGGAGGGGAAGCGGTGGAGGAGGGGAGAGAGGGAGGGGGCGGCAGACTCTGCGGGACTGCCCTACAGAGAGCCCAAATCTATTGGAGGAGGCGAGATTTCAACGCAGGACCTGGGGCAAATTCATGGGTTCACAGAGAGGAGAATCCGTTTAGGAACCTCTGACAGCTTCGGCCGGGGCCGAGGCGAATATTTTCCTCGTTGGGCCTACGAGGATCTTATTCACAAATGTTTGTTTAAAGGCTACAAAGGGCCAACCTATATGAAATTTGCAAAAAGAAGACGCTAAACCCTAAACCTTCCCAGGACTGCCTTTGAGCAGGGTCGTGAGGAGGAGCCCCCCGACGACCAGGGCAAGGACGACACAGAAAGAGCTTCGACTGCATCTGAAGCGTAGGTTTCTGGTTTTAAATTTTAGGCTTCAGGGTTTAAGGTTTAGGGTTTTGGTTTTAGGGCGAAGCCTAAATGGGCTGATCTTCGAGTGCTATGTGGATTAGGGGTCCCTGATTGTTTGGGAGCTCTCATGAATCCACATAGTAAACTAGTAAACATAAACATAGGTACTGCACATAGGCGACTGGGAATCTACGTTGGTTCACGGTTAAACCATGTTAAGCCCTAAACTCTAGACTCTAAACCTTCGAAGACGTTCGAAGAAAGGATTTCTGGGGGTTCAAGGCTCTTTCAAACTTGAACTCCAAGGCGTAAGTCAAGCTCTTCTGTTGAACCAATCTCTCCTACTAGTTCTCTGGAGCTGCTTGTCTAAACTTGGACCAACTATGGTCATCATCGTAATAATTGCTAACATTAATGATAGCAATAACAGTAACTAGGTTCCTGAGTGGTACCCAATTTGTCCTTTTTAGTGTAGGGTCCCCTTATTAGGAACAGGGGTACCCTTGTTATGAAGGTGCTACTGCTACTCAGGAACCCAGGCGACACTAATTGCTAATGGAAGTAAGAACTCCAGAACTCCACCTTTCCAGGTCGCCAATGGAGGGCTCAACCCTCATTTCTAGACTCCCTAGACTCTAGACCCTGAAGTCTTTTGGGGGAGTGGGATTCAGGCTTGCAGGCTTGGGTTTAGGACCCGGGGCGTAAACTCAACTTTTGAACTTTTGGGGTTCTTATGAGGTAGAAGATTCTGAGAGTTTCAACCTTTATTTCCTTGGGTTTTGGGCCAGTGAGTTTGAGGCATCCAGTGGAGTGCCGAATGGAAGACGATGCACGACATTCACACTGCAGAGAAGGCCTTCTGGTTGAGGTTTACTTGGAGGGGCAGGGCACCTAGTAAGTAGGTTATAAGTAGAGTTATAAGGGCCCTAAATGGAGTTACCCTAATTATAACCCTACTGATAACCAACTTACTAAGTCCCCTGCCCCTTCAAGTAGGGTGTAGGCCTGAGGGCTGAGAGAACCCACTGAAGCTGTTTCAAAGAGTCTTGGGCTGCAGGTTTAGGGTTTTAGGGTTCGGGTTAAGGCAAGGTTTAGGGTTTAGGGTTTAGGGTTCGGTTCAGGGTTTCGGGTTAAGTTAGGGTGGAGAGTTCAAGGATTTCGAGTTTCTTTTCCCTAAACCCTAAACCCTAAACCCACGGGTTTGGCTCTCCCGGCATTTTTAAGCCTGGGCATCCACTGACGCTTCGGGCTCCGGGCTTAAGGTTTGGGTTTCGGGTCTCGGGCCAGGGAGTAGCTTCGAACCTAATCTTCGATAGTGAACGGGGGAACTTTAAACTTTTTGGCCTTATATATTAGCTCTATCTTAGAAAGTTTGAACTTTTTGGGGCCTGGTTGTTGAAGAAGAGAGTAATTTATGGTTCAGGGTTAAGTTTGAAGAGTTTAGGGTTTAACCCTAAACCCTAGGCCCTGAGCCCTAGACACTAAACCGACAGGGGGACGAGTACCAGAAGGGATCTGAGTAAGCGAACCGCAGCCTGCCCGAATAGGGCTTTGGAGCTCGTGCGACAGAAAAGGCCCTCAAAAAATACAGAAACCCTAGACCCTTTTAGCCCAAGGAAAGGGGTCCCGAAAACTGTTGCTTCTGCGCCATCGATGAGTGCTTGACAGGTCGCCGGACCGGTCAGCAGGCTCTTCTGGCTTGCTGCAGGGGCGATTCGGACTGCAGAGAGGAACCAGGGTTCATTCGGTGCTCTTTGTGAAACGTCCCAAACGCAAGATAGGGCTGACCATCACACGTGCACATGGATTATAGGGTTCGTTTGTGCTCTTTTTGAACCGTCCCACGGCTTAGGGTTTCGGGTACCATCACACCTGCATGTGGACTGCACTGTTACCTTCTTTCCACCCCCATCAGAGCAAGTTGCAGACGTGGCTTATATGTTATATGGTCTTGCTACTGCAGTAATTATCACCCTCACCTGATACTTCGACTTTTATGGCTTCGGCTCAAGGGGTTTAGAGTTTAGGGGATTTAGGGTTTAGGGTTTAGGTTCAAACCCCATAACCTACGTTCGGGAACCGACAGGGCCCCTTCAGACAAGGATTATAATAGACCCAGGGTTCCAGCTTTCAAACGGGTTTAGGTTTCTTTGCAGGTTTAAGAGCTTTCCTAGACCCTAAACCCTAAACCCTAAACCCCTTTTAGTGTGGGTTAAGGCTAGAAGGTCCAGGGATGTCCAGGGTTTCAGGTTCAGTGCGAACGCTCATCGGGCATAGGAGTATAGGCCAGAGGGCCTAGAGTTCAGACGACCGAGAACCGCTCCAGGTGTCTGCGGGCGTTGGCATATCCTACCTTCCGAGTTACCTTGCGCAGCGCATTACGTGGCCTTGGCGCTTTGAAGTTTGTGTTTAGGGCTCAGGCTGCTTTGTGGCGTAGGGGTTGTATCGAATTCCCAAAGCACTCGTCGCTTTTGGGGGTCCCTAACCCTAAACCCCTAAGGCGTCTCAAGAAGGAAGTCTCATCTTGGAGACAGTCTTGAGACTCACTCTGCAGAGGGAAAAAAAGGTGCTTAAAAAAAACCCTAATGCGTCCCAACCCTGAAGCCCTACAGGTTGTGCGGACCAGGTTCTGGGCACCCCGGACAACGAAAGGATGGTCACATCTTGGAGTTTAGGTCCCAGGCTTGAGGTTTGGAAATTTTAGGGTTTAGAGTTTGGGGGTTGAGGCTTGGAGGTTTACCTAAAGTCTCAACAGTACCTGTAGTCTCTATTGTAGTTCCTTTTTTGGGTTACCTTTTAGGATCCTTAATATAGAATTGGTTAAACCAAAAAAAGGAACTACAATGGAGACTATAGGTAGTTCGCTTTAGGCCATTGAAATTCAGAACTGGGGCCCCCAAGTCGAGAGCCAGGGGCGGCAAGAAGGAGGAGGACGCAGCCCCTCCTGAAGCTTCTTCGCTGCAAGCAGGAAGCCCTAAACCCTAAACCGCAGGATTCTGTTAACGTAGCGTCCGAACTCTGCTCCGGCTTCCAGAAAACAGGGAGGATCCAACAAGTAGATCCCTTAATGGGGGTTCCTGTAACGTACCCTTAGTAGTATAGGGCCCCAAATTAGGGGATCTACTTTCTAGCCTCCCGAAATTCTGGGGAACTACTAGGTTAATCTCTGAATTCCTCAAGGTTAAGATCTCAAACTCCCAACTACTTCAGGGATTCTCCGGCTCAAAATCGCTAAACCCTACTTGAAGGGGCGGGGGACTTAGTAAGTTGGTTATAAGTCGGGTTATAATTAGGGTAACACTCCATTTACAGCACTTATAACTCTATTAATAACCTACTTACTAAGTCCCCTGCCCCTTCAAGTAAACCCCTAAACCCTAAATCCCTAAACCCTATAAGCCCCTAAACCCCTAAACCCCTAAACTTTAAACCTTTGAAGTTTAGGCCCACAGACCTTTGGACCGAAACCCGAGCCTCCTACGATTGAAATTGTCAGGGCGTAGCTTCAGGGTTTAGGGTTTAGGGTTTAGGGGTTAGGGTTTAGGGTTTAGGGGTTAGGGTTTAGGGTTTAGGGTTTAGGGTTAAATGGATGCGCCTTAATGGTCTAGGGTTTACCTATAGTCTCCATTGTAGTTCCATTTTTTGGTTAACCAAAATCTCTCTATTATAGGATCCTAACCATAAAACTGGTTAACCAAAAAAAGGAACTACAATGGAGACTCCAGGTAGGGGTTTAGGGTTTAGGGTGAGCCTTAATGATCAGAACAGGGATACATGAGAGCTTGATATGGAGCCTCAATCATCCCGATCTTTGCGGCAGGATTTGGTAGGTCCGGGTAGGTGATAGTTTGCCTATAAGGCCTACAAGGGAACTTCATTGTATACTCATCAGACCGACCCCTATGGCAAGGTGCAAGATGCTTAAACTATACAACCTCAACTGGTGTTGCAATCTACAGCCCGGATGACAACAAAAGGTCAAAGGGAAAGATTTCTAAGACCATCATCTGACTGCGGCTCCTCATGCCGCCACCACCACCATGACGTCAACATGAACCACTTCCCGAAACATTTAAATTTTAGAAAGCGTGCAGTAGCAACATGTGCCGCAGTAGAAAGTCATAGCCACAATGCGCAACAAAAATGGCTATAATGTTTCTCACATTACCAGAAAGATAATCCTGGTACCCAGCTTGTTTATGCGAGCACTGCTGCATTGTCAAATGCAGAACTCTCGTACAATCCAGAACCGTCGTCGCACAGTCGGTGTGACGGACCACATTAAAACCGCCATCATCGGAATCACCATAACTAGAACTATAACTTACCATTCTATTGTTCCGTTGATCTTCATCTTCGAGAAAAGACACAGCCCAAAAACAGAGCTTTATTGTAATATTGTTGTAGTATTCCTTATAGTATTCTTATAGTGGAAGCCCAGAACAGCACGAGCGCGTTGTCAGCCTGTTCGAGGACTCAGGCGGCGATCTACTAGGGACAACTCCAGCCAGATCCTGGCATCCCAAGCTCTAAAACCCTACACTTGGGCAGAAGGAAAAGAGGGCTCAAAAAGAAGCAACCCTAAACCGGTATAATCACGGTGGTCTCTCCAAGCTCTGAGCCCGCGGCCCTTAAAGCCTGAAGCCCTGAACCTAGCAAAGGCGACTGCCGTTCCAAAGGCCAAGGTGAAAGCCAAAGCAAAGGCTCACCCCTCAAGGGTGTCTTTTTTTGCGGCTTGCATCGGTTTGCTAGCTTAGAGTTTAGAGTTTAGGGTTTGGGGTTTCAAGTCTCAGTTGTTGAGCTCGTCTCTACGCCATTCCTCAGAGCCAAAGAGTGAAAAAGAGCTGGCCTGGCAGAAGGCCGATGAACACCAAGTAATGTGCTCATCATCACCATCTTCATCGTCATCATCAGCATCATCACCATCTTCGTTTCGAGCAACCTCTGCAAGCCCCAAGACATAAATCCGGAGCCATCCTTGGCACCAAACGGGCCACATACCCTAAAATGCCCTCCCCTAAACCCTGAACCCTAAACCGGTTTAGGGTTGAGGGTAGAGGCCCCTTTGGCACTAAACTCTTCTGCCCCAATTGTGAGTTCTGTGATCTGGCCAGGCAGCTCCTGCAGCAGATGCTCCAGCACCCGCAGATCAAGCTGCCTGAGATCTCACCTCCCGTAGTTGGAGTGGTCGTCGGAATAATTCTTGAGAGTATGACCTTACAGTCCCTTTTTATGGTAGAATATACACCAAAGACCCATTCTAACTATTAAGGCCTTGTGGTTCAGAGCGAGGGCAATACCTGCCTTCGCACGCATCTCCGCAGCTCCAAAGCACCACGCCACGGCGTTCGGTTCAGGATCACTCGGTCCACGAGTACTGCCATCGTCCCCAAATCTTTCAGACTAGGCAGGAAAGGGCAGAAAGCAGGAACAGTCAGAAAGCCTCTAAATTCGGTGCACTTAGCTTGAAACTGCCCGACTTGGGGGTGGATGTGTTCATAGCAGTTGTGTTTTCACCAGCTTTGATCTTTAGCTTTTCTACTGATCGAGCGATTACCGGAATACCCTGGCCCACTACTTAAATACGTATCTGGTTTCACAGACCCTAAGACCTATTCAAGATGCTGAACCCGAGTAAGCTCTTCATGTTAGGTTCTCACCTAATTAAAGCTTCACCTTTGCCCCACAGGAATCGCGGCACCACACGCGCAAGCTGTTGATCGCATAACTTTGAACCCTTGACCAAATTTCAGAAAAAAAACCTGGGATGCTGATTGAATGGCGTCTATGCGGGAGCTGCGCCGATAATGCACCTTCTCTCCTGAGGTTTTCTGAACCATTGCTTGGCCCCTTGGGGCATGGCTAGTGGAAGCGCGAGTAAGAGTTTCAGGTACACAGTCCGGCGTACACGATATCCTAAACTCTAATACCCAACTAGCCCTACACCCTGTATCCTGTATAACAGAGACACATCTCTGCATTGACACCTCTCATGCCATGGAAGCGAAGCCGAGCCGATGAGATCACAGCGTGCGAGAAAAATGCTGTCCTGAAGGATCAACTCTCAAACGCCTGTGACACTTGTAGCACAATCCACAGACTACTACACCAACTTCCCTGAAATAGAGGAACCGCACAAAGTCAGGTGTAGTAACTGAGTACAGCAGTCTCTGGAACCCTGTAGAATCACTGTAGAACCGCTTACAGTACTTGGCGGTTCTGTAAGAGGAATCCCTCTAATTCCATGTTAGGGTTCCCTTTAGGGATACTATAGGGTTCTATATTAGGGTTCCGTTTCGCCGGCAAAGGGTACGGTACGGATCTCTTCACCTCGCAATTTGGCTTTGTAGTGTTGGGGAGGTCTGCAGGCCTCAAAGACATTGCAGTACCCAAGACCTGCCCGCAGTCCAGAGGCACTCAGGTAGAATTTCGTGAAGACTGTATAAGTGCATGCATACCACAACATGGACTACAAGTGTCCGACTGCTCACCTTGAGAGAGGGTTGATGAGAATATGCACATTGATAGACTATGCTTTGCAGCGTTGCACCTAGACCTTCACAGGTTGTTTCTGTTGTTGCGTAAGGCTGTTGTTTTACCCAGACATTCATAAGGAATATGACTTTCAATCCAATTTGGGATCCTACAATGTTAAAATGTAATTATGGTATATATTCACGGGTTAAGTTAAGGGATTTCGGAAGGTCTGGGCACTCAAGGGCCTGAAGCAGAGACTATCCAAAGACAGGGTCTCGGTATCTTCCTATCGCAGCCACCAGACTAAACCCCTAAACCCCTAAACCCCGAAACCCTAAACCCCTAAACCAGAACCCTAAACCCTATCACAGCCACCACCGTGATGACTATAGTTTAAGGTACATTCCTCATGCAACGGATAATCTCCCTGGTGCTTAGTAGGGAATGGGGGAATGGATCCCTATGATAGTCCCTTAAGGTCCCCTATAGTAGTCCCAATAATCCATTCCCCCATTCCCTACTAGGAACCAGACAGCAAACCCTAAACCCTAAACCGGAGGTCTAGGATGTCACGATTGCTTGCAGCACCAGGAAAACCTTTGCTTTGAGCCCGACAGAGCTCTGAAGGCAGCGCTCTAAATGCCCAGAGACTCCAATATCCCTTAATTAAGGAGTATACCTTAAATTATAGTAGGATTCCTAATATGATTTAAGGAATATTCCTTAAGTAAGGGATATTGGAGTCTCTGGGTGTTTTAATACAGAAGCTTCAATGATCAATTACCCAGATTAGTCATGAGGGTTCCGTATTATATTTATAGAATAGTATACCCCCAAGCCCTATTCCAATTATTCAGGCCCTTACAGGCCCCTTTACAAGGAACCCTTTACAGGAACCCACATTTTAAGGGGCTGGGTGTCAGAGTTGTGCACTAAGGTACAGCAAGAATCCGGGCGTGCTTGCGGTGCTGTGGGATGCCAGTGGCATCATCGTGTACCACATCCCGCAGGTGCCACGCCTTGAGCGTTGGAACTATTACCATCACGAGTTTTGGGTCTATATACGATTTTGGGTTTATGGTTTGGGAGTTTGCTTATAATTCACCATAGTGTTCCAATATCAGTAAAATTGCATACAATTTTGAAAATAATGTACACCAGAAGCCTATTCTAATTATTACGACCCCTATATCAAACCCTGTCTCGGTGGTCCAACACCGAAATCCCCCCCCGAAAACCCACAACTGCCCGAAAACTGACCACCCCCGCAAGAGCTTCAAATTTTCGGGGTTTAGGGCTTATATAGGGTTTAGGGCTTAGGGTCGGGTGCAGGGTTCAGAGTTGTGGATGAAGGGAAAGTAGAAGTGTCCACGATTTCGACTCGGCACTGAAGGTATGGGGTTCGCGGCTTGCGCTGAGGGTTTCGGGCAAGGGTAGGTATGAAGGATCCTTTGTATATTGCCCTGAACTGGGGATCATCCCACCTATCTTCATCCCGCTTTAGGAGCCCCTTGACTAGAAAGCCATGACACTGAGTAGCTCTCAGTACTAACGTAGACCTCGTTTTTCCAAACTGCCTACAGATCTACACGCCCAAACACCAAAACGCTGAACCCGAAACCCTAAGCCCAAAGCCCTAAACCCGACACCCTGAACCCTAAACCCTAAACCCTAAAAGCCCTAAACCCGACACCCTGAACCCGAAACCCTAAATCTTCCACATAAGGAACCCCGGATCTCCCCCGGCCTCAGATCATGGCACGCCCTACCCCCGAAAGCCGTAAACGTACTAAGCCCTGAACCCCTATAAACCTTACAGTAAACCCCATAAGGGAAGCGCAGAGAGGCTGGCTCCTCCCCTACAGATGAAGGTTTGCGGGCTTATAGGGTTTACAGTAAACCCCATAAAGTTGGAAACCGGATTAAGGCCAAATAGTGCTGGGATTCCCTATGCATTACTCTTAAGGATTGAGGCTATGGGGTTTCCAACTTTTTGGCTTCTACTGTAAACCCTATAACCCCTATAAACCTTAAACCCTGCTAAAACCCCCTAAAGCCTGAACCCCTAAACCTTAAACCCAAACCCTTAAACCTTAAGCCCCAGGAGAAAGGGCTGCAGCAAAAAAAAAAGCCTTAAACCCCACTAAACCCCTCTAAAGCTTAAATCGGCCCCCTAAACCCTAAATCCTAAACCCTAAACTCTAAACCCCAGTGAACCTCGAGAGGCCGAAATACCGGAGGATCTGAAGAACGACAAGCCCGAGCCGTTCTCTGCTGGAAAGCAGAAGTGGGCTGATGGGCTGAGGGTTTAGGGGTTTGAGGGTTTAGGGTTTACCTGGCCTGGACCCTATAAAGAACCTACCTGTTTTGGGTACCCTTTCATGATTTCCTTATAAAGTCCTCAAAAACGTAGGTTATGTCGGGTCCAGGTAGGGTTTAGGGTTCGTACTAACAGTTTATTCAGGGATCCATAAGAGTTTGCTTAGGGCTTACAGGGTTCTTACTAGAGGTCCCTTGAGGGATCTGTAAAGTTTTGCTTATCACTTATCGGGTTCCTATTCGGGGTCCTTCAAGGAACATGTGAAATTTGTTTATGGCTTGTATCCCTAAGGGTCCAAGTACTTAATATTCAGAAAAACTACTAAGAAAAGCTTTATGCTGAGCGCACGCACCTATTTTGTGCTTTCAGCCGTTAGGGATGTCTTAACGTGTTCAGTTTTGGATGCAGGATGCAGGCTGCATTACTGCACAGTGTAGAGTTTAGGATCCAGTGCGTATCCAGGGCTTGGGGTTAAGTGCGGGTGGTTTAGGTTTTTGAGTTTGGGGTTTCGGGTTTAGGGTTTGGAGCCATCCGTTTATCCGGTGGAGTGATTGTGTCAACCCCTACGTAGCCAGCCTAGGACTTTGGGGTGTGTTCTCCTACTCCATGCTTTTGGCAACTTTGAAACTTAAGCGAAACAGTTTAAGTGCTTCCGGCAATTTTGTCGGGTGGGAATTTTGACTGGAGAATCCTAAACCCCAGACCCTAAACCCTCAACCCTAAACCCTAGATTCTCTGTTTGTTATTCTCTTTTTCGGGTGCCACGGCACAGGACAGGATGCTCCCTACACTCTATAGGAGTTTGGGAACTGGGGTTTAGCGGTTTAGGGGTTATAAGTTTAGGGTTTAGGGTTCATGGGTTTAGTGTTGAGGGTTTCTAATCACACCTTGAAGGTTTCAAAGCCACAAGGAGCGCTAGATCGCAACTGAGCCAGGAACTTTTTGATGGCGTGAGCTCTTACTCTAAGGGTCCAAGTACTCCTTGTTCTAGGATTTTTTGGCCTTCTGGGGTACCAACAACCATAAATAAGTACTACTTAGACCCTTGTAGTCTATGGCTCAGGAAGTAAGGCTAGGGCTTCTGAGGGCTGCGGGAAGGTCGGAGAATTGAGCTGGGGTTCCCTTTGAGGCTGTAAGGCTGTGAGCACGCTACCCCCAGCACCCCTGCAAGGGGAATGTAGCAACTCAAGTTCATCCTAGGCACTAGACCCGAACTCGAGTGATTTCGCTCCCATCCCACACTGTACATCCTGAGGCAGGGCAACTTCAAGGATCAGGGGACTTACTTAACACGTTTATATGTTATAAGATGCTAGAAATGCCTGCGGTGGAGGTACAAGTAAAGTAGCCCTACCTGCTGAGCCCCCTGCCCTGCTAAGTGCGCAACATGAGTCTAGAGCAACCCCGGAGTTTCCGGAAGCTCCCACTTATCCTAAACCCTAAACCCACAACAATGTACCCCAAATTTTCGGAAAGTCCAAACCCTTATAGAGCCCTTTAAAGGAACCCTTATAGCACCCTTTAAAGGAACCCTAAATTACGCCTAAAGGTACGCCCTAATTTTCGGAAACTCCAACGTATCCCAAAGGAACACGTGGCCCGGTCGGTGGCGCTTCGCTTACATGCCCTTCGATCCTTCGGGCTGTGCCGGGCTCCTGGCATGTTCCTTTAGGGTTTGGGGTTTAAGAGTTTAGGGGTTTAGGGATTCGGGGTTTGGGTTTAGGGGTCTAGGGTTCAGGGTTAAGGGTTCGGGTTTGGGGTTGGGGGAGGTCACTGGGGCAATGCAGAATGTCTGCTTTTGACTGTCGAGCCCATAGCCCTAAACTCCCCGAAGTTCTACAAGACCGAAACTCACTAACCCCCAAGCCCTTGAAAACATTGAATCATGTCGAAAGCAAATGAGGTCAATGTGGCGAGGCCACAGGAGATCGTCTTGAATCTTGGACCTCGACTTCTGTATCTTAGATTTAAGGCCTCTCGGTTTATAAACATGTTCCTTTAAGGATTTGGAGTTTAAGAAGTATTCCTTTCGAGATCTGGACTGAGTTCAAGATTTAGTCATTGAGGATTTTGCTTCGAAAGGGTTTTGGTTTACAGCTTTGGGCTTTGGTCACGGTTTCGGGCTTAGTAGATTCCTTCTCGGCCAGTCTACAGTAGAAGCCAGAAAGTTGGAACACCATTAGCCTATGAGGCTCTTAAAGTAAAGTATAGGGAATCCCAGCATGAATCATCCAAAATCCATGTTCCAACTTTCTGGGGTTCACTATAGGGCCTAAGAAACTGAAGCTTTGCTATGACTCACCATAGTTCAAGATCTTGTTTTTTGAGAACAGGGTTTAGGGTTTAGGGCAGCGACTGCATAGCTAAACCCAAGAGTCCAAGCCCCGAGCCCACAGAACGTCTTAACGTATTCCTGAGCCGAGGAATATTGCCTTGTGTGGAGACTGGGCCGGAAATGCGTGAGGAGCTCAGTCACCGTTTGGCCCTGGACAAATGGCTTGGCTTGGGCTTGGTTTCTAAGATTCAGAATTTGCGAATTTGTTTAGGTTTCCGGAATCAGGATCTCGATTCTGCTGAACCCTAAACTCCAAATCCTGAAGAAGCCTCCTGGCAGTAAGCCACCTTCATGGCCATTGTCAGGGTTTAGGCTTTTTAAAGCTCAGAGTCCTGAGTGCATAGTTCAAGGTTTAGGCCTTTATGGGTTTTGGTTCATGGCTGAGGATGTATAATTTTGTAGGGTTGACGGTCCGTGTATGGTCCGGAGGTCAAGTTCCAGAGTGCAGCTTCCAACCTTCAATTTGAAAGTAAAGCTATCGGTCCAAAGATACCACCTGCAGTGGAGAGGGTCCGGGCACACGGCCCGAACTCCTCCAAAGCAGTGAGCATTGGCATGTTGCGCTTTGGGAGTCGCAGCTTAAGTTATCATGGTTCCATACCTGTGGTTATGAGAGCTTGCCGATCTTAGCCATGCCTTCCTGGAGGGGCTTAAATAATTACCAATACTATTTTTGGGGCTCCTTGCTATATTTATAGAATCATGGGCCCCAAAACCCTATTCTGATTATTAAGGCGCCTACATTATGGGCAAGACATTACGACTTTCGACATGATCTCACAGGGATCCGAATCTGGCTTAACGAAGCTACCCGAAGTAAGCAGAGGCTGCTACCGTTGCCACCCCCAAGCCCCAAATGCTGACTCCGGAGACTGATACACACTAGACCCAGCCTCCTAAACCCTGAACCCTAAACTCAATCCTAAACTCTAAAGCCCCTCAGCTCTAAACGCAAATCTCCAATGCACCGTAAGCCAGGTGGTGGGATTGTGAGGAATGCAAGGAGACAGGCCGGCCTTCAAACCCGCTCCCATGAGAGTTCATGAGCCAACCTAAAAACCCAAAACCCTCATATAGAGGGCTTAACAATTTTTTGGGGGCTCGTAATTATAATGATAGTATAATGGCCCCTATATTAATGCGATTTACTAAACCCCCATTAGCTTAAGATTGACCTGAAGCTTAGGTGGAAACCCTTAGATCTTGAGGCTTGGGCCTGTAGTTCGTGGTCGGGTTTAGCATGTAGTGCCTGGCTAGAGGCTTAATAAACCTGAAAGATTGCAAAATCATACTCCCAAACTTACAGCAAAACGCCCTTGATTTGGAGTTCGCATCTGTGGTCTTGTGAGTTTCCTGTGTATGTTTGCAAACAGGGTCTACGGTGTAATGAACGCAAATAGCATGAAAAATGCCGGATGAAGTTACGGAAGAGTGTAAGGGTCTTACCAAGTTGAACAGGTTTTTTGAGGAGGTTTGATACTGACTGTAGTTGTGAGGAATAGCACTATTTACTCATTATTCGCTGCCCAGGTTCCCGAGAAGGTTTTGGGCTTCAGGGCGGGTCAACCACATCTGGCTCAGACATTCCTGTAGGGTTCAGCAGGGTCACCGGATGTTCTTGCTGTAGATACAATCCAGGTGTGGAGGTAAACAACAAGCCAGAGATACATAGCAAACATGGCCCCTTTGGCCTCACGGTTGAGCTTGTCGTCCGAGCGACTAGCCTTCTGATTGCTGCAGGGTTCTGTAATGCTGACTTAACCTTTGTCAGGACTCAGCAACTTAGTTGAGCAAGATCTGAACCACTACCCAGAACCTTATTCTCGAAACCCTCAAACGAAAATGATTCCAACCCTGGGATATGGCAATTTTTTGTCGAAATAGCTGGTGAGAGTATGTAACTATGGTATAAGAAACCTCATAACACCGTTCCAGTTACGAAGGCCCTTTACATCAAATTTCAAGAGTACTGCTGCCCTCGGAAGGCTTCGTGCCCAACTATTGCATCCCAGCACACGTCACCGAGCCCGCAACGGACCGGGGTGTTATACTTAGTAGCTGAGTGGATACACTTTACACTTTTTGGGATAATATTACCCACTATAAAACTGAAAGTGTACACTTTTTGGGGCTTATGAACTCAGCAACTAAGTATAGGGTCGTGGAGCGATTTTGTGCAGGAGCGTTGGTTGGCAATGTCTGACCCCGGGGCTTCAGTCACCTAAATAGTAGGTCCCAAAGGGTCCTAGGTACTGTTGTGGGGGATACTGCCCCAAATCATAATAGTTATTCCCAGTAAAAAAACACTACATTCTACTCTATAGGCACTTTGGGCCCTTTGGGGGTTACTGGGGTGCATAATATATGGTTAGTAACCTACTATTGAGGTAACTGGAGCCCGGGTGAGTAGCCCGGGGTTTTATGGTTGAGGTTTGTGGTCGGCCATGGAGTCGAAAGGGAGTTCCATAGTACGTATCAGACTCGGATGTTTCCTTCTTGATACCTTCTTGGCTGTAGACTCAACTTTTCAACTTTTGGGGTTCTTATAAGGTAGTCGTTTCTGAAAGTTTGAACTTTTATTTCCTTGGGTTTTGGGCCAGTGAGATACTTGTTTGGATCTTCATCTCAGACAAAGAGATCCTTTCACCTGACCTGTTGACCCTAAACCTCCTAAAGCCCTAGAGCCTTTAATAGACTCCTGAAACTCGATCGCAAGCCGCAGACCCCAACCCGTAAACCTAAAGTAGTGGAGGCTCCGCGAACTGCCCCTACCAATGTTTTAGCATTCTGCCCCAGATGGCGTTCTCTACATTCCGGCTTGACCCCACCTGTGAAATCCGTCCTGCAGAAATCCTGAGAGGAACATTTCGCAGGAACCCTTTACCCTAGGCTTTGGAGTACCATCCTTTAATACTTTTTCTCTTAAAAGAACCCTTATGAAATAAAAGTTTATACTTTTCTCTCCCTGGTTACTTAAAAGCCCAGTACCGGAACCCCTACCACTATACTAGACCTTAAACCTAAACCGTGAACAACACTGAGTCTTCACGGCTTTGCCCTGGCGTTCAGGCTTCTAGAGTAATATAGACATCCACCGACCTGTTTGGGACAGAGATCCCTTTGGTAGGATGTGGACTTCTTTTTTTGTAATTTTCGTGCAGGTGCTCAGGATCTACGGGTGTGATTGTGTTCGGTAGGATTCTAATTTTTGGCTCTGCCGGGGTGGAGGCTCTACACTACACCCGAAAACCCGTGTGTAGTAGGTTCTCAACCCATATAACGGCATCGAGTAAAGCGTAAACCGGACAACCCGAGACGTTCATGGTTTCGGGGCGTAGGCTTCAGTGCAGCATGCATGGATCAGCAGGACTGCTGATCTAGATCCTGCATTACCCACAATAAGGAATATATCATTACCCCCAGAGCTTCGGTTCCTTGAAGTAATGCAGGATCTAAGCCCTAAACCCCTAAACCCTAAACCCTAAACCCCTGAAACTGCTGACGGAAAAGGGCCCGCAAAAAAAAAGACTAAACCCTAAATCCCTAAACCCCTAAACCCTAAAACCCTAAACCTAAGGTAATGCAGGATTTATATCATCAACCGAAGGACTGCTGCACCATCTACATGAGCAACCCCTCGGCGGAAGAGAATCTGAAGACCAAGGCTCCAAGGGGCCTTAGGAACTTAGGGGGCCTTAATAGATCTTAAGAATTACCTATACTATACTATTTGGGGGGGTCCTTATTATTGTTAGTACGGGGCCTTAGGAACTTAGGGGCCTTAATAAATCTATAGTCACCTACACTATACTATTTTGGGGGGGGTTCCTTATTATTGTCATTAAGGGGCCTTAGGAACTTAGGGGCCTTAATAAATCTATAGTTACCTACACTATACTATTTGGGGGGAGTTCCTTATTATTGTTATTAAGGGGCCTTAGGAACTTAGGGGCCTTATAGATCTTAATAATTACCTCTCTTTTTTTTTGGGGGGGGTTCCTTATCACTGTTATTAAGTCCCTTATAGTACTGTCTTTGGGGTTCAAGGCTTTTAAGAATTTTGTGACTTTTGGCTGAGGAAGTTGATACCTTGAACTTGACTCGGGTCTGTGTTTCAAGCCATACTCAAGTTTGACTCGTTCTGCACGTGGGATCTCAGCAGCTAAGCTGTGCTGAGATTTGGTTTAAGGTTTGATGCCGCTTGGGGCGTACCCTCAAAACCCCCCAAAAAACCTTAACCCCTAAACCCTAAACCCCAGAGTTTCGGTTTAGGGTGTCCACCATGTTTTGAGGAACAGTTGGCGAGGGAAATGTGGGGGTTCCGAGCCATGCTACCTGTTAGTTGCTACCTCAACTGAATACCCACTCTTCTGACTTCTGACCTTGTTGCCTACTCAGCCCCCCCCCCCCCCCACACAACCCCCCTTCATCAGACCCCTTACCGTCCACGCCCCTCCTACCACTGCAACACGACGACCCCAGCACGCCACGTCGGTCGCGGCCGCGCGCGGGTGNCCCCCCCCCCCCCCGCCCCCGCGCGTGCGCGCGCGCGCCCGGATCTTGTAGGTAGGGAGCTTAGGCCGCGAATTCGAAGCTTGGACTCGTGAGAAGACGATGGTGCTCCTCACCCAGTTGCTTATGTGTGTTCTGTTGTTGCACAGTGCGGTCCCTCAATTGCAAGGTGACGAACTGTCTCGGAGGTATTCAGAGGCTTAGGTAGGGTTGTAGCAGGTTGCGTGCGATGGTTTCGTGCTTGAGGATTGGTTGAAGTGCCTTTGAATTTCTGAATACATGCAGCCTGGAGAAGTGGCATCTAGGGTTCACGGCTTATTGGGATGTTCGATTACGCTTTATTGTCCGAACAGAAATCTAATCGACTCCATCGTCTTGTCCTGTTTAACCCCACTGGCACTACTGTGTCATCATGCATATCTCCTTCTACATATCTATCCTGCTTCATCTGTCTGCACAAAAGCATAGCTGTATGTGAAAATACAGACAGGCAGACAGAGGGTGTTTGAGAACTCCGCGGTTGATGCTTACTAAGCAGTAACCCAGAGGGTCCATATACACTACTATTATGGAATTAGGTCCCCAAAGCCATAATGGGGATGGTCTTTTAGGGCCTAATTCCATAATAGTAGTGTATATGGACCCTCTGGGTAACTATGTACGAAAATAGCGAAGCAACTAGCAACTGACCAGCTAGCTAACTGCTAACTGAGCCCCCCCGAGCAAACGAACGAACAAAAGGTTTAGCTACCTGACTAGCTGACTGACCAACAGCTAACTTGCCAACCTAATCTAACCTGACCTAACAACCTACCTACCTAGCTGACTAACTAAGTAGGTAGCTACGTACGAACGAGCGGACGAACTACTTCACCAAGTTGGCCGGCTGGCTCACGCACTCACTACATAACTATCTAACTAATGCATGCATTCAACAAGGAGTTAAACTTAAACTGTTCGACTGGCTAGTTAGCTAGCGATCAAACCCCTAAAGTCCAAAGCATTGACGTCCCTGGAAGGCGTACTTCGATATTGACTATATCAAGGCAGGATTCAAGAGTTTGGGGGATTTAGCCCTATTGGGGGGTGAGGGCCAAGGCTTGGATTCGTGCTCTAAGGAGCTGTCTTAAGTCGTCATTGTAGTCGTAATATAGGGGCCTAAACTAAATATAGTTATCAATAATATTCCTCAGGGCTCCTTACGATAGTTCTACTATTATAAAGGAGCCCAACACCCTATTCTCATTACTAAGGCCCCTACAATAGGGCACCACCACCGACGCACTGCCCGCTGACCTCGATCTTGGGACTAGGGTTACGGTTGAGCGCTTAGCGTTTGCGGCCTAAGCCCTGAACCTTAAACCCTAAACCCTATAAACCCCAAACGACTAGTGACTAGTGCAGACTCAAAAAAGCCCTCATCAAACAAAAACCTTAGTTGTAGTCGTGGTCTGGGTCGGAGCTTAACTCGAAGTCGTCATCGTAGTGGCGGCAGCCCCAAGCCGTGCAGCACAGGCGTTTCGTGCCCTTTGGAAATTCCGAGCAATAGACTCCGAAGCCCTAAACCTCTACCCCCTGCACACCCTGCCCCAAGTCCTAGTATAAACCCCCCTCGGCCCCGAAACCCGAATCTGAAAACCCTCAACTCCGCATCCTTGCCAGCCCTCAGCTTTGTACAGAAGCCTTTGTTTAGGGTTTAGGGTTCAGGGTGGGTGATTCGAAATACTGTCCTGTTATGGTGCCCCTCTATAGTTACTCTAGAAAATGTTGAAACATTCATCCTGTTCGGGTTCCCTACCGTAATCCCGAAAGCCCCATTCCAATTCTTGAGGCCCTTGTACTACAGACCCTGGGATGGTCCAGCTCTTCTTCTTTCTTCTGTAGATTGGTGCGACGGTGTGGGGTTTCGGGTACAGGGTTTAGGATTTGGGGTTCAGCGCCAAGGGTTTAGGACCTATAGGGTTGCGGATCTTACGGAAAGATCGCACATTTATTGTGCGTTACGCCAGAAGTCAGCTTCAAGGCCTATTCTTCTTTCCGGACAAAATACTCCTTCGGTTCAGGACCTGCTGACCGCGGCCTGAACCCGAGACCTTGCATTTCGGAAGCCCTAAACTCCAAGCCTCTAAGGCCGGAAGAGCCGCGGTTTAGGGTTTAGGTTTCTCCGAGGCAGGATCTTTGGTTGCCTTCCACAAGAAGCCAAGCAGCAAAATGCTCTCCCATACATCAGGACACAGTGGATGCAAATGTGGGGGGGGGTCCGAAGAATCAGGAATAGTAGTTCCTAGTGTTTTCCAACCTCTATAGAACAACCCTCCAAAACCCTAGTCCGAATAGTTGTTCAGGATATCCTTACAGTATTCTGAGTATACTACCCTTGTTGCGGCACCCATTTAATTAGTACCCGTGTATGGCTCCATACATGAATTATAACCTGAAGAGTCTTCAAAAGCTAAACCCTAAACCCTAAACCGAAAGGTCTTCCAGCCCAAAAGCTCGAACATGCCGAAGTACGCGTCCGGCACCTACAGGAGCCAGGGTGCACCCTCGGCTTAGGGACTCGATGTGATGTTTCAGGAAGGAACTAGCGCTCAGATTTGGTTAATGTTAAGGAGTCTTGAGCGTTCATAGAGGGGTCGGAATAGGTATTAGATCGTATTGCTATTCCGAAACGGCTCCGCAATATTTAATATATGGGTACATAATTATGCAATGTTCCGAAACACTGTTCTAAACCTTCGGCTCCTTTTTTTGGACGTTGGACCCCCTTGATTCAAGATTGCTGATCTGGTTCCGGCATGTTCCAAGCAAGATTCTCGCAGACGACAGCTATCCTTGAACCCTAGGCCCTACTTAGGGGTCTTCGAATAGGTGATGTGTGCCCGTTATGGTCCAACAGCCTCAAATTAAAACATGTTCTGATTCTGAAGGCCCCTTATGTTATATAACATATAGAACTAAGCCTCACGTCCCAGTGTTATTGGGGTTTCCTGCTACTGCTGGAGAAACCAGCCATTCTGCGACAGTCTGTTCTTGCACAACCTTCCATCACAAGCCGGAATATAGAAGCCTGAGTAATGATTAATACTATTCCTTGGGGTTCCTGTTTATGGCCAGGCTACTACACTATACTATAATGGTCGCATAATGAGTGAAGCCAACTGAGAGGGAGTACCTCGGTCCTCAAAGAAGGGCCGGCCCCCAAAAGTGTGTAAAGCAATGGCCCACTACGTACAAAAGGTGTGTATTTTTCTGCATATTTTTTGGACTCAGGTAACCCTAAACCCCAGACCTTACACCCCAACCCTGAACATCTGATTCACGCCGAGAAATCAAGCCGGACCCTGCCAGCCGAACCTGTGCCCGGCAGGAACGGGGGCGAGGCAAAGTGATCGCCAGGCCCAGATGTGCCGTGTGTGGTTTAAGGGGATCATAAAATGACTGTTCTTTTGCTGCGTCGAACGCAACACTCACAAAGCTTCTCATCAACCCGGAAGACCTGTTAATCTTGTTGAGTGTCAGCAATGCGATTTATAAGATACACGTTTCGGCCCTTTTGTGTACATGAATGCATAGTCTGGATACCCGCCCTCGCATAGGCACACTACTTTCGAGAGTTTATGTTTAGAAGAAGCAGGAGCTTTTCGGAGATGGTCCCTTTGTTGACGTAACAGTATCATCCCCCCTAAACCCTAAACCCCAAAGATCCCCCTATAGATCTCTTAGAGGAACCCCAGTATCATCCCCGACTCCTTTGAGCTTTTCTCGGCTCAAGGGGGCCACTGTAAAAGACAGTGCTACGCTTGCTGCATGACTCAGCAGACGATCGAAATCTGCATCGGTGCCCCTCTCAATGACGAGGGTTTTCCAGAAGGCCTTGCAGACGATGCACTTCAGCCGGATGTGGGTCCGGAGCTGGAAATACCCGTAAGCGCTAAGGAAAAGGTCGCTGATTTTGTTGCCGATCTCAATCCAACGGGACCCAATGTGATTCGTGGAATTCCACTCTTCACTGTCCAGCAGCTCTTACCACGGCTTTGGATCAGACAATACGGATGCAAATGCTGGCATGTGCTGAGGAATGCGGTTGCAGAACTTGACGAGTTCTGGTCCCACGGCTGGCGGACAGCAACATGGCAGAAGTATGTCAACGTACTGATTCTGGTCAACGGCTTCGCAGCCTTGTTGGTTAGCAACCTCGCCGCTGTCTTGGCATGTGTTCTGGTCATGCTAGGAATACTGCCAACTGGTTGGCGGCATCATGGGAGCAAATGGTGCTCTAGCTCTGGGATTCTGGCATACCATGTTGTTCTGCTGTGCAACCGGCGTGGGAAGATTATTTTCCTGGACATCACATCAACCAGGAGGACTCCGTGCTAAAGCTTGAAGGGGTTCTGAGCATGGGTGCCATCCTCAAGAGATCCAACCGGCTGCTCGTGTTGCAGGACCCATCCTACGCACGGCGGCTGTGGTGTGTATCTATAGGCTCTCGGTAGTACCCGTATTCCCACTGAATACCAGGAAAAAGGGCAAGCTCATAATTATTAAGGGGACACTAGGGAACCTAGGTATTTGAGCTCAGTCAGCACTTTCCTCCATACGTTGTAGGATTCGGACCCCGGCACCGCCGGCCAGGAGCTCTAAACCCTAACTAAACCCTATAGACCCTACACCCTAAACCCTATACCCTCAACCCTCAAGGAGCTCAACATGATCTGCCAAAAAAGTCCCCGCGGCGGCCTAGGGCTCGGCGTCTGCTCGCCAAGGCCCGGGGGCCGCGGGCCACCCCGCCCCGGCGGGCAGCAGCGCCTGGGCTGGCGAAGAGGGCCTCTGCAAGGCGGGGGGCAGCACGAACGCGAGGCCCGGAAAAGGAGACAACAGGGAGCGACAACAANTGGCCGCGGGCCACTCGGCCTTGGCGAGCAGACGCTCTTGGCCTGGCGACGAGCTCTTCTGAAGGCTGCGGATCAGCATGACAGGAAGGCCAGAAAAGAGTCAACAGCGGATAAGTAAGAAAATATTTGGGTACATGGACCCTTATACCCTAAACCCTATAAAACCCCTATAGAACCCGAACTCTTTAAAAGAACCCTTTCGAGGAGCCCTATTTGGGTACTTTCATGTTGCTTCATTCCGCACATGGCGGAGGAGCGTCAGGCAGGATCCTTTTCCCTTTTGCATTTTAGGGTTCCCGTATTCCCACTGAATACCAGGAAAAAGGTCACGCTCATAATTATTAAGGGGACGCTAGGGAACCTAGGTATTTGAGCTCAGCACTTTCCTCCATACGTCCCGTGGAGATTTGACGAAGTTGATAGCTATTCCTGACCCATGTAGGATTCGGACCCCGGCACCGCCGGCCAGGAGCTCTAAACCCTAAACCCTATAGACCCTACACCCTAAACCCTCTACCCTCAACCCTCAAGGAGCTCAACATGATCTGCCAAAAAAGTCCCGGCGGCGGCCTAGGGCTCGGCGTCTGCTCGCCAAGGCCGGGTGGCCGCGGGCCACTCGGC
>BGNK01000127.1:83873-101137 GCA_003297005.1 Symbiodinium sp. clade A Y106 | reverse complement strand
GGCGTCTGCTCGCCAAGGCCGGGTGGCCGCGGGCCACTCGGCCTTGGCGAGCAGACGCTCTTGGCCTGGCGACGAGCTATGACAGGAAGGCCAGAAAAGAGTCAACAGTGGATAAGTAAGAAATTATTTGGGTAGATGGATCCTTTTACCCTAAACCCTATAAAACCCTTATAGAACCCGAACCCTTTAAAGGAACCCTTTCGAGGAGCCCTATTTGGGTACACTCGTGTTGCTTCATTCCGCACATGGCGGAGGAGCGTCAGGCAGGATCCTTTTCCCTTTTGCATTTTAGGGTTCCCGTATTCCCACTGAATACCAGGAAAAAGGGCACGCTCATAATTATTAAGGGGACACTAGGGAACCTAGGTATTTGAGCTCAGCACTTTCCTCCATACGTCCCGTGGAGATTTGACGAAGTTGACAGCGATTCCTGACCCATGTAGGGTTCGGACCCCGGCACCGCCGGCCAGGAACTCTAAANCCTAGGTATTTGAGCTCAGCACTTTCCTCCATACGTCCCGTGGAGATTTGACGAAGTTGACAGCGATTCCTGACCCATGTAGGGTTCGGACCCCGGCACCGCCGGCCAGGAACTCTAAACCCTAAACCCTATAGACCCTGCACCCTAAACCCTGTACCCTAAACCCTGAAGGAGCTCAACATGATCTGCCAAAAAAGTCCCGGCGGCGGCCTAGGGCTCGGCGTCTGCTCGCCAAGGCCGGGTGGGCCACTCGGCCTTGGCGAGCAGACGCTCTTGGCCTGGCGACGAGCTCTTCTGAAGGCTGCGGATCAGCATGACAGGAAGGCCAGAAAAGAGTCAACAGCGGATAAGTAAGAAATTATTTGGGTACATGGACCTTATACCCTAAACCCTATAACACCCTTATAGAACCCGAACCCTTTAAAGGAACCCTTTCGAGGAACCCTATTTGGGTACGTGGACAGCGTGGCTACACTCATGTTGCTTCATTCCGCACATGGCGGAGGAGCGTCAGGCAGGATCCTCATTCTTAGCTTGGCCGTGCCTTGCTTCATTGCAGCTGTGCACACTCTTCGGATATTTTGGCGCAACACTGACAAGCTTGAGAATTTCAGAATGTCAGACNGAGCGTCAGGCAGGATCCTCATTCTTAGCTTGGCCGTGCCTTGCTTCATTGCAGCTGTGCACACTCTTCGGATATTTTGGCGCAACACTGACAAGCTTGAGAATTTCAGAATGTCAGACGCCCTTAGTTCCTGCTGCGAACAGAAAATCTGCGGCAGAGGCGTGGCTTGTGATCACGACATTATTTTGGGATGCATCTCTTGGTGGTTCGGGTCAATACCCAACTTCGAGCACCACGTGCGGAGGGGAAATGCACTCAGCTCTGGTGCAGAAACTGGTGAACCATGCTTGTTCGTACAGGCTCTTCCTGCAGGTGTGTTTTCCGGTCTGCTGGCACTTCTTGGATAGATCGGCCAGAAACCATTCATGGGAGCAACTGGGAGAGGTGTTGACGTGGGGTGTTTCTGTGCTGCCACTCATTTGCGCCCTGGCCTTCCGCCTGTCATATCTGCTCAGAAGCCGGTATTGGTGTGTCTTAGATATTCTGATCTCGGCAACAGTAGTGGTTTCGCAGCGTTGAAAATTTGCGGCTACTTTGACTCCCGACCACTTCCTCATTTGGTGCAGAGACCTGCGCTGGGACATGCCCCATGCCACCTTCGGATTCACTTGGGTTTTCGTGGCAGTTATGATATCCAGCTGCGCTCCTCCAATAAGGGGCTAGCCGCTCCATGCGGTCAATTCTGATACAATTTAGATGCAGCAAAAAGTGAAGGCGAGATGGCTGGCGAGCCTTGTATCTCATTATCTAGAATACCAATATTGCTGGGAATACTGGTACTATTGATAATAACAATAAATAATGTAATCATGCTCTATCTAACTGTGGAGTCAAGTGCTGGCAGGTCAGGTGGAGGTCGAAAAAATTAATAAGAGTATCCACTCACAGCTCCCACATAGCTATACTTTGTCATATCGCCCAGGACCCTGTTCCAATTACAACTGCCCCAAGCATCTTTTTGTCGTTTGGTCTTGAGCCATGTTCCCGGATCTGTCGTGATTCCTCCCCGCCATTGCCATTTGTATAGGGGTTCTTTCCCTACCCTTGGCCTTTGAGTCGAATTTCAGGCTCCGGAATGTACCTGAAACCTCAAATGCGGTTCCTGGTTCAGGTTATCGTACTTTACTTGTTAGGATAAGCACTTAACCCTGAACCCCTAAAACCTGGGCCGATAGGAAGGAGGGTTTAGGGTAATGTAGGCGCCTAAATAATTGCCAGTACTGTTCTGGGGGCTCCTTTTTATAAGTCCTCTATGTTATGTGAAGCACAAGGATTCCAACGAAGACTGTGCCTGTGGGAGCCACCCTCCATAATCCAGAAGCTTGCCCCTAAACCTTAACCCTGAACGCAAAGACTCAATCCTTCCGCTGTCTGTACCTGTAAACGTATACTGCCTACATACCCACTATCCTTGACCATCCTAAACCCGAGGGCCTTCATATTGAGTCTGTTGGACCCTTAGGGTAAAAGACCTTAAACCCTAAACACGAGCCCTTAACCCCTAAACCTGTCGTCATAGGCCCTATAATCACCGAAGCCTTGGCCCGGACTCCAAACCCCACACCCAAAAGTAAGCCCAAAGCCCCGCAGCTTTGGATTTAGAGTTTGAGGGTTTGGGTTTACAGTTTTGGGTTTAGGGGTTAGGGTTTTTAATTTGGGCTTGAGGGGTTGGGCTTTATAGTTTGGGGGTTTAGGGCGTACGGGGTCTAGTGGCTGAATTCCAAAAACCTTGGCACAGACCTAAATACGTGCGGTTACGTCTTCATGTTACTTTGTTTGATGAACGGGCATGATAACCATTAATCAGGTGCATAGTCGAGGGTTTCACGGTTACAGCACTTGTTCTTGTTCGAGCCTCCTGTCAAGCAACGTGCCTCTCTCAAAAACCTAAGCCGCCCATAAAGCCTTAAGCCCAAACCAGTACCTAGGTTCCTGAGTAGTACCCTTTTGCCCTTTTTGGTTTAGGGTTCCCTTCTTAAAACTGAATATTAGGAAAAAGGGTACCCTTATTATAAAGGGGTTACTCAGGAACCTAGGTACATGTTTAGGTGCTTCTGTCCAGTCCTCATAATGGAAGCCCGAAGTTGAAAATGTGCAGGTGCCCTACAGAATGTGGCGTTGTTGTAGAGTCTCAAGAGAAATCTGGAACTAATCGGGATTCTGCGAACAGGGGGTCATGGGAGCTGGTAAAGCTTACTTCATGGGTCGGAACAATCAGTAACAAGATATACCCCAAGGCCTTATCATGGCACTTACGGCGCTGAAACTAAATCCTAAACCCTAACCCCTTAAACCCTAAACCCAAACCCCCTAAACCCTAAAGCCTAACCCCCTAAACCCTCACCCCCTAAACCCTAAACCCAACCCCCCTAAACCCTAACCACCTAAACCCTAAACCCAAACCCCCTAAACCCTAAAGCCGAACCCCCTAAACCCTCACCCCCTAAACCCTAAACCCTAACCCCCCAAACTCTAAACTCCTAAAGCCTAAACCCTAAGTCCTACCCTAATCCCAAACCCCTAAACCCTACACCCTAAACCCAAAACCCCCCAAAGCCTAAACCCTCAACCCAAACCCCCTATAACCCCTAAACCCCTTCGCCAAAGCCTCAAGCGATGCAAGGCAACGATCCCGGAGATGGAGCAGATCTGAGTGCATCTCTTCAGGTGAGGGGCCCACCGAAAGGCGCCTAAGCCGAGGATCCCCCTAAGATGGTATTTTACCCATAGGCCCCATAGTAGTTCCGTTTTGGGGATTACCTTATGGAATTCTAAATATGAACCTCAAAAAGGAACTACTATGGGGCCTATGGGTAGGGCACAATGTCAGGTTTAGGCTTGAAGGTTGAGGGTATGGCACCTGAATAGTTAAAAGTTACATGCGCTTAGACCTTCGGGGTCCTTGATAAAAGGGCGACCCGAAGACCGCATTCGCAACTTCTATCTTGGATCAATCTCCCCTTGCAGTGGCAGTCCCTTATCGGCCTGAGCCCAATGTCTTCTACTGTCTGCACAAATCCAGCCACTGGAAACCTGGTGTCTTAGAGTCTAAGACAGCAAGCCACCAAGACTCGACAACCCAAAGCCCTGAATCCACACGCTCTGCCTGGGTTCTGGAGTAATGTAGGAACCTGATTAACAAACCCTGGCCCTATAACCTCAATATATCAGGACTCATATGGGAGTTGCCGAAAATAGGGGACCCAAATATAGAACCCTAAATAGTAGGATCCTCATTATAAGGGCCCCAAAATAAGATACCCCTATTTTCGGAAACTCCCATGTAAGGAACCCTAATAAAGACCGAAGGTTTCTTAATCAGGCTTCTGTCTTACCTTACTGTTCTACCCTAAACCCTAAACCCTAAACTTTGGATTCGGATCCCTCTGTGTTGCGCGCTCTTTCGGGTCTCTACAGATAGAGGCGCTGCGAAAGCCAAGGGCCCGAGTTGAACCGAAGCGAAACAGGGTTTAAGATTTTCCTGAACCCTGAAGAACCTACCTTTTTAGGGTTCCTTACTATGATTTCCTTATATAAGTCCTTAAAGAGGTAGGTTCTTCAGGGTTTAAGATTTAGGGTTCAGGGTTTAAGGGTTTGGGGTTTAGGGCTTAAGGGTTTAGGGTTTAGGGTTTAGGGTCTAGGTTTAGGGGTTTAGGGGGTTAAGGATTTACGGCTTTAGGGTTTAGGGCTTAGGGTTCAGGGTTTAGGGTTCAGGGCTTAAGGGTTTAGGGTTTAGGGCTTAGGATGTAGCGTCTAGGGTGCAGGGTGCAGGGTTCAGGGTTTATAGGGCTTAGGGCTTACCTCAACCCTGAAGAACCTACCTTTTTAAGGACTTATATAAGGAAATCATAATAAGGAGCCCTAAAAAGGTAGGTTCTTCAGGGTTAAGGTAGGGTTTAGGGTTTAGGGATTGCACGCCAAGCCATAAGGCTTAGACGCCAAGGCAACAAAGAGCGACATCTAAACTCCAAACACCCCTCAACACCAGAAAAAGATTTAAGCCCCAAGGACTGGTTGGCCCCAAAAAAACAAAGTAAGAAGGCGCCCAAAGCCCTTCTTCTTCTTGGCTGTAGACTCAACTTTTCAACTTTTGGGGTTCTTATAAGGTAGTCGATTCTGAAAGTTTTAACTTTTATTTCCTTGGGTTTTGGGCCAGTGAGTATACACCAAACCAAGAAAACACCTAACCCTTCTTATCAAAGGACCCTAGCCATAATTTTAGAGAATTTATCCAAGTTGAAGGTAGGCAGCGGAAGGAGCGGGGAGCAGAAGGGTTTTGTTGGCTTTAGGAGGGTTTAGGGTACCATAACCACGAAGGTTTTCGGGGCTTAGCCAGTGATGCATGATGTTTCATCTAGCTTCAATAATGGTTCTGCCAACCCTTGCTGCCTATGACACCTAGACCGGCAGCTGACCCTAAACCCTAAACCAATTCCCACACCCTAGGCACCCATACATAAGCCCGTATTCTGCCCCATCCACAATGCCCCGATCTCCGCAAACAACCGGGCCATTGGTTTCGGGAAGAAAGACAGCCTCTCCAAAGTGAGGGATGTGACTGAAGTAGCCAGGTTTAGGGCTCAAGGGCTGAAGGCCTTGAGGGTTCAAGGGCTTTTAGGTATAGGTTTGGGGTGTGTAGGATTTAGGGTGTATAGGGATGAGGGTTTAGGGATTTGGCTTAGCACCGCCCTCCCGACTCCCAGCAGATCCGCAAACCCTATCAAACAGGCAGGGATAGAAAGTCTAGCGACCGCCCTCGAAGAATGATAGTATTCTTTAGCCTTAACAATCGCTTGTGGCAAGACTTCTAACCCAGCGGCGAAAAGGCGAAAGAAGCACATCGCGCGCCACACCCTAACCCCGCCCTTCAGTTTTGGGGGTTATAGGGGCTCTAGAGAGTAATTCTCTTACACCTAACTTCACCCGATATTCTTCAGTCCGAGATTTCGACAAGCCCTTATGAATACGAAGCCACTTCTTGACCCGCAAATGTTGAACCTGCAACCCTAAACCCCAAACCGTAAACCCCAACCTTAAACCCTAAACCCCCCCACCCTAAGCCCTAAGCCCCAAACCCCAAACCTTTGTCATAGTTGGGTAACATTTTACATTTTTATGGGTACTTAAAGCCAAAAAAGTTGCCAATAAGGACTAGAAATTTAGATTTTTAATCCTATCCCAACCATGATCTAGAAACCCTGACCCTAAACCCTAAACCCTGACCCTCCAACCTAAACCCCTTAAAGGCACCCTCGAGGCTTTTGAGTCCCTAAGTCCCCATATCCCAGGGGAAACGTTGCAATAGTTTAGGGTTTAGGGTTTTGGTTTAGGTTTTAGGGTTTAGGGTTTAGGGTTTAGGTTTTAGGGTTTAGGGTTTAGGGTTTAGGGTTTGGTTTAGGGTTTAGGGTTTTGGTTTAGGTTTTTGGTTTTAGGGTTTAGGTTTTAGGGTTTGGTTTAGGTTTTAGGTTTTAGGTTTTAGGGTTTTGGTTTAGGTTTTAGGGTTTGGTTTAGGGTTTAGGGTTTTGGTTTTGGTTTTTGGGTTTGGTTTAGGTCAGAGGCCTGACTGTCTGGGATCCTCAACTAGGTCTGGCTCTGTTTCCCTTTTTGTGGTCTTAGGTTCCTTCTGGATAATATAGGGGACTCAATAATTACCAATACCATTGTGGGGGTTCCTAATTGTAAATTATAGTATAATGGGCCTCAAAACCCTATTCTAATTATTAAAGCCCCTATATTAACTAGGTCTGGCTTTGTTTCCCTTTTTCGTGGCCTTAGGTTCCTTCTGTATACTACCCAGTACCAAACAGGGAGCCAGCTAACCCTAAACCCTATAAACCTTGCACCCCAAACCCTAAACCCTAAATCCCGCACCCTAAACCCTAAACCCTAAGCTGGGGATCCGGGCACACCGCATTTGTCGTCCGGACACTGGAGGCGCGCCCGCGCGATCTCAACTCGCATCGCCCTCGCCATTCGAGCAGTTGGCTCCCGCGCGCTTCCCAGCTGCCGAGCACCGGGATCATCGAACAGTGAAACGGCACAGACCGTAGTACTTGACCTCGGATTGGACTTCCACTCGTTGTGTGGAGCTGCTGGCCGAGGTGGCCGACTCAGCGTTGGACACGCACGGGCTGCGCACAGAGGTTGCACGCCTCTCCCTCTAACATCTCACCTCTCCCGACACAAAGTATGCCTGCATGACACCCCCTTCGAGCAAGCTACGCACTGGGGTTCGTACCCGCCTGCTGTCCAAGTTCCAGCGCGTTTCCCAACCAGCGGAGTGGCGGACACCGAGCGGAAAGCCTCTTTTCGTCGACCCCGATACCTTAAAACGCGTGATGTGCCCGCCTTCGGCATCCACCAGCCGTCGACGCTCCTCGCATCTATCGGAGACGATCGGCACGAAAGACCCCGCAAGCCGAACGCTTGCATCATTCTGGTCACGCAACACACGAAAAACGGGTTTGGTGATTGTCGATTCGTCGCGGTTCATGGGAACATCGCAACTCGCGAGCGGAGTCGCGGCAGCGGCACAGTGCTTCACAAATCTGTGTCTTCTTTCCACCTCGTCACAATGCCATTCCCCGTTTCCAGCAGCAAGTCCCACTTACAGTTTTGGGACAGGCCCAACAATGGGTATTCTCCCTGGAGTTCCCTTATAAGGATAGATATACGACAGTTATGTAGGGTTTAGGGTTCAGAGCATGTTCTGACTGACCAGGTACTTAGTCCGCAAAGTGTCGAGTCAGTAGCCTTTACCCTCCCCGGTGCAGTATACAACTTCTCGCCCTTAAAACCTAAACCCCAAACCCCCCATCCCGTAAATCCTAACCCAATCCCTGAAAACCCAAAACTCAGACCCTCGACATTGGGGCTTAGGTTTGCAGAGCGGCTTTAAGGTTCGGGTCTATACCAACATCCTTTAGAGGCACTAAGCCTAATCTTGGTTCTGTGCTTGGTTTAGAGCCCTGTAATGCCTTAAACCCGAAACGCTAAACCTACACCCAAACCCAGCATGCTATGCTGTAGCATAAAACGTGTGGGGGTGTATAGGGTTCAGGGTTCGGGGGAGTCGCCAGCCCTTGAATTATCAGGTCTGAGAATGCCCAGCTTGAAATCCTGTAAACCCTGCTAGGAGACGCTGTACCCTGTCTGTCCAGCAACGCAAGCTTTCCAAGGTAGTGTTGGAAAACTCGGAAAGAAGACCTTGCATAATCTAGGGGTCTACTGGTTAGTAGCACTGTTCCGTAACACTCCCGTATATAACTATACTTCAACATACCTCCAAGACCCTATTCTAATTGCCGTGGCGCCTATACTGACCTGAATAGGACATGGCATAATCAGGGGTCGAAATGTTTAGTAATACTATTGTCGTTAATTTGACTTTTCATATACCCTCAAAGCCAAACTATTAACCCCCCTTAACCCATAAACCCTAGACTTTATACAAAGCTGGCATGGCAGGGGGGAAGCGCTGCTGTGCTGCCAAAACCCATCTTCTACAAGCGGCCCCTGATAAGGCGGACACCGTGGTTAGGGTTCAGAGGTGTAGGGTCGAGGACTTAGGGTTCAGGGTTTTGGGGTTAGGGCTTCGGGTATACCCAGTGGGTTGGGGGCATTATGGTTTTCGGGTTTCGGGCGAAGCATGGGTTTGGGGTTCAGGGCTTTGGGCTTGGGGCTGCGGGCTTATGTCTTTTTTTCGTGCCGGGGGATGGACAGCTTAGGGCTCAATATAGGGGCCTTAATATTTACCTATACTATTTTTGGGGCTCCTTCTTATAAGTATAGTATAATGGGCCCCAAAACCATGTTCTTATTGTTAAGGCCCCTATATTATGCATCTTGGACACCAGACTTGCCGCGTTTAAGGTGTCGCCTCAACTCTAAAACCGGCAAGTCTTCGCTCTGGGGGATCCCGACGTGCTAATGTAGGGGCCCATGAACAGGAACACAAGCTCTAAAGCCGAAGTCGCAAAAGCTTATGCCTCAAAATGCTAGGACCCTAAACCCTAAACCCAAAGTATGAGAAAATGCCAGGATACCTGCCAGCGCTGTGCTTCTGCCGGACGACGACGTGCAGCTTAGAGCTCAGGGTTCCCCCTGCACCTCTAAAGCCTATAACCCTGAACCCTGAACCCTAAATTACTACAGGCTCTAAAGCCCCGAACCCTGAACCCTAAACTTTTTTGGGGGGGTTCCTCATTATAATTATAGTGTAATGGGCGCCAAAACAAAATTAACCCTAAACCTTGAACCCTAAAGCCTAAGCCCCGAACCCTGAACCTTAAGCCCTAAACCCCTAAACCCCTAAACCCCTGAACCCCTAAACCCCTAAACCCCTAAACCCTGAACCCTCAACCCTAAACCCTAAACCCTAAGCCCTAAACCCCTAAACCATACCAGAGTTTCAGGGCCCAGAGGTTCGGGTCAAGGATTCGGGTTTTAGGGTTTAGGGTTTAGGGTTTAGGGTTTGAGGGTTTAGGGTTTAGGGGCGCTGTGCACAGGGTCTAGGTCTGGGAGTTCCGTTTTCACTGTTTCGAGGGTTTACCCTAATTTTAAGCCCCCCCCCAAGCCCCAACAAAACAAGCCCTTCATGCTCTTCAATCCACAAATTTGGACCTAATTGAAGCCGGAAGTGTGGTTTTAAGAATTATGACTGCATGTGCGCTCGAGGCTTAGCCACGAGCTACCGTTGGGGGTTTTGTGGGTTTAGGGTCTTGGGTTTTAGGGTTTGGGGTTTCAGGGTTTAGGGCTTGGGTTTTTGGAGATTTTCTGGGTTCTAGGTTAGGGACCCAAAAAGCACATAAGCATAAGCATTTTATAGGGATATCCCTACCTTATTGGGCTTCATTCTAAAGGGTTTACATGGGATATCCCTAACCTCATTTTTGCTTATGTGCTTTTTTGGGGCCCTACTAGGGTGTAGGATTTAGACGAGCTGATGCGTCTTAATCCTCAGGACCACTGCGCATCCCACGTCCTACAATTTGAGTTTTGCCTGGACCCTCAAAACCCCTAACTTTTGAGGGGCTTATGTAAGGAAAGCAGAGCCATTTAGGCTTCATGCAGGTATAACAATTATTGCCACAGGAACGTAGCCTAGCTTGTTGTCGGGTTTGGGGTGGACAGAAATACCTAAACTTTCCCTTGAACATTTTGATTGCTCTTAGGTTACCTGTTTTTCTCGTATTAACCTTAATTACGCCAAATCTTCGGTGAACCAAAACAATATGAACGACATTGGAGAAAAAACCTATATAAACCCCGGTGTCCTTATAGAAAAGCCATGTGTGTTTAAGCAGTTCAATGAGGTTTGGGGTTTAAGGGTGTCGGGTCAAGGGCTTTAAACTCCATTGTATATGACTGCTGAACACGTCTCGCTGGCGCTAGTTTCGAATTCAACTCCTGTCTATGCAGCTTGGCCACAACGGGTGCACTAAACGAGGGTAAGCTTCCTACGCAACTCACTGTACTAGCTTAGGTGAAAGCTTCTGGGATCAACCGTAAACCCTCAACCTAAAGCAGCATTTCGGGTGGAGACTGAGGCACGCTCAACCCTCAGCAGAGGGAGATTTCGTTCATTCCTCATTGAACTGCATCTGATTACGGTGTGCTGAAGGTACTTGCGGGCAATTGGGGATTGTCTAGCTGCAGAAAGGGCTCTCCGGTCGACCAACCGGAACACAGGATCCAGAGACGTATGGGAGTTACGGAAAATAGGGGACCCTAATACAGTACCCTAAATTGTAGGATCCTTACCATAAGGACCCCAAAATAGGGTTCCCCCAATTTTCGGAAACTCCCATATATCTCGAAGCCATGACCCGATTCATCGTCATCGACGACGACCACGAGGTCCCTCATGGACATTGACTGCTTTCAGGTCGTTGTCCTCGGCACCCTGGTGCTCTTGAGCCCGAAGAACATATGGTATGTATATATATATGTATATATATAATATATAGATAGATAATAAGCTTACTCCGTTGTATCGTGCCGGAGAATTGAAGCCCTAAAACTTACAATTTGGCCGCTTTGGGGTTTGGAGTTGAAGGTTTTGGGAGCATGGGTGCCGGGGCGTTGATTATTCCTTAAACCCTACACCCTGAACCCCTAAACCCTAAACCTATTCGACTGCAACTTCCCAGGCAGAAGGTCCGCCAATATGTTGCAGACCACGGCCGGTGACCTAGCAGCGGGGGTGACAGCTTCGAGCTCTGAGTTCGAGCTTTGATTCATGGGTCCTTCGACGTAGCTCCAGGGCTACAGATACCAAAGCCGTCTGTTAACAAACCCTAAACCCCGAAACCCTAAACCCCAAACCCCTAAACCCTAGCCATGTAGCCAAGTAGCTTTAGGTTAGGGGTTTAGGCTGAGAGGTCTGGGGTTTTTGGACTAGGGCTCAGGAGTTCAGGTTGGAGGTTTAGGATTAGGGGGGGCTGGGTCCTGGTGTAAAGAAGTCAGGGCACAGAGTGCTCTTAAGGTTTAGGGTTTGGGATTTGGAATTTAGTGTTTAGGGCTCCTTTCAGGGATTCTATAAGGGATCTATAAAGGTTTATAGGGCGCAGAGGTCTCGTAGCTTTCAGGCGTTGCCGCTTCTCTAAGCTTGGGGATTGGGTTTGGGGTCTGGTGATGGGAAACCCCTACCAGGATCGTGCCCGTGCAGGCAACCTGCCTCCTCAACCCTCAACCCTATCATGGGCAACCTCTCTATACATGTATACATACACATATGCATACATATATATATATACAGAGAGAGAGAGAGAAAGAGACATGTATGGAGATATGTAACATGCATGCATGCATACATACATACATGCTTACTTCTGCATTCTGGATTACGTGTCTTGCCCTCATGCACCGAGACACCAAGTTGTGTCAATCGTCAGATCGTAGACCCTTCGCCCCAAGACTGCCCAAGACTACAGCTGAGCCCGCAAGCTTGTCAAGATCGATCATAGATCGCCGAGCCCTTGAAACTCATAACTTACATCGCCGTGTTGAAGCCCCTGCCGCAGTACCTGCGCGTCGAGCCCACAGTCTTGCCTCTCACATCCCCGTTGGAACCTGTTTCAATGAATCCCGTTGGGTTCATGGCTTGCAGCTAAGACGATGCCGCACACTTTGCTCGAAGGTTTTGTCCTGGTGTGTGTGGCTTAGGGTTTAGGCTTCATCCAGCTCATTCCCAGTATCCGGAGCTTGCCAGGCGCCACGAGCATCAGGAGAGACAGTCCAAGCATTGAGGGGGGGTGAAGGTTGACTCATATGTGCCAGTGAGCAAAATTGTGGCGAATCGTTGTTTCCATTGCCAATTTCCGATTGCAACCTCGACTGGGCCAGAGCATGGTGGGAAAGTCAAAGGCCGACATCTGGAAGGGCGCAAAGGCAAAAGAGGTAAAGGAATCGATCTGGAAAAGCAGGAGAGAAAAGACCATCTCACCATGCATACAGAAGATGATGAAGGCCGCGAGTCTTTGAGGGTTCAAAGGTTGGTAGGGTTTCGGGGTTTGGAGGATTGGGTTTGGGGTGTGGTGCCCAGGCTTTGGTGTACGGTTATAAGCAGTACACAACAGCATAGAATCGTGGGTGACATGAGCGGAGGCCACTGCATGGATCCACCCTTCAAAACGACCTGGCAAGAGGCTATCATCGAATGTGCTTTAAGGCATCATGCGCCGTCCTGTCTGTTGTAGTTATTTTCGTCACCGATCTGACCGTGCTTTGCCCTTCCAGAATTTTGCCTGAGAACTGTGTTGAGCTACGCTACTCTCCACTTCAACCTGACCCTAAGTCTCCATGTACTCATATGGTATATACTCTGGCCATACAGTACCTTTGTTATACTTGGGCTCTAAGGCCCAAGTATATACGCTATGAGCACATGGCGCCTTAGGATTAGGGTTTCAGCTTCTCCTAGATCTTCTGCCTGCCCTGCTGCATTGTCGCGTCGATCTAGGGTTAAGGGTTTAGGATTTGAATAGGGTTTAGGGGTTTAGGTTTGGGGGTTTAGAGGCTTAGGGTTCAGGGCTTAGGGGTTTAGGGTTTAGGGTTTAGGATTTGAATAGGGTTTAGGGGTTTAGGTTTAGGGGTTTAGGGGTTTTGGGCGTTTCGGGTTTGGGCACTTAGTGCAGGCATCGGAAAAGATCAGCTCAAAAGAAGTGGACGACATGGAACCTCGGCCCTGGAGCTCCAAAGATTTGTTTATTTGTTTGTATATATGTATGTATGTGTATACATATATACATATATACATATATACATATATACATATATACATATATATATACATATGTGTATCTATATATATATATGTAATTATATGTGTATGTATATATATATATATATGTGCATGTATGTACATATATCTGTGTGTTCATATATGTGCCTATATATATATATATACACATGCATATGTAGCTTTGTTTGTTTGTTGTTCAGTTGGTTTCCTTGAAGGAAGCTTTGTTCTAGCAGAGTTGAAGCTGAGAGTTCCTCCTAATCCGGACAGCCCGCTTTCTTTTCCTTGACTTCGGTCCAGGAACTCACATTCGACGATGGCTCTCGGAAAGTCTGTTCCTCACACAGATTACGATGGTTCAAGAATTTGAGGCTTCGGTGTTGTGGGGCAGGTGGTAACGTTTAGCCTGTTGTGGATGGTAGCCAGACATATTAGTTAATATAGGGGCTTAAATAATTACCTAACATTTTTGGGGGTTCCTTACTATAACCATAGTACAATGGGCCCCAGAACCCTATTCTAATTCTAATTATTAAGGCCCCCTGTGTTACTTATTCCTGTAGCCACGCCGCGACCCAGAAGCGGTAGAATCCGTGTTGAGGGTCAGGGCTTCAATTCGAGGGTTTTGACGACGGTTCTGTGTAGCAATCCCAGAAGATGCCTTGGACATACAAAAGGGAGTTTCACGGTACCTTGTTCTGGGATCCTTGTAATAAGGTACTATTTTAGAGTTTAGGGTTTAGGGTTGGAGGTTGCGGGTTCTGCATATGAAAGTTTCCTAAAATTAGGGTACCTTGTTTCGGGATCCTTATAAAAAGGATCCTGCTAGTTAGGGAACTACATTAGGGTCCCCCTTTTTTTCGGAAACTCCCATATAGAATCATGCATCTACCCATACCTGTACATATACATGTGTATATATACACACATAGAAATATAGATGTAGATATAGAGATAGATACAACTATGTAGATATACACATACGTATATGTGTATACATACGTACATATATATGTATATATACACACTCTGTTCACAACCTATCTATTTATTTGTATTTATTTATCGATATTTCGCCATATCGGTATATCGCTATTTCGATATATCGGTGTTTTGATACATCGCAAAATAGATACATGTATATATATATATACATATACATACACACTAAAACGTTATAATCCCTAAACCTTAAATAAACTGAAACCCGAAACCCTGACCCCCAAACCCGCAGCCCTGGCTAGTAATTGGTATGGCTTGGAGCCCAAGGTCCTAAGTTGTCATATGGGAATTTTCCGAAAATAGGGGACCCCAATGTAGTACCCTATTAAAAGTAGGATCCTTACTACAAGGACCCCAAAAAAGACACCCCTAGTTTTCGGCAATTATCATATTGTCATTGTTGTGATTTGGAGTGTCGTGTCTAGCTTTAGGGTTTGGAGTTGAGGGTTTGCATAATTTCGATGTCAACTCAGGTTCCGCGCTGTTGCGCATGGTGTCACCGGTCTTTGAGAAGTTGCTGGCCGAAGGCACGAAGAAGATCGAAGTGAAGGCGGCTACTGCGCACGAGTTCGATGCGCTTCTGAGTAGTTGATCAAGTAACCTTCAACCTGTTTGGGTAAGAGAGTATAGGCAAAACCCTAAACCCGGAAGAGTCCCTGAGGCTATACCCGACGCCTAAAATCCTAAGCCCTAGACTGAAACCATTAGATCTCCCTGCAAACCGGACGAGTCAGGTTTTACAGCCTGCTCCTGCCGGGGTACTTTCGCAGCGACAAGATCACTGAGGCGAACGGTTATCTCTTATCTATAACATGCATAGCAAAAGTAATAGTGCGATTAGCATGGTTAAGATTAGTGTGAATTCTACTATTTGCAATACACTGTTTTTCGAAGAGAGCCTGATGTCATATTATAGCATCTTGTATTTTAAGATGACATTTCTACATATATATATATATATACACATTTTTGCATAAGCAATATATGATATCTGAGGACAACCTGGGCTCTCTTCTGGCACTGAGTGACCACTACCAGGTCGACTTCGTGAAGTGGGGCTGCGAGGACCCTTCTAGAATCGTCGAGGGTTCAGGGTCTAGGCCTAAACCCTAAACCGTAGACCCTAAACCCGAAACCCTAAAGCCGAAACCGTAGACCCCTAAGCTCTAAACCATCAAACCCTACAGACCCTTCGACCCGAAACTTCCCCCCAGAACCCCGTAAAGCCATGAGGCTTTATACTTAGCCCCTAACCTCCTTTTCAGCTTTTATAAACCCTGTCCCCAAACCCTGAACCCATAAACCCTAAACCTAAACTCGCCCATTAAAAAAAATCCTAAACTCGATAAGCCCAAAGCCGGGTTTAGGTTTGGGGTTTAGGGAGCCCTTAAGCCGACAGGAGAAGCTTCGCAGCCTTCCTGTCACAGTCAGCCGACTCGTTCAAGCCCATGACTGCGGCCTAGATGATCAGTACCTTCCTAGCGGAATGAGTCCGCTTTACTTGTTTGGTGAGACTACAACCCCTATAGAGCCCTAAACCCCAAGCTTTGGGGGGTTGATGTGGCCGATGAAGTTGAAGACGAGACGACAGCGAACGGAAAGCTCAGCAGCAGACCAAGGAGGAAGTTGAGCGGCAAATGTGCTCCAAGTGGCCAAGTGTTTAGGGTTTAGGGGTTTAGAGTTTAGGGTACCCTAAACCCCTAAACCTCTACACCCTAAACCCTAACGTGCCTGCCCACATGGGCTGAGGCACGTGTTGAATTAGGGGAGACATTGGGTGCAGACTTCAAGAAGCCCAAAGGATTTATGTACCCAAATAGGGTCCTTTGCGGGTTCCTTTAAAGGGTTCTATAACGCCATATGTGTTTAGGGTATAAGGATCCATGTTCCCGAATAGTATATTCTTGGGCCTTAAAGGAGTCCCTATATTGGTACTTTGGGGCCAAAGTTTCTACTATTCGGGTACATGGATCCTTTGGGAAGGCCATCAAAAAAAAAGCAAACAGCCTTTTGGGGCGTATGAACTCCCTAAACCCTAAACCCTAAACCCCTAAACCCTAAACCATGAACTCAGCAACTAAGGTACGCCCGTTGCCTGAAGAAGCTCGGGGAGTGCCCGCAGTTGCTCAAGAAGGAGGACGCAGAGCTCAGATTTAGGGTTCAGGGTTTTGGGGGTTTCCGGGGCTGAACGCCTAGGGTGTTTAGGGTTTAGGGTTTTGGGGTATTATAATCGGTGGCTTAGGGTTCAGCGTTCAGGTTCCTCTTGCTTACGAAGCAGGATCTGGAGGAGCTGGGACGGACCAAGCCAAATTTGTTGCTGGAGGTGGCCTGGTCTATGCGCGAGGAGTCGAATCGTGACAATAGTGGAGAAAGTGTCGACAACGATTTCGGGCACGGCTGCCCGTACCCAAACAAAAGCAAATATAAATGAAGTCGTAGTGGAGCCCTGGGTCTGCTTGGTGCCTGATTTCGAGCACCCCCCGGAAAACGTGACTGTGGCTCAAGGACTTCAGGAGAATGCCTCTTGCTATAGTACAATACGGCTGCAGTCTGCAAAGACGCCCCGGCTGACATAGCGCGAAAAGGCCACACGTGCGGCACACCTGGTGTGTCTGGGGCTTCGAGGGTTTAGTGCTCTGAGGGGCTTATGCTTCTGCAGCCGCATGGGTAGTTCTCTGAAGGGTCCTTTTGATATGGGTGCCGTACTATTTTGGGGATCTGAAGAGGGACCCTAATTTTGTGAACTACCCACATGAGTAGAACTCGTGTGTGTGTGTGTCTGTGTGTGTCTGTGTGTGTCTGTGTGTCTCTGTGTGTCTGTGTGTGTCTGTGTGTGTCTGTGTGTGTCTGTGTGTGTCTGTGTGTGTCTGTGTGTGTCTGTGTGTGTCTGTGTGTGTCTGTGTGTGTGTCTGTGT
>BGNK01000127.1:0-83702 GCA_003297005.1 Symbiodinium sp. clade A Y106 | reverse complement strand
CAAAAAGGCCGAGGCACTTTGGGGATAAGTTGAGACTTTGTGTCAGAGTCTGGCTGGAGTTACACTTCACTTTAGAGTGTTTGTTGTGACTTTTAGCTTGCTGTAATTTCGCAGTCTGTGTGTGTCTGTGTGTGTCTCTGTGTGTGTGTGCGCCTAGTTTTCTGATCTCGAGCTTATATGGTGGTGCAATATGCCATTCCACCCTTTGTCATATCATGCTTCTTGAAGTTTTCCAACTTTCTCTACCAGGATGTGCTGTACTGTGTGGTACGATAAGCCATGAACTTTCGACCGTATGAGTTCGAAGAGCACCCCGACTGCTATCCCGGATTACCTTGCAGTATACAACTCAGCCCTCTCGAGCCCAGCTACAGCTCAGCAGACGCGAATGAGTTTAATATACGGGTCCATGTAAATAGTGAATGGTAGCTTCCCTTGCAGTCCTTGTGTAAGCATAGTAGAATATACCGAATATACCCCAATACCCTATTCTATTTATTGAGGCCTCTGACCCGAAAAGCCCGCACCCTCGCCCTCGACTCTAAGTGCTATTCGTCCTAAAGCCCTCTTGTCAAACGGCTCATGGAGGTCCTTTGCTGATTGATACCTCGGATGGCGAGGCGGGGCTTCTCGATGTAAGAAGTCGGTACTAAGACTATGAGACAACATAAGATTAGGACTGCGTTTATAGCGATCTTGCTAATAACAACAATAAGATCCTCGAATGGAGGGCCCACGTTAGGATGCTTACCAGGGTTTAGGGTTTAGGGTTTCGGCCGCCTGTAGGCAGGGATTGAAGCTGCAGCGCTTGCCTAGACGTAGACCCCGCAAGAAACCTATTGAAACCCTATAGAGCCCTTTAAAGGAACCCTTATGGTACCCTTACAGTAGCCCTTTAAAGGAACCCTTATAGTACCCTTATAGTAACCCTTTAAAGGAACCCTAAGATCAACCTTCAGCTCTAAGCCCCATGCTCCAAAACCAGAAACCCAGAGACTCCAATATCCCTTAATTAAGGAATATTCCTCAAATCATATTAGGGATCCTGCTATAAGTTAAGGTATATTCCTTAATTAAGGGATATTGGAGTCTCTGGGAACTCTAAGCCCTGAACCGACCCTAGGCCCAACATAGTTGTGGACTCCCAGGCTCCATCAGAAAGTATTTTCGGTGCATCTGCTGGGGTTGAGGGTCGGGTGGGCTCTGACATTGGGGTTCGGGGTAGTTGAGTTGTGCATCGCAGACCATCTTGAAGTCTGCGGCCCCATTCGATTTGGTTAAGTCTCTAGCTGTGCAAACAGCGACAAGCAGCAAAGCGTGTGGGGATTGGGGTCAACCGTACCTAAGAACCTTCCAAACCCCGACAGCAGCTGACGACGTTTTATCACATTGAACTCTTACCCTGCTTGACAAAGAGCACCCTGAACAAAGAACAAGATGAACAAACTGTGTGACTTTTTAAATCGATGAACCTCGAGCCCACCCGATAGGGCTCGGGCCTTTGGAGTTGAGGGTTCAGGCGTTTGGAGTGTTGGGTTGAGGCTTAATTAGGGTCTGCGCTACAATGGCCGTAGGGTTTCGCGGTATACTCAGCTACAAGAGCTTTGTTATCATAGTTTACCCTACGCACCCCAAACCCTACAACCCTTCACTCCGCGCAGCTGCGAGGCGGAACAGCTGGTGGTCCTGGCTGTTGCACTGCTTTCGGAAAGGAGGAGCGGTCGTTGGGACTTCGAACTTACCCTCAAACCCCATAGCCCGAGACCCTACATTCAGCACCAGCAGCAACACGTTTGAAGAACACCCCGGTTTCTTTGACCCTAAACCCTAAACCATGAGTTTCTGGCGATGCTAAGTCAGTAAGGAGCTGAGGGTAAAGACCGAGTAAGGCGCCCAATACATGCTCAACCCAGAATCTAAGGCAGGAGCAAAATCATTACGAAGAGTCCCCCTCTGCTGCCACCACCACCTCTACTACTCCGTTGGTTCCTGTGTGGTTCTGGCTCTGTCACTGTCACATTTGCAACGATTGGGATTCGCTTGCGTCAATCTCGCAGCACTAAACCCACCTTCTCACAGTTTGCTTGAAAGTCAAAGCTGTCCGACTTAGGCTTTAGGGTGAAAATTGAGGCCATCTTACCTGGGGTTTCCTCAGTTACACGTAAACATAGACTCTAAGTCCTGCCTAAACCCTGACAGACCTGTGATTGAAGATTCCTCATTTTGGCATGGCTTGCCTGTATATGTTCTTGAAACTGTAGGGTTTTGTTTTGGCGGGTGGGGTCAGGCTCGAACCTAAACTGCAAGCCTACAGGAAGTCCGCTTCGTCCCCCTTCAAGACCTGGCTGGAGCTGGCGGCTTCCGAGAAGCCCCCTCTTGCCTTGCAGATGTCAGACAGGCTCCTTGGGAAACCCCGAGCAATGAAGCCCGAAATCCCTGAGCCCTACACCCACATGCCACACCCCTAGCCCCCAATTACACCCACTGAGCCAATTATCCCCGGATCCCTAGACCCCAGACCCTAAACTTGAGGACCCAAATCGTTGAGATCGTTTGGGTAAGAAACAGGACCAAGTCTCCACAGTCACAGCGCTACTAGGAACGGTTTGGAGTTTAAGGTTTTAGCGTATAGTCTTGGTTTTAGGTGTTATATAGCATTTACGGATTAGGGTTAAGGGTCGGGTGGTTGTGCTGCTGGGCTTGATGAGAGGGATACAGGCGGTTATATAAGGTTGTTGCCTGGGCGCATGATGGGGGAGACTGGTAGTAGACTTGCAAAGTCTTCCGATTATGAAGGCGCCGAAGTTCAACCCTATATTGGACCTTGCCAAAATCCTTCTGTGATTATTGTGGCCTCTACATTAGTTTCCGAGTCTTCTTAAGACTAAACTAAACTCCCAGCATGTGTGCGTGTGTGTCGCACACCGACCTGTGGCGAAAACATCTCCACACCTAAACCCGTACCCCAACAGACTAGCCTAACTCCCAAGCCCTAAACCCCTAAGTAGCGCTGTTTGGGGGAGGCCTCAGCAGCCCTTGCTTCCGGCTTGTCCATGCCGGACGTCCCCTTATCCCAAAACCGAGCTTAAGGAATCTATTTAGGGGTTAGGGGTTTAGGGTTTTAGGGTTTAGGGGGTTTGGGGTTTAGGGTTGTTTTAAGTCCAAGCCCCACCTTCCCTAGATAGCAGCCCCCTACAACCCTAAACCCGGACCTCTAAACTTGAATCCTGAACCCTGAAGCCAATCCTCAACCCTGAAGCCTAGACCCTCAACCCTAATCCTAAACCCTGAACCTGAACCTTAAACTTCCGAAACCCAATCCTCCACCCTACACTCCCTACACCCTCACGCCTAGTCCTAAACCCTGCATCTTGAACCCCAAACCCAATCCTCAACCCCACGCCCTACAGGCCCTAAACCCTCAAGTGCAATCTCCGAAACCCTGAATCCCGAACCCCAAACCCTAAACCCTATGTCCCTAAAGCTATGGGTCTGTCTGTGCAGGCAGCAATCCATCCTGGATGCGACCTCAGAGAAGGGTTTCGAGTTGATGGAAGATCTCGGGTTTCGTTGTTTCGGGTTTTGGGGTTTAGGGGGGGTAGGGGTTTAGGGCGTTTTTGGCATTGGGGTCTTCGGGTTTGGGGTTTAGGGTTTTGGATATGGTAGGCTTGAGGCTGCGTTGATCGAAATTTCCCGGTTTGGGGCTTTAGGTCTGTGGATCGAAGGGCTTGGGGCATTCCTAAGCCTTACCTTAACCCTACTTTTTTGTAGGGTTCCTACAATTTCCATATCAGGGGTTATAATAAGAACCTACAAAAAAGTAGGGTTTGGTAGAGTAAGGTAAGCTCCCATTGGTGCACTTTTCCCTCCCAGGATTTCCCAGGGATTGTGTTGATTCGTTTTTCGTTTCTGTTGCATATGCTGGCTCGAATCTGCTGATTTGCGAAGCCCAGAACCTGAATCCAAACTCAAGAGTACACCCAAAACCCTGAATCCTAAACCCAAAACCCTGAATCCTAATCCCAAAACCCTGAATCCTAAACCCAACACCCTGAATCCTAAACCCAAAACCCTGAATCCTGAACCGGAAACCCAAGCTCAAGACTGCAAGTTCCCAACCCTGAAATTGCACTGAAGGCCGGCACCACCGTGGAATCTACCAAAGAGCAGGCTGTTTATATTTAAGGGTGTAGGGTTTCGGGTTTGTGGTGGTTTAGGCTTTTCGGGCTCATGGGACAAAGGGTGCAGATAGTGTTCCGATTTTCTGGCAATTGCAGGAGGGTTTAAGGTTTGGAGTTTATGAGATTGATGCCTTCGGCAAAAAGGCCAAAGAGCTGCACAAGGCCAAGAAATCATCCGTATCATTCGGGACAGCAGAAGATTCCGGGACGGAAGAAGAGACTTCACCCTAAATCCTACAATCGCTAAACCATAGACGTGCTAGGTTTGTTGGCCCTACGGCTGATGGACAAAATCCTGCATGACCCATAATAAGGAATATACCATAATTCCCATAGTTTAGGGTCCTTAGGGTCATGCAGGATTTTGTCCATCAACCGTACCTGTGACCCCAAACCCTACAAAATAGTAGGTTATGACCCCTTAATTAGAGGGTAGAACCCTTAAAACGGTAGGGTTTCGGATCCCAAGGTAGACCCATCATCCCTACACCCCTTAGCCCGAAGTTTGTCGAGCAGGGTTAAGGCTTCTTGCGCAGGCAGTTGACATCTGGGAGTTTCCGAAAATTTGGGGTACCTTATTTTGGGGTCCTTTTAATAAGGATCCTACTATTTAGGGTACTATATTAGGGTACCGCACCATATTCTCGGAAACTCCCATCTAGCGTTTCGGTGAGCAGCACCCTGACGTGAAGCCCTTCTTAGTGGTAGCTTAGGTAACGGTACTCTACTCCCTATTTAACCCCAGAGGTTAGCCGTTAGTTACTTTAGTTCTTCTAGGATACTGGACAAGTACCCTCAAACCCTAATCCCTAAACCTTAAACCCTAACCCCTAAACCCTAAACCTTAAACACTAATCCCTAAACCATAAACCTTATAGATCCTAAACCTTAAACCCTAAACCCTAAACCCTGCCTGAAGACGCGAATCCTCAACGCCTTGAGGTCGAAAGCTCCCAAGGGCCGATTCGCATGTGTATATATATATATATATTTATTTATTTATTTATATTTATATTTATATATATATATATATATATTTGTTTATTTGTATATATATATATATGTTTATTTATAGATATATAGGTCGTTTAGGGTTTTAGGGCTTATGGGGTTTGGGGATTAGGTTCTACGTCGTTTAGGGTGTAAGGATAAGGGTTTAGGTCGTTTAGGTGTTGAGGGTTTAGGGTTTAGGGTTGAACCCAGAAGCTGGCAGCAACCCGAAACCCCTAAGCATTGCAACTAAGCTCTCTGCACTCTTGAAGTCCCCCTAGTTCTAGACCCTCCTTGGTAGGATCTTCACTGCAAAGACACCCAGAAAAGGACCCCGGAAACGGAAGCCACAGACTCCAGAAGCCCTTCATTGAGAGAAGCATTCCCGAATCAGATATCATACCAAAGGATCCCTGTACGATTGAAGAGCTATTCCTTAAACTTAAGTTATTGGAACGCGGTAAAGGGCCCTTCTTTCGTTTAAGTATGATGCTTCAGGTTATAACACGCATCCCTCTGTAATTTGCGCAATACAGCGAATCCCAGAAAGTTGGAACATGGGTTTAGGTGGATTCGTGCTAGGATCCCTTATACTTTACCTTAAGGGGCATGAGGATAATGATGTTCCAACTTTCTGGCTTCTACTATATTCTTTCGCTAACCTAAGGGGCTGGGGGGTCTCTGGGAATCAGATGACTCGGCTTCGTGATGCCGTGCTGGCTCTGGCACATCCTTCCGATCTCACGGCCGAGGCGATCTACGGGGTTTAGGGTTTCGGCTTAGGGCTTGGTCGGGTTTAGGGTTTAGGGGTGTAGGATTCCGGGGTCACTTCTTGAAGAAGCTGCAAATCAAAGGAGTTTGATTTTGGAGGGTGCGTTTAACCCGAGTCCCATGTTGCGGAGAGGGCGGCGGTTGATACGGCAATTCCCGTATGACTGTACCAGAAGTACTTTTTGATATTGTACTGGTTGCTACAGTGCGATGAATTTCAGGGTTTTTGTTGGCTCGGGTTCCACAGGAGATTTCGCATCAAACCTTATAAGCCCTCAAGCGTGTCAGCAGTAATATGGAAGCCTAAACAATTGCCAATATTATTCTGTAGGGTTCCTTATGGAAAGCTGTAATATGTCCCGAAACTCTATTCTACATAGTTATTAGGCCCCTATACAAGGACGTGTTGGACTGGGTTCAGGAGTCTGTCGTGTATTGTTTTCATGCATGCTGGGATTGCAGCTTCCGGAGAAGCTTCAATGCAGTTTTTGCGGCTTATTTCAGCAAGCTTTATCAGGTCTTAAGCCCTCTACCCCGAACCATCGTGATTCAAGCAGGATAGGTTTTCGACTGGTTGAGCTGTCACTACTACTCTTGCCGACAGCCCTGAAATTGTTGAGATGGTAATCGGTGCGGTTGTCGCGGTAATAACAGCCCTGCGCATCCTGAGGCTTCCGAAGAAAGGGGTTGTTTTACACTTATACATCAGTATCCCAATCAGCCTGCCTGGCCTGCGGTGGGTGTGGTGTTCGTTGCGCCGCTTCAAAGCTACGAGCCCCGCCGACGACAAGTGGACCAACCACGACATGTTCTATCGAACCCTAGACCCTATCAACCCTTTTAATTACCTTAACTTACCAAAACCTACTTTTTTGTAGGGTTCCTATAATTTCCATATTAGGGGTTATAATAAGAACCTACAAAAAAGTAGGGTTTGGTAGAGTAAGGTATATAAACCCAAAACCCCAAAACCTGCACAGCAAAAGTCGACGAACAACAAAGGGATCGCGGATTGGCCGCTGTGTGGAAGGACTCGGAGAAGATATTCGACCTCCGTGGCGTTGCAGGGACATCTGGTGATGCAAATGGTCGTCGTGTGTGGTATATAACCTGGTAATCCCCTATTCTCCCTGTAGTGCTTCCAAGGATCCCTAGCCTAGTACCCTCTCCCCTGCACTGTTGGGGGTCGGAATGATAGTTACGAAAAGCATCCCTTGTTTCCTTACCCGCCCTAAACTGACTATGCTGAAAGGCTCCTGTATGAGTGTAGGCTTCTGGGTCGCGATCAATGCGAGTTGTTACAAGTGTAGGCTTTTGGTCTTCGTGTTTATGGTCTATGGCTTGGGGATTTCGAGTTTTGGGGTGTTGGTTTTAAGACGCAGCGTTAGGTTTGTTTGGTTGTATATGTCGTCGAGGCCGTCGGGGATCCATATACCCTGAACCGTATAAACACCCCAAAACCCTAAACCCTAAAAGAACCGCGCTAATGCTCCAAACCCTAAGCCCTATAAGCCCTAAACGAACCGTATACTACCAGGAACCCCCAAGGGCCCTTAATAGAGTTATAGTCCTTAGGGTATTCAACGTATACTAGAGGGTGATGTAGGAACCTGATTCAGAAGCCTTGGGCCTTGATTAGGGTTCCTTATATGAATCCTACGATGTTGGGGGTTACAGGCCCAGGGTTCCTTAATCAGGTTCCTACATTAGTCTTAGTCCCCAACCCCCGGACCCTGAGCCCGGTTCCTTGCAATCCCGAAGCCATCTTATAGAAACCCTTATAGATCCCTTTAAGGGCCCTAAGCCCCTAACTTAGAGCCCTGTTCCTTGCAATCCCGAAGCCATGGCCAGGCGAAGCTGGAGGAGGCAAATTGGGCACTCGGTGCCGGGATCTCGGCTGTAGGGGTTTAGGGTTTAGGGTTCAAGGTTTAGGGTTTAGGGTTTAGGGTTTGTTTGGGGTTTAAGGTTTTCTGGCTTTGGAGAACTTTAGGATTTAGGGGTTTGGGGTTTAAGGTTTAGGGTCAGGAGTGCTGCACGTGCAGGATTTCGGCCACCTGGGACCCAAACCTGTAAACCCCTGATCGCAAAGCCCTGCTGATGAGACCCTTCAGGGTTTTGCACTGTAAGTTTTCGGGTTTTCGGGTGTAGAAAACGTAAATACTACGGAGATGGAGATGACAGTGGGAACGACAACCTTTCTAAGATTTCGGGGCCTAAACTCTATACGTCTAGAGTTTAGGAACGAGGTTTGGGGCCTAAACTTTGTACGTATAAGATTTCGGAACCGGTGGTCGCCTACACTCTATACGTACTGGCGCTAGTACTAACTTTGCAACCAGTATTAGTATTAGTCCGAGTTCTAGTAGTCTTAGTACGTACGAGTATTCATAGTAGATTAGTATTAGTATTACTGGTAGTTTTTGTGAGCATTGGTACTAATACTGGTGTTATTCTGATACTATCAGTAATACATATTAATACTGGTACTCGTACTAGTGCTTATACTATTATCACTGCAGAAGAAGAATAGCTAGTATTACTATTGTTGTCGCTTACTAGCTTTACTGTTACTAATGCTTGTCTTGTTGCTATTACTCGTACTAGTACCGTTCGCGTGCCAACTCCGCGCGTGAGCGATTTTAGTAGCGTTCTGATTCGTTGCGGGGCGATTTGTCTGCTATTTTCTGCGTCTTCGCTCTCCCCGCGCGATTCGCGCAGCGCCGATCCCGCGCATCATATGTACATAATAGAATCTGTATAAGTTTATAAAACTATGCATTGTTACAGGATTTTTGGGCGCCTTTTTAGGTGAAGCTTGCCTACTGCAAAGAAGCCGTGGGGCCTGCAGAGTGCAGGAAGATGTTGCACAAGGATTCTTGGCCCTCTGTCAAGGAGGCAGACACCATCATGAGCACATGAAGAAAGCTGGTGACGGCCCTGGCGGACGGTCCAGAGCTTCTCATGAGGCCGGCAGTGCAGACCTGCTTGTCGTACGGGGACATGTCCTTGGCTGCATACACTCTCAATGTGACCTTGCCTGGCGAAGACTTGAAGAAGTACAAAACAAGCCAGTCTCTCGCTGTTTTGCGGGTCCAGGTATTTCCAACGATCACCATGCAAAGCTAGAATCAAGTATTTGTGGTTGTTTGTGCTTAATTTTTCAACACTTCCTAGGAGTCACTTCCCGAGTGTGTCCCAGAGACCCTACCGCAGCTGACGGGCAGAAGAGCAATGTAAACCGCTGCTTGAATACGGCCCCCCTCGCTGGAAAAGCATCAAAATCCCAATCCCTGGACCGCCAGGGTCCAAGTACCTTGTAATCATATGGGAGTTTCCGAAAATTAGGGGTACCTTTTTGGGGGTCCTTATAATAAGGATCCTACTATTTAGGGTACTACATTAGGGTGACCTATTTTCGGAAACTCCCCTGTACTCTCCCAAATGACTAGCCTTTGGTTTATTCGCCCTCTGCAAGAATCCCAGAATCCTACGACCTGCAAACTGCCAGGATACTCAGGAAGGCACCAAGCATGTCTTCTGGTGGGTTTTAGTAAAGCCCTAAACAGCAGCCACTTGAAACGGAACCTTGTTCAGAACCACCCCTTTTCAAATCTGGCGGCTCTCCATTCGGGATCGAAGACCTGCAATCCGAAACGGCTAATTACAACCCAAGCCTCAAATTTTGTCTGAAACTCCCGAATTCCAGACCCCCACAGCCAGAAACCAACCCCAAACCCCTAGCCCCTAAACCCTAAAAGCCAGAAGCCCTACACCCTGGAGTTTAAGTCATCTAGCCAAGGTTGCCGCTCGACGTGCGCAGCATGTCTTGCAACCCGAGGCTCACAGCTCGCTCTTAAAGGGTTTAGAGTTTAGGGGGTAGGGTTAAGGGTTCTAGTGAGAGGTTAGTCATGTAGGAATCAAGTGCAGGGTTTTAGGCTTGGGGGGCTCGAGTTTGAGGTTTCGGGGTTTAGGGTTCTTAAGGGTTCTACTGAGCCCGTGGGCCCAAGTAGTGCCCTTTTGATATTACCCTTTGTATTTTGGGATTTCTGCATCAAAGACCGAATAGTCGGACAAAAGTGTACCCTTCGGTTCAAGGGGATACTGGGGAACTTCGCAGAAATCCAGGACCTGAATCTCGAACTATCGGTAGGAGGTTTTTGAGAGCTTTTAGCGTATAGGACAGGGTTGAGGGTGTACCTGGACCCTATAAGCCTTCCTTTCTAGGGCTCCCTATTATCATTTCCTTATGTAAGTCCTTAAACAGGTAGGTTATGTGGGGTCCAGGTAGGGTATGGTTCCTAAACCCAGACCCCCGGGAGGATCTAGAAAGTAGATCCCCTATATAATTTGGGGCCCTATACTACTAAGGGTACTTTATAGGAACCCCCATTAGGGGATCTACTTTTTGGATCCTCCCGGGGGTTCCCGGGAAGTTATTGGGAATTGGTATAGAGCCCGCCGAAACCCAGTCTTATCTTTCAGACGTCAACGTGCTTGCTGATTTTCGCCAGTGGCACGGGCGGACAAAGATCTGTCTGGTTCTTAGTAGGGAATGGGGGAATGGATCCCTATGGTAGTCCCTACCCTAAACCCTAAACCTAAATCCTAAGCCTTATATAATCCCCAATAATTGTCCATTCCCTACTAAGAGCCCGACAGAGCTGGGAAGCTGCATGTTTCCTCATGCCGCAAGCAGAAGATCCTGAAGCCTCGAACCCCTACAGCTCTAAACCCTCAACCCTGTCCGTCCCCAGAACTCCCCTGAAGCCTATTTACAAACCCTGAACTACCATTACTGCTATTATTCTTATTCTTACTATTTCGTAAACCCTAAACCCTAAACGGCTATTACTGCATGTACTACTATTACTAGTCTTAAACCCTAAACCCTGCACCCTAAACCCTCAACTACCCGCAAAGAGGATGGCCGGCGCGTGCTGCGCCTCATCATGGTCCCCGACCTCTTCAAGATACGCTCATAGGCTCCTATAGTACTACCTTTTTTCAGGGTTTAGGGGGTTCCCTCAACCCTGAACCCTAAGTAGTAGGGTTTTAGGGTGTCGGGCTTAGGGGGTTCAGGGTTTAGGGTGTAACGTTCGGTAGTATCCTTTGGCAGTTTTGTGTTTAATCCATGTACCCAAATTGCACATGGTTTTGGCCCCAAAGTACCTGCATAGGGACTACTTTAGGCCAAAGTATATAGTATTTGAGCACATGGACGCTTAGAATTAGGGTTCAGTTACAAAAACTCAATACCAGGAAAAAAAACATACTCTTGATTAAGGAAACACTGGACAACCTAGGCTCCCTGGCTTCAGGATTTGGGGGTGCAGGGGTTTAGGGTTTGGGGTTCACGGTTTTAGGGTTAAACATAACCGTTTGGGTTAAGCATAGCCATTTTAAGGTTTTAGGAAAACCCGATGAAATCGACTTACGCGGTGTCTCTTTGTCTAGTGTGAGGATGTTTATACTGTTTATGAGCGGGGATCGTAAACGCTTCTTCTTAGGTTTAGGGATACGTAGGTCCATAAACCACCCCCCTCTAAGTGTATGCCGCTTAACCCGGCGATCCCCTGAAATTAGGGACCCAAAAAAGGACATAAGCATAAGCATTTTATAGGGATATCCCTAATTATGGGGCTTCATTGTAAGGGGATTTATATGGGATATCCCTATCCTGATTTGTGCTTATGGGCTTTTTGGGGGCCCTATGAAAGGAACTGACGGTTTAGGGTTTAGGGTCTGGCGTCAGTGCCTGTTGGAATATTCCGAATGTCGTAGTGACATAGCACTCGGCAAGAGGCCGTTTCAACTGGGGGAGATCATATCCGTCTTTGGGTGGTTCAGGGTCTTGGACTATGGGCTCTAGGGGTTCAATTCAAGTCTCCAGCATTTCAGGTATAAGCTGTTGCAGGCGTCGAAGAACAAGGGGTGTTGGTTGGGTTTGGGATCGGGACTGGGGCTGGGCCCCAAACTGGGTCCTGTTAACGAACATCATTCTAGTTACGATAATTGGTAGACCATGTCATTGACTATAGATCCATATTATTATGGGTTTAGGGTTTGGGGTTTGCTGCAGGTCCCTATTCTGGTAACTTACATTAACCCTAAACCCTAAGCCCTAAAGGCCCTAAAGGCCCTAGGTTCTCCAACAAGAGCCCAGAAAACCTCCCTAAACCCCAAGTTCTCCAGCCCAGAAAGAGCCCTTGAACCGACATTCCTCGGCCCACTGAGGCCTGCATCCTGATGCTCTACAGGCCAGGGTATACCCTAAGGGTCCAGGTATCGTCCGGAATGTCCTAGGGAGAGTCCTTGGGTCTCTTTGGTGTCTCAGAAACCCTCAATTTTGAGGTTCCCCAATTTGTTAGGACCCTTAGGGTAGGGTTAGGGTTTATCGGGCTGAAGGTTAAGGGTCCAGGGGGTTTAGGGTTTCAGGGTTTCAGGATGTTAGGGTTTACAGGGTTTAGGTGTTTTAGGGTTTAGGGTGTGGAGTTACCTGGCGTGGCCTGCTTTTCTTGTGCGGTCCTGTCATCATAAAGATTCGTCAGCGGACTTTGGTATGAGAAGGACGGGGGCAGGGGCTTGCTCAGGTTGGTTTTCCAACATGTGTGAAAATGCGGGTTGGGCTGGTATGGGGTCGGGAGGCGAACACCACCTAGACCCCCCGACTGTCCTCTATCGTACAAAAACCCACTGACAAGAGTCGTAGGGCCTCCATTAATATAGGGGCCTAAACACTTTCCAACACTATTTTCGGGGTTCGTTTTTATAACCATAGTATAATGGGCCCCAAAACCCTATGCTTTATTAAGGCCCCTATATTAAGTGGTTTCTTTGGTGGGGTCTTGGCAAGCCCTGAACCCTAAGCCCCAAACCCTGAACTCCGGGCCCTCGGAAGCAAAAACACGAGAAGTGCATTTTAGGAACCTTAAACCCTAAACCCTTAGGGTTCACAGACTCCACGGCACTCCTCCGGGACCTGCGGAAAGCTCCCTGAAAGTATGCGCGAGAAACCAGTAACCAGTACCCTGCTTAAAGAACCTTGGGAACCGTTTAGGAAACCCTAACTGTTTAAATTGGTGTTTACTTTCAGGATTTTGTGGGGTTTTGGGCTGGTTTTGGTGCTTAATGAGGGTTTTACCACATTGGGTTGAGGATTTACGGGGTCAAGATGTGCAGGTCAGGTTTCAAGACACATTAATGTTGAAACACAAGGGGTCGCTCCTCAATGTCCGTTGGAGGACAAAACAGTGCGCGGCATCCCAAAACAACATAGAAATAACCTCGGAACTTCCGATGTGCAAGGTGGCATGCACTCTGCAGGCATTTACCAGGTGGTCTTGAACCTATCTGCCCATGTGCGGCTCCATGACTCTGACATGATGCATGGTTTGAGCTCGCATCGTCTTCATGAGTTTGAAAACGATCTCTAGCCCACTGTACGTGAAATCTTCGCGGCTAACTTGGAAGTGAAGAACCAATAGCTCCGTCTCCGAAGTCGGTGCATCACGCAGCTTGTGCCATGCACTCTGTGGTGGTGAGCGGATGCCCCAAGTCCCGTTTCGCATATATGCCCTGAAAGCATTCGAGGCCGCAGGGGCAGTTTCCAAGTGGAAGCAAGCAGGAAATTTGCCCATGGCACTCCAAATTGGACAAGCTAGTCTCGGCCATTTTGGGCGTGTATGCACCCGCCTCTATAGATCCCCAATCCCCAACCTCAGTGCCAGCTCCAATCGAGAGATCAGGATTTTCGCAACATGATCCAGGGTTCGTTGCCCACGTTTGTCCGGGATTCTTCTGTTGGTTTGCGGGTGTGGGGGGATGATGACGTTCAGGATTGGAATCACAATGATGTTACTGTTTGCTGAGATGTTGCTGGTGATGACGATGCTGCTTGCCACGATGCTGCTCTTGACCATGCTGATATGATTTGTTTGAAGCTTCATGATGACACAGGAGGCATGTACCTAGTTTGCCTGGAGCTTCTGTTGGGTTTGACGACATGATGATGACGACGTGATGACGGCTCGCTTGGTGACTCTCCGGGTTCATCTACGAAGTTGCTGGCAGGCAGGATGAGTCTGGGATTCGACAAGCTTCTGATACACGCGATGAAGCCCGACAGTCACCATGCGAGCAACAACTTTCTTGAAACATGCCGCCTAAACCACAAACCTGCGTGCAAAGGTGCCCTACACGTCCATGATTCAGCATCTGTGGGTTTGCATCCCATGCCTCCACGTAATAAAGGCTGATGATAGTTTTTGGCATTGTTGCATGATTTCGCCATCCCGCCACGAGTGCGCCAGATTTTGCTGAAGTATGCCCGAAATGTAAGAATTATGCCATAGCAACGTTATTTTGTTGCAACTTTTCAACATGTTCAACATGCGAAGTTGTTGAACCGCTTCTGGTGAAAGCAATCATCCGTAGGTCCCAGCCTTTCAGTGGTTGTCTTGCAACTTGTCTAGTGGTTGGAATGACTGCAGAGTACAATGATAGTATCGCATCGCATGTTGCGTAGAACAGTTGAGCTTAGCAAGAACTGTATCAGAAGATGGATAGCAGTCCGGGCAAGTTTGTAATCTGGTTTTCCAGGTTCAGTATAGTAAGATCACTGGTAATTTGGTCACAACGCTAACCCGTCATGCAGCATGTATACCCAGAGTTCCCAGCAGGAGGTGAAGCACAGCTAGGACGCAGTAATTGCACAAAAGCATTGCAGACATCTAACGGATGACAGCAGTCGGAATTATGTCAGAAGGTTGGGCTGTTTTTTTGCCCGACTGTTTAACTTGTGGCTTCTGGCAAGTTTGCGAACAAGAACCAGCTACCCAATACCAGAGATATATTTGATCTTTAAAAGTTCCAGCTCTTGTGAACAAAGGCTCAACATGAACAGCTTTGTACGCGCTTCCAGAACAATCCCATCAAAGCAACAACATAACTGCAGACATGCTTACAGGCGCCGCCTTTGGTTGAAACCACTGCGCTGGCCGCCGGCAAGGTCTGCACATTTGGTTTGGGCTATTTCAGCAATAGAGGAGGTCTACATGTTTCATGAGATGTCGAGCAGGACCACCAACGCTTTGAAACCTAGACTGTGGACCCGACCTACAGTTTGAATTAAATGGTTTGGAGCTAAACGACATTAAGAGAGCTATATGAAGTAAATGAAATGCGGAGTTCTTCTTCGGAAGTGGTGTTTTTTTTTGCTGTGGCCCCGCCGGGTCTTTTTAGACCCGATGTAGTACCCCAGACATTTTTTGTTATTGTCTAAAAGACCCGGCGGGGCCGCAGCAAAACAAAAAAACACCACCCGGGTCTTGCCGAAATCGCCCCAGCCCACAGTGAGTGAGTGAGTGAGTGAGCGTCCGGGCAGGGCCACAGCAAAAAAAAAAAACACCACCCCGGTCCGGGCGGGGCCGCAGCAAAAAAAAAACACCACCCCGGCGAGAGAAAGACATCGCCACCCAGGCCCGCAGTGAGTGAGTGAGCGCCCGTGCGGGCCCGCAGCAAAAAAAAAACACCACCCAGGGTGTTTTTTTTGCTCCCGCCCGGGGAAAGGCAGGGGAAGGAGAAGCCCCGTGCCGGCACGGGGGCAAAGCAAAAAAAAAAAAAAAAACACCACCCAGGGTGTGTTTTTTCTGCTGCGCCCCCGGGGAAAGGCAAGGGAAGGAGTAAAAAAAACACTTTGCACACCCGGGGCCGACAGCAAAAAATTTTCTAGAAACCAATGACGCGGGGCACGAGCAAAAAGGGGCCACAACAACAAACACCCTGGCCGTTCTTCTTCCGACGAAAGAACGAGACAGCAACAACACATGGCTATTGGACCGAAGTAACATTAAAAAAAACCATGCTAAGTCAAGCTCCATTCCACATGAACTTGAAGATTTTTATCCTTATGATGAATGCCAAAAACGGTTCAAACAGCTGTTTCAGCTAAAAGATTTCTGAAAATGATGTTGTACAGCTTTACTGTATACCAACTAATGACAGTGCCACCAGATTTACCTCGTGTGCTTCCATGAGCGCATCAACAGAATTTGGTAATGGTCCAAATACTTTGTTTCGTGTTTTTGGAAGAAGCAGAAGAAAACACCCCTGATGGAAAATCAGCTGCAATAGTGGCCCGATGAGGAATTGGGGCTCAGGGTTTGTGGTTTGAAGTCCCTTACCTCTGTGGCCGGTGGCCCCTGCTCGCGAAGAGCCAGAAAGCCGAAATCAAAAGGTTCTATAATTGTTCTTTGATGGGGGCTAAGGATTCAGTGTTGGGGTTTCAGGAAAACCGAAAGCCTAGGGCCTAAGATATCTCGGCACCAGACTTGGACCCTTCTAGCACCTTCGAAAGCCAAACAAAGGAAACGAACCAAACGGCGTGGAAGGCCAAAATACTCAGATGCCGAAAACTCCATGTCGAAAGCCCTAAAGCCTAAACCGCAAGTTCCACGCAGAAAGTGAACCCCCCTTCGTAGCCGACACTGCCTTTCACCCCCCTCCCCCCCCGAAGCACGATAGGCTGAATTTGTAATTACCCCAACCCTTGCTGCGTAAGCTCCAAACCTAAAGCCCCAAACTCCATTCCCCAGGCCGTGGACCCTTCCGGGTTCTGGAAGACAACAAGACCCCATTACCTAGAGGTCGGACTACTACCACCTAACCCTATTCAAGTGATGAAGACGTGTGTACTAAAGGCGTATTCTAACTTTTGTAGTAGCCCTAATCGACCTCTAAGAAAAGAATCATTGACAGAAGCTTTTTTGAAGCCTAGAAAAGGCATCCTTGAAGGAACGCTCAAAAAGGAACCAGGTCTAAAAGGACTACTTAAGGGAACCCAAGATTTGTAATGAGTCCTTAAAGGGAATTCTAGGTCTGAAAGGAATCCTTAAAGGAATTCTAGGTCTGAAAGGAATCCTTCAAGGAATTCTAGGTCTGAAAGGAATCCTTAAAGGAACCTCAGGTCTCAAAAGAATCCTTAAAGGAACCTCAGGTCTAAGGAGTAAGGCCCCGGCAGTAGGAGCGTCGTCTACTCCTCCGAGCCACTGCCTCGGCTGCTTCCTGGGATCATGGTCTGAGCTGTGGGGTGTTGGGTTTAGGGTCGTTGAGGGTTGAGGGTTTAGGCCGGGGTTTTCGGGCTTGGGGGAGTTTAGGGTTTAGGGTTTTGGGTATCTTAAACCCTAAACTCCTAAACCATAAACCCTAAACTCCTAAACCCTAAACCCTATGCGGCCCAGTTGTTTAGGTTGTTGCCTTCAGGCTTTGAGCCTCCGGGTTTGAGGCTTAAGATTCTCTTTTGATGGTTTGGGCAAACGGGTTTGGGGGTACAGCAGGGTTTAGGAGATTTAGGGTTTAGAATTTAGGGTTTAGGGTTTGGTTTGCATTTGGGTTGAGCGTGTGGGCATTTACCCTACAAGAGGCACGTTGTCGGCCTAAGGGGGCAGAGTCCAGACAATAAGCCGCAGTGTCGTCGCGCTTACGGCAAGAAGCAATAGCATCCCCCAGCCCTTGCTTGGCACACTTGCACAAAGCGTGTTTGAGGTGGCAGGGTCCATATCAAGGGCAATGTTAGAGGAATTGCACCAGAATTTATCCCAAATCACGCCTGGAGGACTTTGAAATCCAAGGCTGTCAGAAGTTCGCAATGCAGGCCCGCCCCCAACACCTGAACCCCAAACCCTAGCTGAAACTACAAGCCTTATTACACTATACATCCCTAAGTCCAACTTCAGTCTTTGCCTCAGGTCTTAAACCCTGAGCTCCGCCCAATAAAAGCACATTAGCACAAGATATGATAGAGATATCTCATCAGCAGAATCCCACACAACCTCTGCGTGGCCCCTGAACCCCAAATCCTAAACCCGAAACTTGGAAGAAGAAGAAGAAGCCAGGCCGCAGAGCGTGACTACCATGCCGGTGAGGAGTTATTCCTCTGGCGCCCAGCCTGACATGAACTTGGGTGTATATTATGGCATAGGGATTTAACATATGTTTTTAAAATTTTAAAGGTGTCTCGAATGTGAAGTTTCTGAAAGTGTGAAATAGGGTTGGTTCATACTGTATAAAGTTTGGTGCATGTACGGAGGCTTTCCTAGGAGTTTTGGTGAACGAGTATTTTGGGCCTGTTTTTGGTAGGCTGGTCAGGTCATAACTTTAACACCCTCCTCACATATGCTCTTTTGGCTCAGCTTGGGGGTTCAGGGTTTGTATGTAGCATATACGAGGCTCGAAGGCCTGGTCGTACTCATCCTAGGCAGTCTATACATGGCCGTGGCGCACTGTCTTAGCCCACCGAAAAATCGCATCCCGACGGCTGATTTGGTAGCCGAGGAAGTCACCCGGAATCTCTTTGGGGGGGAGTATCATCGCAAAATGGGAGTTTCCGAAAATTAGGGGTACCTTATTTTGGGTCCTTGTAATTTGGATCCTACTATTTAGGGTACTATATTAGGGTCCCCATTTCTTCGGAAACTCCCAAAACCCTAAACCCCTTATAGATCCCTTTAAGGAACCCTTTGGGTCCTTAGAATTTGGATCCTTCTATTTAGGATACTTTTATTAGGGTCCCCCTGTTTTCGGAAACTCCCAAATAGCCCCCATTTGGGATGACCTTGGGTTTCCCCGAGAGGGCGGGAGCCGTGAGCCGCTGTCCTACCCTAATATACTACCCTAAATAGTAGGATCCATTTTATAAGGACCCTAAATTATGGTACCCTAAATAGTAGGATCCTTATTATAAGGACCCTAAATTATGGTACCCCCTATTTTCGGAAGCTCCCTCATTGCCAGACGACGGCGCAGCACGACACGAACTGCAGCTTGACCTCCACGCCGACTGGCATCGTTGCTCCGCAGCACCCGCTTGCACTACGCTCGTAGCAGCCTTCGTGTAGAGGTGGTGCATCAGCGCGGAGGAGACGTGGCAAGTTATGCCGATCCGTGCATGCTACGCTCTGCATCCTCACATCCGAACTAGCTCGCTTTTCGTGCGCGGCATGGAGATGCACGCGCGCGCGGTTGCATGCCACATGGTCGGCCATGTTCATGCTCATCCATGCCGGCATCGTGGTGCCGTCGATGCTTGCAGTGCTTTACTGCCAGAGGCTGCATGGACCAGGGACAGGTGACAACAGCTGTGACCTGTTCAATCGGGAGGACTGCGCCCTCGTCTTTGAAACTGGACAAGCAGGACTAAGTCTAAATACGGATGATGTTGTTGAACGTGTCGAACAGGGCTTCTGAGACCTAACGCCCAGCTAAAACTACCCTCGCCCAGTTCAGGGTCTGCCGCAGAAGGTTGGTGAGTTCGGGCTTAAAGTTGATAAATCCTGTACATTGTTAAGTCAGACGGCTATAGGATGTCGATAGGTTTTCGTCGGGTCCACCACGACAACTTAACATCTGCAGTAAATAGACAAGGGTATGTGCGGCATGCAGCATGCAACTCTGTACGTGCATACGTGATGATGGAGATATTCTGTCCAAAGACCCCGGAGTGCTAGCCCTCGCGGAGCCCCTGCTTAGTAGGATCCTGAGGCTGGGACGGCCGAGTACTTGTCGGCCACCTCTTATTTGTTTCTGAAGGTTTAGGGTTTAGGGTTTACCCGAACCCACCCACCCCTGTTCAACTTGATTTAACACGTACTATAGGGGGTTGAATACTGAGGTCCCTTTCACATTATACACATAAATTCACCCCGACCCCGAGCGTTGATTTGTCGGCTCTTCAGTTTCGGAGCTTGTGGTTTTAAGTTTTAGGCTTTGGGTTTTTGGCCCATGGTTTAGGGCTTGGGGTTTGGGGATTAGGGTGGAGGTGTGCACTCGCATTGTCAAAGCAACAACGTCCATCATCAGTATGTTTCGAATTTTAGCCGCTAGATATAGTTGTGATAGAATGTCACCGAAATCCTGTCATAGCCAGTTACGCCATGTGTCAGTAGCTGCAGGTGACGCCCCAAAACCTTGAGCCTCATAAAGCTGCGTTGAAGCCATGTTTAGCCCTAGCACCTTACAGCTTAAACCCCAAAAACCATAACCCCAAGCCCCAACTAAGCCATGAAATCTCAAGCGTAAAAACCCAAAGACGGTAAAACTGACCCTAAACCCTAAACCCAAGCCCCACTCACTCAAGGACAGGGCGTCTGTCCGACAGCGAGCCGGAATCCCTGATTTGAGCGGGATTTAGGGCTTCAGTGTTTAGGGTTTGGGGGTTTGGGGTTTGGGGTTTTGGGTTTCGGGTTTGTTGCACCGCAGCAGCGAGAGTAATGCAAGGTAAGGAAGGAGTGCTCAGTGCGGCGCTGCAATGCACCAAAGGCCCAGCTAAAGCCAAAGCGGGCCATCCCACATACTCATCCTATGATGGGTGAGTGTGCGCGCATGTTTGCACGTCTCTCCGCGTCGAGGCTATGTATGTTTGTTCGATTCTTCCTTTGTTCGTTACTTCTGCTTTCGGTGGTTGTCTGTATTTCGGCTGCGACAGGGTTCAACATCAACCCGGGTATAGGGCATTGGGCTCGGGATTGACGGCACCCTGAAACCCTCCACCCAGAAGCGCCGAGGTTAAAACCTTCGGGGTTGCAGGTTGCTGGTTCTGCATATGGCGTTTTGAGATTTACAATGCCTGGCCTTACCCGTACGGAAGCCCTAGTGAAGCTGACAGTATGCAGAATCATAGCCTTGATAGGTGTTGACCCATGACTTTACATATTTCCGGGGTGGGGGTTAGGTAGGGCTAAGGTCAGCTAGTTTGACAAGACAGTCTCCGGCAGTGCTGAGAAAAGGGAATTGGAGTTGGGAGCTGGTAGCCGAAGGGCAAAAATTGGCTGGTAGGAGCTACCTACCACGAGACTCTCTCTGGACAAGGTGCTACTTCGGGTTTCTGCGTTACTGTTACGCGTCAAACAGCTGCCACTAGTTTGCGATATGATAGTGGAGAGATGTCAGCCTCTCACCTAGCTTGGGATTTGTGGGATAACCCATTGTGGCAGTGGCAGTGGCCGCCAGGCTTCGGTCTTCACGTCCCAATTCGGAAATCGGGAACCGTTGAACCCCAATGTGTGATACGGACGGGGGACGTGGGAGTAGAGGCTACTTCCCAGAGACTCCAATATCCCTTAATTGAGGAATATTCCATAAATTATAGTAGGGTACCTAGTATGATTTAAGGAATATTCCTTAATTAAGGGATATTGGAGTCTCTGGGTTAGGTGTGGTCATGTGTCGATACACCAGGCTCGTGCTGCGGGGCATCGCCAGGCCACATTCCGGATGCAATTAGAAGCTAGAAACTGAGATTACCCACAGTGTCATACCCAACCCCGTTATAAGGTGCTTACTTCTCCATATAACAGATCCTCCTAAAGCTGGGGTAGGGTATGACCCTCTAAGTAGAGTTTGGGGGTGCTTGGGGTCTGTTTTGTAGTCTTTGGGGCTGAATTATGGTGTGGACCTCGATGCCGGCAAGCCTCAATTTTGAACAAGAGCATTCCCCCTCGAGTCCCATCTAGCACGGCCAGAATATTCGCCGGAAAGTCTTGCTTCGGAGCCTGCAGGTTGAGAGATACTGTTGATGGACAAAATCCTGCATGACCCATAATAAGGAATATACCATAATTCCCATAGTTTAGGGTCCTTAGGGTCATGCAGGATTTTGACCATCAACCGTATTAATGTGGTTGAGTAGACGAGTGGAGTGTTGGAGTGTAACATGTGGGAAGCTTGTGTGAAGATTACACTGGCGTGGTATTTCCACTTAAAGTGAACCCCAGAAAGTTGGAACATGGCTTTAGGAGGATTAGTGCTAGGATCCCTTATACTTTACCTTAAGGGCATGAGGAGAATGATGTTCCAACTTTCTGGCTTCTACTGTATTCAGGTTCATGGTTGGAGGTTTGGGGCGTCCTGATCACAGGGGCTTGAGGGGTTTGGATGCAAGGATTTTTGGGGCGGATCCTTGGTCGTCTTGCAGTCAGTGGTCATCGCAAGTTAAGAAACTGAACGCGAGATCACCTTTCGGGGGACTATATCTATAATATATATATATACACATGTTCTTTGATAAGTATGAACTTGGACCGCTGGGGTTATGAGTGAAACTTCGGTGAAGGGGCTGAACAAGCACAGTAGACTACAGGGTGCAACGCGCACCTGGTTGAGTCGGCCCTTCCCCTGAAGCAGGTTTGCAGTAAAGACCCTGAGGCTGAGGCAAAGGGAGCTTATAAGGCAGCGGGCCTACAGTAAACCCCATAAAGTTGGAAACCGGATTAAGGCCAAATAGTGTATACATTGCTCTTGGGGATTGAGGCTATGGGGTTTCCAACTTTTTGGCTTCTACTGTTTTAACATCGAGGTTTTTTTAGAAAAAGTCTAGTGCAACAGCTCAGGCGACAGGATTGCACAACATGCAAGGCTTGTAATGCTGCCACAGATGATGCCCAAAGGGGTTCCTATAAAGTACCCTTTAGTAGCTAGGGTCCCAAATTAGGGGATCTACTTTTTAGATCCTCCCGGGGGTCTGGGTTGGGAAGACGAACGCTCAACCCACCTTTGCCCCATGGAGCCCCAGCCGAAAAACCTAATATAGGAGCCTTAATAATTACATATACTATTTTGGGGGGGTTCCTTACTATAGTTATAGTATAACGGGCCCCAAAACACTATTCTAATTATTGAGGCCCCCTATATTATGTACGACTTGTTCTTGCTTCTGGGTTCGTTTCTGGTACTGTAAACCTAGGAGACTGAACAACAAATCTCTAAGGACACATTCGTACTGTTCACGGAACTAAGGGGAGTTGGTATCTCTCGGTGCAAGGGCTAAACTCTAAACTTTAAGCCCTAATAAAACCTTACTACGCCCGAAAGGGCTTGGTCCTTATGGCATGGGTCTTGATTAGTTTAGCTTGCTATTCGTATTAGTCTTACTCCTGAAATTTTGCAACTTTGAACGCAGGATCCTGACATATAACCTCCGCAGAGTCGTACTGGAATTCTCCAATCGAGCGCTCAAAAATGCTGCACGCAGCATTGAAGCCTGAACGAATGTCAGCAGGCCGAATGCTTCGTCTCTGAAGAATCCAACGGGCATCGGCGGCAAAGTACGGGGCCTTGCTGACGGGGAACCCAAGACCCCAAATCCGATGGCCTTAAGGTTCAGGTTGTTACGATCGGGGTGTGGGGGCCCCGGCAGAGTAGACTATTTGTTGCCTTGAGCCGCATGAGAAGGGCAGCATGGACGGTTTCGCTTGCACCAACAAGTTGACGCACCACAGGGAGGGGTATGCCTCGCCATTTCTGTTCGAATCGATGAAAAGCGATGCATGGCATGAGTTCTCTTCGGTTTCGAGGCTCGACCCGCGCAATGTTGAAGATGCCAAGAGTTCCTCTTGGCCCTCCAGTGCATTTACGCGAAGAAACTCATCACTTAGCTTTCAACCTTAGCTGATGCAGAGAGCTATGCATGACTCACTGAATGAGGTGAGGTTGAAAGCCTCATTTCACAGATTGCTGATCTGACTTGTGTTGGTGGAACTGCTCGATTTCTCATAGCCTATACTAGATCCGGGAAGAAGTTCAGCCCTGGCCAAGGGGTCGCCCCTTGGCCCTTGCCGGCCCCGTCCAGCCAGCCCTGCGGCCAAGACAAAGGTGGGAATTGAGGGCGCCAGCCCTAAACCCTAAAAGGTAATATTTTGGGTGGTAGCCTGTGTAAGCTCACAGCGGGGGGGAAAAGAAATAGAAACCAATTTGTAATTGTTTTCTNTAAACCCTAAAAGGTAATATTTTGGGTGGTAGCCTGTGTAAGCTCACAGCGGGGGGGAAAAGAAATAGAAACCAATTTGTAATTGTTTTCTCAGGAGATTGCAACTTTGTGTCTAAACGCGGATATGCCGCCCCCTCACACCCCTGGGAGTGTAGGGGCGCCATCTTATAAAGAAAATGCTGCCGCTGCGCGGCGAGACGCCCTAAACCCTAAACCCCAAACCCTAAACCCTAAACCCTAAATTCCCACCCATATCCGAGCCCCGAGAAAGGGATAATGTCACAGAGGTGCGGAGCTTCTGGCCGGTCGCTGCCACCGATCTGCGAAGATCGGTGCCAGGGACCGGCCAGAAGCTCCTGACAAATTAACACTCACATTGAAGTTGAAGTCATACAAAGTTCCCCTACGTCACTACTGTGCTTTGATGCTAGACACGACGGGAACTCCAGCTATCAATTCGTATGTAAGTGGGTCTGGAAGCAACTCTTGAGACACAAGTCGCGCCGCACCGGTGTTGCAATCGGCACCTGCTGCTTCGTCTTGCTCGCTACAGCTTAGTACACCGCCTTGTCAGAGCATGCTGCCAAAATCACGCTGTAGGCGGTGGAAAGGCCTCGGAGTTCGTGCGACACTCGAAAGCGTGACGACCGTGAAAACCTACAATGAAGAGGAGGGGAAGCGTCTTTTCATATTCAATTTGTGGCCCGCGAGTGGTTTTCTCATCCGCTTGCGCGCTGCACTACCAGCTGTCTCCTTTGCCGCCTTTGACAAAGTTTAGGGTTTAATATAGGGGCCTTAATAATTAGAATATGGTTTTGGGGCCGATTATACTATAGTTATAATAAGAAACCCCTAAAATAGTATAGGTATTGATTAAGGCCTCTATATTCGGGTGCGCAGTTTCGTCGTTCCGATTACCAGATGAATTTTCCGGGTTTGGCTAATATAGGGGCCTTACTAATTACCTACATGATGTTGCGGCTCATTATAATTATGGTAGAGTATACCCCAAAACCCTACTCTAACTATTAAGGCCCCATTATTCTCAACATCAACTTGATCCTTGGGTGCTAAGGCTCATCCCAATCCCGTCACTCCACTCGAGACCGACACCCTCCACCACTCCAACACCTCCCTGGTGCTTAGTAGGGGGTCCTTTACAGGCGCCTATAGGGGATCTATAATGGGGCACTATGATATAGGGGCCTTCATAATTAGAATAGGGTTTTAGTTTTGGGGCTATATTATACGTCTGGTTCTTAGTAGGGAATGAGGGAATGGATCCCCACAGTAGTCCCTATATAATCCCCAATAATAGTCCCCATAATCGCCCCCATTGCCACTAAGCACCAGGGAGACAACGAAACCTTGAAGTTGGGATGGCCAACAGTCTGAAACCCTCACGGTTGCAGGTTTTGAGCTTGGTTTGTAGAGAGAGCCTTTTACTTCGTGGTTCAGGGTACTTCTGTCCTAGCCTTTGGTGTGCTATCTCCATGCAAGCTTCGGTACCCAAGCCCGAAACTTAACCTCAACCTCAAGCGCAGCTCAGAAGTGCCTTATAAATCCAAGTAGTCACCCATGAAATTGCTGAGACAGAAAATACACTTACTTCACGTGAACTTCACGACCTCTGTGCCCGAAAAGCTCGACCCTAAGGGTCCAAGCAGTCCTCTATGGTTTTGGTACCCAAAAAGGCCCCAAAGTCCTACAATAAGGAGTACTTGGACCCTTAGGGCGAGCCTTAACCGTTCCCAAGACTCGAAAATCACGAAGGTATTTTAAGCCCCACGAAGCCCACCAGGTGTGTAGGGTTCGGGTTCCCTTAACGGGTTCTTATAAAGGGGTCTGTAAAGGTTACTATAAGGGCTATTATAAGGATTTAGAATACATTACTATAATATTGGGGGGTTCCTTTTTCGTTTTTTGTAGTATAATGGGCTCCAAAACCCTATTCTAATTATTAAGGCTCCTATATTAAGGTTCGGAGTTGGCAAGGCCATGACTCCGACCAAGGCTGAGAACAACTCGAAATTGATGACAGATAATGTAGCGGCCTTAATAACTAGAATGGGGTTTGGGGGTACAGTATACTAGTTATCATCAAAATGAGGAACCCCCAAAACCCTATTCTAACTATTGAGTCCCCTACATTAAGCTCGCCTGAAGGGCCCCAGCATAAGGACCGATATTACAAGTCCATCTAATGCCAACGGTCTCACATATACCGGGTTCTAACCATGCAGTGCTAGCATTCTCTTGTGCTCCTTGCATAGTTGAAGTAGAGTATACCCCGGAAAGCCCTATCCTAATTATCCCAGGCCCCCTAAACCCTAAAGCCTGCAAGCCTAACGGTAAGTATCAGTTGGGTACTGCCCCCACTCAGTAACAGTTGGATAATATTCATAATATAGATATAGTAGGACCTTAATAGTAGCCCTATTATAGAGTTCAGTCTCTCAGGTCCGGATCCCCGAGAATTGGTGCGCCAGCCTAGCCCCTGCAGTGCTTAGGGCATTGCGGGCTAAAGGTTCTGTGAAGGGGTCAAAAAGGGTACTATGAGAATTTAGGGTATTGGGTTTCGGATTGAAAGGTTTAGGGTTACCCGTTGGCAGGTGCAAGAAGCCTTGTCAGAAAGGGAGATTTCCAGTCCTAATAGAAGGGCCTTAATATTTAGAATAGGGTTTTGGGTCTCATTCTACTATAATTCTGGTAAGGAGCCACCAAAATACGGCTGATGGACAAAATCCTGCATGGCCCATAATAAGGAATATACCATAATTCTCATAGTTTAGGGTCCTTAGGGTCTTGCAGGATTTTGTCCATCAGCCGTAGTATTGGTAATTATTGAGGCCCCTATATCAGGGCTTCAACCCTCCGTCCCAGACCGGCAAGCCGGAGCCTGAAACTCCCGTTTGGGGTTTGGGGTTTAGGGTTTAGTTTAGGGTTTAGGGTTTACCTTGACCCCAAAGAACCTACCTTTTTGGGGCTCCTTATGAATATTTCCTTATAAAAAGTCCGAAAAAGGGCACGTTATCCAGGGTCCGGGTAGGGTTTAGAGTTCCGGGGGCCCTCAAAACCCGGATCTTTGCACGCAAGGGCAGTTTGTTTCCTATCATCGTTCCAGTCAATACTGTGCAGAAACGACGATTTAGGGTTCAAACTGATTCTGGGCCCCTGTAGCTTGTGGCGTAAGCAAGCTTTACCCCAAAGCCTAAAGCCCTGATCCCGAAAGCAAAAAGAAGCCAAAAAAAATCGATGCCGGAAAACTTTCAAACGCGATGCCCCCGTGGCAAGGCGTTGGATATTCCGGTTGGGGTTTTCGGTTGGGAGTTCTGGCGGCGGCACTGTGGTTATCTGACAAAGGAGGTGGACTTGCTCCGTGATGTAATATAAGGGCCGCATTAATTACCTATACTATTTTGGGAATTCCTTATTACAACTCTACTATAAATGGGCCCAAAACCCCATTCTGATTATTCAGGCCCCTATATTACTGCGGTGTGTATCATTCCAGGGCAGCCATCGCCTTCCGGCAGTTCGGCCATGAATCGTAACAGACATGTGATGCATGAACCTTCTTGTCCTGGGCTGGGTCTATATAATATAGGGGCCTCAATAATTACCAACACTATTCTGTGGGTTCCTTATATGATTATAGAATTAGATACCCCAAAACCAACCCTATTCTAATTAATTGCTAAGGCCCCTACAGTACGAGAACGGGATACCTGACATGTGGACTGGCCTGGAACGGTTCGTTACCATAGAATCGTCTAGGCCACCTTTGTCCCCTAATTAACCCACAGTTTCTTAGCAGCTGAGTAGGTGCCCTTTAACCTTTTGGGGCTTTATATAACGGGTTCCTTTAAGGGATCCATAAGAGTACTATAAGGGTTTAAGGGTAATCTTCAACCTGTTTGGGTTTATATAACCCTACCATAATTGAAAAGGTTAACATTTTTTGGGCTGGGGCTAGGGGGCTCAGCCCGGAGGGTTTACAAACCCTGACATTGAGCAGATCAGGGCCTCGTCATACTCCCACACCACCAACCAGAAAACCCCTACCATTTACTAGCGGGGTCTAAATAAGTACAATACTATTTTTGGGAGTTCCTTATTGTAAGTAGAGAAAGTATACCCCAAAGCCCTATTCTAATTATCGGGGCCCCTATATTAACCCTGAACTATGGTCCGTTGTTAGTGCTGTGCCTGGACTAATTACAACATGCCCAAAATCCTAGACTGACTACTGATGCCTTTAGAGTACCCCAAAAAAAACGCAAGCCGCCAGGAACACAAACCCGCGCACGCCGAACTTCAAGGAGTTTCGGAAGTTCAACTGCACCTCGACAGAAGTTCGTCTTTCCGGGAGTTTGGTACTTTGGTTTAGGGTTAGGCTGTAGGATTTGGGGTTGAAGTTGAGGGGTTTGGGGTTTCGGGTTTAGGGGGATTTTGCTTGGAGGGCTTGACATGTAGTTGCCCGGAGACTCCACAACTTCTTAGGGGTGCGGGTTATGATTTGAGCAGAGTTCTCAGGTTTCTGGGGTTTGAGATTCAGGGTCTAGAAACCCTGAACCCTAAACCGGTTCAGGCGTCTGTGGGGGCTTGGGTCGTAGGGGCGTCGGGGTTACGGTGTAGTAGACGGTTGGACTGGTGATTTGTTAGCGGAGCAAGTCGAAAACCGTAGTCAAGCCTAAACCCCCAAACCCCCAAACCCCTAAACCCCTAAACCCTAAACCCCTAAAGCCTAAGCAGCCTAAGCACCTGCATTAAGCCGAAGATGTCACATCCGAGGCACTTCGCAGGAGGCGTTTGAAGTCCGGCTGAGCAAGAAAGGGTGGCGGCCACCTCAGAATCAGAAGGGTTTAGGGTTCAGGGTTCAGGGGTTTAGGGTTTAGGGGTTTAGGGTTTATTCAGGGTTCAGAACCAGAACCTTAGTTTAGAGTACGGCTTCGAGTTCGGGGTTTAGGGTGCGGAATGAGAGCCTTAGTCTTAGGGTTTTAAGGTTGGGATGGGTTGCGGCTTAGGGTTTTAGGGCTAGTTTGGCTCAGTTTGGAATCCGAAGTTCAGGTTTGTTGGGGGTTCAGGGTTTGCAAGCGTACTACGTATCAAGAAGTTTGGTGCGTGCCTGCCTTGCGTGTGACTGGGCTGGGAAATCTCATGGCGCACCATGCCGCCTGCCTGTTCAAACCTTGAGCTTCCGTACTCATACCCTAAACCCGAAACCCTAAACCCTAAGCCCTAAACCCTAAACCCTAAGCCCTAAACCCTAAACCCTAAACCCTAAGCCCTAAACCCTAAACCCCAAACCCTATGCTTGAGAAAGCACAGCCCGAAGGGCTCGGTGTCTTTGCTGAATTTCGGCCCAAATTGGAAGCGACTTTGCTTCTAGTCCAGATCTTGGGATCTCCCTGCTCCATAATATGGGATTTAGGGCTTCGGGGCTAGATAACATGGTTTAGGGATTTAGGGCTTTGGGATTTTCTAACATAGGGTTTAGGGCTTGGGTTTTATAATATGGGGTTTCGGGCTTTGGGTTGTTTTAATCTAGTAGGGGCTTGGAGTTTAAGGTTTATACGTTTCCCCGAGACTTTTTCAAGGTTGCCATCGCAGCGGTTGTTGTCAAATTTGCCAAATCCCTTCCACATTTTGCACATCGCCAATCGGGGTAACCGTAGCTTAGGCTCAGCTATGCGTAGCGTCATGATTCCCCGAGTATGTCTTGTTCAAACTCGATGAAGCTTTGTGTGCGTACCCACGTTGAAGTCAGGTGATACTTCGACTATGGCATGGTGTGTCTTGTTGCCAAACGTTTATAGCACTTGTTTCCTTAGTAGCTGAGTGGATACACTTTACACTTTTTGGGATAATACTACCCGCTATAAAACTGAAAAGTGTACACGTTTTGGGCCTTATGAACTCAGCAACTAAGTGTCTACACCGGGCTGAGGGCTAATTGTGACTTTTCTCCGGATTCGAGTCCTAAACCCTAAACCCGGAACCCTGACCCTGTACCCCTGGAGATCGCGTAAACCCTTAACCCCTAAAGCCCCAACCCAAAGCCTTAAACCGCAACCTCGAGCGACTCAGTGTGTCCTCAACTCTAAGAGATTCGTCACCCGAAAGACCAGGGGAGGCATAGGGTTTAAGGTTTACATTTAGGAGTTTAGGTGGTTAGGGTTTGCGGGTTCATGGTTTTAGGGGTTTAGGGGCTTAGGGTTTAGGGAACCTCTTACCCAGTGATTCCCTTGGTGGTGTGGGTAAAGTAGTCTTCGGGCTTACACACCACCCACTTGAAAGTTGCTTCAGCCCACAGCTGAGCCCTAAACTTCAACACCGTAAAGCCCTAACCGCCGAGAAGCCCGGACCCTAAAGTCCTTAGCTTTAAGCCCTTAACTCTTTAGGGATTTACTTTAGGATTTTAGGGTGTAGGTTAGGACTTACTTTTGGCCTCTAAGGCCCATGCGGAGCTTTGTGAGATGCTATCGTGTGGCATGGCTTCTGCTCAACAACTGGTACTCGCCGAAGGCGACTGGATGCTTTTTTGGGTTTTTATTTCCTTGGGTTTGGGTGCCTTCAGGATTTGCCCAGACCTTCCAAAAGCCCTTAATTAAGGAATATACCTTAAATCATATTTGTTGTCCTAATATAATTAGGGTATATTCCTTAGTGGGATTTGGGAAGGTCTGGGTGCTTGGGTGTGTTCAGGGTTGTTCAGGCTTTGTGGATTCAGGTCCTGTGGGTTTCATACTCCGCACCTTGCAGCCGACTTGCCCCAACGAGTCCCGATCCTCACTACAGGCGATTCAATTCGGGGACCTCGGACACCCCTAGTAAAGCGGCCTTTGTAGTTGGAGTGATCTGTTTTGGGGACGATATGATCACATAACAGGGGGTTAGAATGCGATATTTGTAATTTGCTCATTTCCATAGGTTCATATCTAACTACCTTTTATGCATATACGGGTATACATATATATATATGAAAATAAATATGTTGTAGTCGTGTGTTCACATCTTGGTCGTTTTTGACAGCTGCTTTAGATGTTTGTGCCTGTGTGTGAATTCGACATGGCAGGCCAGTCTTACCTTCGTATAATGGAATGGGGCGTGGGAGTTGCGGGCCGGAGAAGTCTCACGGCCATTCAGCAAAGCTAAACCCCTGAAGGCCTGAACACCCGACCCTCAACATAAAGCCCTACAGCCCCAAGCCCATAAAGCGACAAACCTTGTAGTCCCTCTATGTATCCCTATAACATCCCGACCATAGAAGCTTGTTGAAGGACTTGCTGTAGCGGAAATTTTAGGGTTAGGTTTAGGGTTTAGGGTGTGAGATGTGCGGAGGAAGGGTTGAGAGGTTTGAAGGTAGACGGCGAAGGGTTTTGGCACTTAAGGGTTAAACTTAGAAGTTTGGGATTTTCGGATGTTGGATCCAGGGCTTTTCAAAAGATCTTAACAGGTGTTTAAACAGGGTTCCAGAGGACTTTATTTGCAGAACCCTCGTTGACTCAACAACAGAAGCCAGTGTTTTGCTTACTCGTTACGGTCTTGGGACTACTGTTTCGGGTAGTTCGATTGTAACACCACAAGTCTACATGTTGGAGGACATATAAATAAGGAAACCGCAACAAGGCTCAGGTCTATCCCCAAGTCAACAACACCCTCAACTGTATTTCCACAAACTCTAAAGCATAAGCCCCAGCAGCCCCAAGCGCAGGACCCTACACCCCAACCCCCGCTACCGCGCAAGCACCCTGAAAGGTCATCAACCAGACCCAGCTGCTTGACAAGTGGCCTCCTCCGAAAAAGTACAGTACTGACCCGAGTCTACAGAGCAGAGAGCCTCAAAGTTTCCTGAAGAAGGTAATGTAGGAACCTGATTTATTTTGGGGTTATAGGCCCAGGGTTTCTTAATCAGGTTCCTACATTAAGAAACCCTGGGCCTATAACCCCAAAATAGTAGGCTTCATATAAGGAACCCTAATAAAGGCCCAAGGTTTCTTAATCAGGTTCCTTCATTAGGCTATTGGGGCCTCAGGGAGCGGTTGGCCCATCTTTTCAGCTCTGATCTTTTCATCGAGCCCAATGCTTTGCAATGAAGCAAGACCTCTGGAATTAACATAAAGGCCTGAATATGACGTGAACATATTTGTCATATCCCTGTCATGGTCTATAGATATACCACGGTGTACCCACAAACCCTACTTCCAATACCCCACCCCCCGAGTGATATGTGCTTCTCAGGCTGAGTTTAGCTTTATTTGCAGGATCTTAGGGTTTCGGGTTTAGGGCTTAGGGTTGAAAAGTTTAGGGTTTTGGGCTCAGGCTTGGGTGAGCCAGCCATGATGAAACCATGGACCCCACACTCTTCCAAATCTCAATTTCGTGCCATGAACCCGCACTATCGGGAACTCTTTCTAAGGTTTAGAGTTTCGCGTTTAGGGTTCAGCTTTTGGGTTGTAGGTTTATGCAGGAGATTCCAAAAAATTAGGGGTGCCTTATTTTGGGGTCCTTATAATGAGGGTCCTACTATTTAGGTTACTAACTTGGGGTCCCCTCTTTTCGGAAACTCCCATGCAGGATTTTGGATTGCGGCTTGGGGTTTGGATTGAGCTTCAGAGTCTCGGGTATAGAGTTTAATTGGGCTTTGGAGTACCATACTTTAATACTTGTTTCCTTAAGGGAACCATTATGAAATAAAAGTTTATACATTTTTCTCCCCGGTTACTTAAATGCCCAGTTAAGGGTTGCAAACCAGGTCACGAAGATTGGCTTGGCTGGACGCAAGCGGACCAGGACAGAAAGGGCTAAACCCTAACCCTAGAGTTGCCCTCCCTGAAACTGGCCATGGATCCCGTAAGCGGGGCACATCATACACTACTGGCCGTGTAATAGAATTAGGGTTTTGGGTTTTGGGTCTGGGGTTTAGGGTTTTGGGTTTAGGGTTTAGGGGTAATGAAAAAGGGATACTCGAATCATGCGTTTCCTGGGAGGAAAGGATTGGGCTTAGGGCCACTGTACCACAGAGTTGGTAAGGCTTCGTGAATGACCCGAGGGACTTTGATCCCAGGCCACAACGCTTCAAAGAATCTCCACACTCCCGGCCCCGGTTTCTCTTTACCCTTAACTAGAAACCTGGAAAGTTGAGGGCTAAATCCCTCTAGAATACCATGAAGACCTCTAATAACTCTAATACTATAGTACCCAGCCGAAACTTGTTATTAAGCCGCAGGCGATCAACTCGGAGATCCAGGAGTACTGCACCGCCATGCGCAGCAGGCTGCGCCTAAACGTGCACCTTAAACCCCTATTCTTCAGCCCCAAGCTTAGACCCTACAGCCCCACTCTTGAACCCCCCCACCCTGAAGCCCAAACCCGAACCTGTGAACGTAAAGCCTGAACGGGAAGCCCGAAACTCGAACTCCCAAGCCACAAACCGGAAGCAACAGGCTGCGGAACTCCATTGACTCGACGGCAGCCGAAGCCTCTCGGCTTCAGATAGAAGTAAGGTCCAACAATTGGGTGAATGAATCACGGCTCTGAGAGGCTTGAGGAGGTTCTGTCAGTGTTTCCAGAAGGGTACCATGAGGACCCAAGTACCCAAAAAGGGTATTTAAATGGATGTAAAGTACGAAATCCCATTCAGAGTGTGGTAATTGAGACCTATGCCCCTGCTATTTTGATACTTGAAACGTCTTGGGTTTAGAAGCTTGAACAATGTGTAGTGTTGCAACTCACTGTCTCGAATCTCATTGTTTGTACTCGTAGTATAAGCCTTCCAAGAACAGCTTTTGCTTCTGTAGGCCCCTGTCCTAGCTGGAAGATCGAAGCCAACAGGTTTCCCGTGTCTTTTCCATCGTTGAATTTTGGGGTTTAGGTTGTTTAGGGTCTGGGGTTTCGGGTTAGGGCTGGCTTTAGAGGTATGGCTTGAACATTGAAGGATTGAGGGTGTCTCGCACCTATTGAGTTCGTCCTGACTCGGTATCAATAGAGCCCTTCTTCTTCTACTACTCCTAGTCCTGGTGCAAGTCCTAGTCCTACTACTACTACTACGACTACTACTACTACTACTACTACTTGATGACAGGATCTGCATGGGCTTCAGGAGATGGCGCCGCTGGCTCCTCTACCAATGTGGCCAGGGAAATGGTGACCATACATGCTAGCAGCCCTGAGGATGAAGCGGACAATGATCAGTTGCTCCAGTCTGCAACGGATGCGGGGTTGAGCGCCTCGGCTGGCCCTTCTCACAGCGTGGCTGGTCGCTCCTTTTTTTCCGCAGCTTCCGAGCACCCTGGGAGCCAATGATGGAGCCGATGATTGCACAGCTTCTCGAAGCAGCTTTAGCTTGAGCTGGAATGATGGCCGGCACTTGCAGTTGGACGCCATGGATTGGTTGCTTTTGTTAGTGATAGGTCTTCAAGAAGGGATTCATCAACACGATGAAGCTGCCACAGAGTAGCCGGTCACTAAGTGACTGTCCCCCCTCGTCAAGCACAAGGATTGTGTGACGTCCGCAATGCAATACTACTACTACTACTACTACTACTACTACTGCTACTACTGCTAGTTTATTGTTCCTCTAAGCTTTAAAACCCTAAGCCCTAAAGGCCCTTAACCCTCGTACCGTAAAAACCTCGAACAAACCGTAAACCCTCGGCCCTAACCCCCAAAGCCCTAAGTCGACGACCCGAGTAGACCCATCCCTCAAGCCGTTCCTTCCGCCGTGTCTTCAGCGCTGAGGAGTTCCGGCGATCCGATCCTTGGCTTCCGAGTTTGTCAACTTTTGCGTTTGGGTTTAGTTTAGGGCCGTTTAGGGCTAAGCCTTAGTGTCCTAGGCGTAAGGGTGCAGGTTTATGCAACTGTTTTAACCTGAGATTGAACCGTATCAGAGTATCATCAAATCTGGATCTGTGAGGGCTTTCTTCTGGTTTGAACAATGAATGAAGGAGAATTAAACCCGTTGCGACGTCAGGGTGGTTTTGCTGGCTTTCTTGACCCTTCAGCTTGCTAGCCCCGATTGAACCGTTAGTACCCTGAAGTAAGCCTGAACCCACTTCAAGCCTGAACCCACAACCCCGAAGCCTAAACCAAAAAACCCAAACCCAGATCCCTAACCCTGAACCATGTAAGGAGGATTCAGTGGACAAGATTCTTTGGAAGCTGCGATCGGAGGACGGAGTTTGATTTGCTTGTGTTTATTTCTAGGTGTGGTTCGAGCTTCTAGATTACTACTTTTAAATCCGTGAAAGCCTACACCCTAAACCGTGTTAGGGGTTCGCTGTTTATGAAGGTTCTGCCGGTTTGGGTTTAGGGTTTAGGGTTTAGGGTTCGCCGTTTATGAAGGTTCGGGTGTTATCGACTTCAGGACTCCTGGCCTATAGTGTAGGCTTTGGGGTTTAGGGCGTATAGACTTTGTAGGCCCGAGACCCTTAACCGAGTCCTAAACCCTGGTTTAGGGTTTAGGGTTTAGGGACAGTGCTCTTCGGAGTCGGGGGGGGGGGTGCTCCTGCAGATATGTGGTCAATCAACCCCGCTTCTTAAAGGGCGACAGACAGGCGGCGAGAGTGGTTTGATGTCGCTATATGGGATAGGCTACATTTTGGCTTCATGATTCAGGGCTTGATTGCTCCGAGTTTCTTCGACTTTTGGTTTAGTCAGGTTTTGGGTGCTAGAGGTATGGCGGTGAGGCTTTCCCTTTTTCCTGGGGGGGGGTTGAGATTCAGGGACTTGAGTTCGCGCACGGGTTGCCTCTATTGGGAGCGCTTCTTTTCCCTACACCATTACCTAAGTCCCGGCATCGAGATTCAACTGTCATGGTCATGGATATCAGCCACCATGATTTTGGCAGTGCCAAAGGCGAGATCACTAAACCCCCTCACAAACCCAAATCCTAAAATTATTACGCCCCAAACCGTAAGGCGCGAAGTCCCTGAAGGCTAAAACCCTGCAGCCCTTAGCCGTGAATGTTCGAAGTCTCGGAGCAAAGATAAACCCAAGCTCAGCGGAGCATACCTCTTCGCTGTTGGGGTAGGTGTGGGGTTTTAGGGTTTATGAGGAGCTCACGGATTTGAGTTTTGGACATGCGTGAAGAAGCGGTTGCTTCCAGGTAGGCCGTGAGCACACGGGCTGGCTGAGATGCCTTGACAAGTCCGAAGTCCGGCTGCGATTGGATGCATGCACATTTGTGGCCGAGAGCTGTGCAACATATGAAGCAATGAAGCATTGCATTTTGCATTCCGGCTTTGCGCCTGGGATGTGCGAGGTTGTGGAGACCTTTGTGACCACCCTGCATGTTTTGGATGATGCTCCAGCCGGCCTGTTGAGGCAGACAAGTCCGGAGGGGCCTGGCGGTGGGCATGTCCGTTTCATGCACGCTGGCAGTTGCATTTTCGGTGCCTCAAGGCACATCGGTGCATCATACGTAGCTCGGAACAGGAACTGCGCAAGAAGGCGTGCAGGTTTGGACGATGCTTGTTCGATGGCAGTCCACGTCATGTCGCTCAGTCTCAAACCCCAAAACAGGCTTTCGCAACTTTTGCCGTGGATCTCGTAATGTAGGAACCTGATTTAGAAACCCTGGGCCTATAACCCCAAAATTGTAGGCTTCATATAAGCAGCCCTTATAAAGGCCCAAGGTTTCTTAATCAGGTTCCTACATGAAACCCCCAAAACCCTTTATAGTACCCTTAGAGTACCCTTTAAAGGAACCCTTATACAACCCTGCTAAAGGCCCAAGGTTTCTTAATCAGGTTTCTACATTAAACAAGACATCCTCAACCCCTAGACTCCTGAAGATTGATCTTTGGCCCCCTATGTCTGGGTTGGCTCTAGTGGCTCTAGACTGAGTTCCGTCTTCGTTTGTTTAGGGTTTAGGGTTTAGGGTGTTTTTGTTTGCTCCTTTGTCGGCTCTAGTGCCTTTGGATCACAAGTATGGCAGTTTATGGTCTCTGTTTCTGCTTTTTGGTCCCCTGAAGCTTGCTTTCATGACCGGTTCGGCTTTTGTTGGGGTCAGGGGCCAAAGTGTAGTCTTTCATTAGAGAATGTTCTTCTGTCCTCCGTTGAGTTTCATATGAATTGTTTCAGTGCTGTTATTTTCCTGGAAAGTCCTACTCGGGTTCCTTCAAGATAGCAGAATCATAAGGATCCTGTGACTTAGGGTCTAGCTTACGTTTAGGGTTTAAGGTTTAGGGTTTCGGGTGTGCAACCCGAAGTCTTCAGGATTAGCAATATCTGTTCGGCAACAAAATGGCACAGCAACCACACGACCAACAACAAACATCACATACATATGCACACCACTACGCAGGCACACACACACTCTCTCTCTCTCTCTCCCTCTCCCTCTCTCTCACACACCCTACACCTTAAACCACGCGCACACGATCCCATACGCTCTAGGAGAGCAAGGCCTTTAAGGAATGCGTTTCCTTGGCCCGGGTCCCTGGCCTTTTCTTGGGTTTGGGTTGGATTTTAGGTGCTGTATACCATAGGTTTAGGGTGTAGCATATACCAATGTATTCCTTATCCCTCGCAAACTAATTGCGTGGAGATCCCATAAAATGTGTAAGTACTACAAGAGGTCTGTGAACAAGTGGAAACTATCTTTTTGTAGCTACCAGAAACGCATGATACAAATTGTTTATGTCCTGTATATATGTTTATACAACACACACATAAAAATACCAAAGCCCTCTTATATACAGTCAGGCTTCTCCATTGCTTCTGCCCGCAATGAGCTAGCACACCGGAGATCATTGGAGGGGCTTGGGATGCGCAGACTATCGCCTCAACCCTAAACCCTTCATTCCCTTGAGCCCCAAACCCTTAAACCATAAACCCTAAATCCCTAAACCCTAAATCCCTAAACCCTAAATCCCTAAACCCTAAATCCCTAAACCTTAAACGCTAAATAGGGTTCCTGGCTTAGGGTTGAGGTTGGTAGGGCTTTGAACTTCAGGATGAGGTCTCGGGAGGCCCATGATACTGTTTTTTTACTAGGTTGCTGAGTAGTAACCTTTATAAAGGGTTCCTTAAGGGGCTCTAAAAGGGATCCTTTATTAAAGGGTTATATACGGGATCTGTACGGGTTTAGAGTCTACTTGGTCCTGAGTAGTACCCTTTTGCCCTTTTTAGTTTGGGGTCTCAATATGAAAACATAACAGTAGCAAAAAGGGTACCCTTATTATAAAGGGGCTACTCAGGAACCTCGTTTAGGGTTTAGAAGTTTAGGGTTTAGGGCTGAGGGTCCCGGAGAACAGGGTTGAGGGTTTAGAAGTTTAGGGTTTCGCGGTATTGAAGGTTTAGAAGGTTTGAGTTTGAAGACGTGGCGATACACATCTCGGGATTGAGCGGTTTGGGATTGTGTAGGTACTGTTTGCCTAAACCCAAGGACCCGAGTTCAATGATGTGATGTATGGAAGAGCTGCTTTAGTGTAGGGTATGGCTTGTGGGTCGATATCCAGAGCGATTTCTAGCACTTAAGGACTGCAAGAACATGCCAAGATTTGGCTGCTTGCGCTTTATGACTTGTAAGTTCCTGGAAAGGTAAGGGTACTACAAAAGCACCCAAAGCCGCTTCCTGCTAGGATTCAGAACTTACAGACGCGCAGACCCGAAATCCTAAACCCTAAATCCTAAACCTTAAACCCTAAATCCTAAACCCTAAATCCTAAACCTTAAACCCTAAACCCTAAACCCTAAATCCTAAACCTTAAACCCTAAATCCTAAACCTTAAACCCTAAACCCTAAACCCTAAATCCTAAACCTTAAACCCTAAACCCTAAACCTTAAACCCTAAACCCTAAACCCTAAACCCTAAACCCTAAACCTTAAACCTTAAACCCTAAATCCTAAACCCTAAACCCTAAATCCTAAACCCTAAACCCTAAACCCTAAACCCTAAACCCTAAATCCTAAACGGCCGAAAAGCCTGATGGCTCGCAGACGCAAAACCCAAGATCCTTACACCTCTCTGCTGCCTCCTGCCGATGAGGCCCGTGCTACTGGCATCCCTGTTTCGGACAGCAAGAAGTCGTGATGGTAGGAAAAGTCCGTTGAGAATTGCTGAAGATCGGAGCATGGAGGGGGGGGAGCACTCGGACGAATCCCCGCAGTTTGGGTCTTGGTGTCCTTCTTGTTTCAACCCGAGGGGTGATGGCACATTGAACCCCAACTACTGCTCATGAGAAGTACTGTACATGTTGTCCATGCGAACCATCAGATAAGTATGACGCATGGCTTGGTAAGGAAAGCTTTCATTACGTGACAACGACTGCCAACACCGCAGTACCGTACGCAGCTGACCACTAAACAGACCATGAATTTCTAATCCTTCTTCACCACCAGCGTGTCATGAATTACCATTGGAAATAGTGGCGATAATTTCGACGACGGCTCAGGATGAATTCCGATACTTTCTGGATGGGTTAGTTCTCGAACATGTCGCCTGAGCAGGGCAATGGCGACATGTTCGACTGAGGGGGTGCTTGCAGCGCTTTTATCCCGGTGCACTGCTCCTGGATCCAGGCCTTGGCCCTGACGTGGTGCTCCCTGCAAGGGTCGCTACACAGGTGTTTCCAAGTCTGTAACATACAAGTAACATGATTATATAGTTGTGTACTAGGTATTTTCATATGAAACGCCATGCCCACATGTGGCATTGCCTCGGGCATCCACCTGGTTGAAATGTGCAGCATGCCGTGGCACTGGCTCAAGTTCCTCCCAAAATATCCTCGACGGGTTTGCCAGCGACTTCAACGTGGACATGGCTTGGGCAGTTTGGCTCGAATTATCCCGTCCGCTTCGTTTGAAACATCTGTGGGCAGGGGCAGAGAAACAACGGAGTAATGGCCATGCTTGGTTGTGCTTTGTGAAAAATGTTGCATATCATGTTCCCGATGTTCTACGCCCAAAACCCGACTGCAACTGGAGGATCGCTTGCAATTTGCTTGAACACCCGTCACAACGCCAGATATCCAAGTGACACTTGATGGAACCCACAACGCACCAGCTGTGCAAACGCCGATTTGAGAAGAAATGCAGAGATTTATACCATGGTGGTCGTAAAGGCCCACGACAGGAATCACTCTATACCAATCATTGGAAGGTGAGAAAGGGATTATTGATCAAACACAAGCAACCATGGATTTTGCCTGCCTTTGTGTTTCAAGACCGGCCAGACATGTGAGCAAGTAAGCAACCTGGTTGGCTGATGGATGAGGTGGGCTTGCCATATCCTGGAGGGTAATTCCAATCAGTCATCCAGAGAGAGGATCCTTGTTGCCCATGATCGACCCTTATCGTTGGCTTCCCTTGTCGACGATTCTGATTCGCATGTGTGCGTGTGTGTCAACCGATTGGCATTGGTGTCTTCACTGTTCTTGGTGATGGATTCCAGATTTCATCGAGCAGCATCGGTCAACATCGATTCAGATACCCCTGCGTTGGCATTGCTTGACATGAACCATGGCAGCGAATAGCCGTTTGTTCCATAATGTCCATTGCCATGTTATCACAACTTTATTCCCGCGGGTACGATCATATTTGTATACCAGTTCTCCAAATTAGGGTCCCGAATCGAGTCCCACAAACTGTGCGGCACCCTTATAACAAGGCCCCTGAAAGGACACCCTAATTTCGAGAACTACCCAATTATCTACCAGCTACCATTCAAGTTTTTTCACATGGTGACTCCCCATGCATCGTCCTCCAGGAACCCGTGGCCATCTCAGCAGCCGCTGAAGCAGCGCTGCGCAGCAAATTTCCAGCGCCTCGGCGTAGCTGGGAGGGTCCTAATATAGGGGCCTTCATAATTAGAAATGGGTCTTGGGGCAGTTTCTACTATAATCCTAATAAGGAACCCCCACAATTGTGTTGCTAATTATTTAGGCCCCTATATTACACCCTATGGTCTTCGATCTGTTTCTGTAGTTTCTGGAAGGCCATGAAACTGGCGGAACATCCGGAGGATGGTTTTGCCAGGGTGTTGAATCCTACTATAGGGGCCTTAGTAATTAGAATAGGGTGTTGGGGGATGTTATACCATAATCATAATAAGGAACCCCGAGAATAGTATAGGTAATTATCAATGCCCCTACACTATCCGAGCCGCAGTACGAGACCACACCCTTGGGCATGGCAAGTGTTCTGTTTTTTGTGTGTTCCACAACTTGGGACGTGATTTATCAATTTGGATCTCTCCCATGTTCATATGCATCATGCTCAATTTATATTTATATAATCCCCACGATCCAGCCATAAAGATGTTGAGGTTCCTATACACCATTGATGTCGGGGTTCTCTGTTGTTTTTTTCAGGGTGCAGGCAGCGGTACTCGCTACCTTGCTTCTGTTGGTTGCTGCTGGGAACCCACAACGGCAGTTTGAGATCCATAGCAAGCAACCTCCTATTTGAATTCTTCTTTGGGGATGGTGTATGCAGCCGCTCTTTCTGCTGAAGGATGATGCGTATTTGTATCAATGGTGGTTGAACGACCGAAAAACAGCTGAGCTTAGGTCTAACCTAACCTTAGTAGTACAGTAGGTACAAGAATCCCCAGTTGATCCCAAAGGTTTACCTGTAGTTCCCCTAGGATACTGGACAAACAAGATCTAACCCAACAGCCCAACACCGAGGTGCGGAATAAGCAAGACATGTAGATGGCCAGTGAGCATATAGAGATTGCACATGATTATCATGGTGTTGGCAGGTTGCAGCGGGAGATGGTACTGTTCATGTTCTCAACATGTTAAGTTTCAGATGGAATGAGTGGAAAATGTGTCCAATTAGCGTGGTTAGTGATTCTCCCATCTTTTTTACTTGTCGCATCAACCCTCAGAGAAGTGAATTAGGGAAGTGGCGATCCAAAGTAGTCCTCGAAGTGCCTTGTACGGTTTGGGTTTTGGATAAACAGCATGGTTTCAACTTTTTTCCAGACAAAGAGTCGACATTGACACAAATACACACACAAACGTTTGCATAGCAGCACAATTTCCATGTAGACAGGTATGTGATATGTACATAGTGAATGTACTCCCTGACAAACTTGTAACAAAAACGCGCAGACCTGTGAAATGGCTGGTAGGTCATTGAAAGTTAGTTTTTCTTTTAACCATTTCCAAGCTAATCCAGGTTGGAACTGCTATTTTTTTCAGAGTGTGCCCCTATGGGTGGTTGTCGAAATTTATAGTCCCTCTTTGGGTTCCTATTATAATACGACACCTATTATTTAGGGTACCCAAAAAGGGACCTTAATTTTGACAACTACCCATATGTTGTGTTAGTTCTCAGCTGCTTTTGGAACAGCTCATGACGAGGTTGTTTTGCTACTCTATTCACAGTAGCAGTATATTTCCGTTTGGTATTTCACATATGAAATAGCTATATGTGCCTATACGTATAAGCATCGATATATAGACAAAAATGAGTGTATCTGTATACATACATATACGCATATATATATATATATATATGTATATATATATATACGTATATGTATGTATGCATAAATGTAGTTGTATTTATATATATATATACACATATAGATTTAGTCTTATGTATATATATATATACACACATACATATATACATGTATATCCACACATCTATATACATATGTATAAACATACATACATGCATACAGATACACATGTGTGAGACAAGCATCTCCCCATCTCCACCTGGCAGAGGACGGCATTTGCGGACTGCGCGCCGTGGCCCAGCCTGGGGCGGCGGCAGCAGCAGATCCGTAGCACAGAAAGTTCAGGTGACATTCGGGCTTAGGGTGTAGGGTTTAGGAGATGTTGGTACTTATCGGCTTGATGCCAATCATGAGGTGGTAGTAGTAGTAGTAGCAGTAGGGGGCCAACGCACATAGGCGCTGGGAGCGTGTGCTGCGTAGTGCTAGCAGTAGCAGTAGCAGTAGCAGTAGTAGTAGTAATAGTAGTAGTATCAGTAGTAGTAGTTGTTGTTGTTGTCACTAGATAGTACGTAGTCAGTGGTCTTAGTAGTAGTCGTCGTAGTATTACTAGTAAACTCAGTCGGTAGTTGATAGGAGTAGCAGCAGCAGTAGTACTACTACTACTGCTGCTGCTGCTACTGCTGCTGGTCCGTGTCTATGGTTGATGCTCCAGAATGGCTTGGGTTAGCAATCGTATTATGATCTGTGATCCAAATATGTGTCAGGGATGTTAGAAAATCTGAGGTGAGTTCAATCTCGGAGAGCAGTTAGTAGTTAGCACTTCCATGTTCTGGCTGAATCACTCGCAATGGCTCCAAAACCGCAACTTTCCGCATGGCATGGTGGAACTCACAGCACTGCACAGATGGTCAAGTGTGTGCTGCATAGTGGCTTACGGTCCCCTCAACAGATGTCGTCATTGATTGTTGTTGAGATGTTGCTGACCCATAGCATCCAGGTTTGTAAGCTCTTTGCCCGTGAGTGCCTTTCATCAACGAAGCATGTTAAGTCTCCAAGCAACGGAAGACATTGTTCTAAAACCACATCACACTACTCCTTACGAAAGCTGCCCACACTAGATCATGGCCTGTTTCGGTAGACATACTTTGAATTTCGTGACGAGTCCATGGATCCGATTACGTCAGACGAGTTCAACCTTATTTTGGGGTCCTTATAATAGGGTCCCTTATTTTCGGAAACTCCCAGCTGGCAACTTTAGAGTTGAGAGCAGACTTTGGTCACGTGGAGTTGTGTTGATTTTCCTGCAGGGTCCCCTCCAAGATTGGTCCTTCTGCAAGTGTGTAATTTCATGGGCAGATTCCAGAGGCTTAGGCAACCTGAAAGTGGCGGTATACCACTCATGGCACAGTTCAGCTTAATTACTTTGCAACGGTTTCGCTTGTGACTCCAAGGTTACATATTTGATGTGGGCCTTGCGCGTTTGTTCCGTGCAAGAACCTTGATAGTTGCATTTTACCACTCACAGATCACGCATGATTGGCAATGACTGGCAGTGACTGCAGGTATGTGTTCAAAACGGTTTGATGTTCAATAACCGATAGCTATATAACCATAACAGCCAATGAGTTTTATTCGACCTTTTAGTCCCTTTTCCACTCTTAGGGCTTCAAGAAACTACCTCAGCTGAGATCCCAGGAGTACTGTGCAGTATGTCGCTTGCAGTCTGGCATGGTCACGGTGCACTACTGCGAGGCTTGTGCCACCTGCAAGGCTTCAGCAGGTCCATAGTTTTGTACCTTGAAGCTAGAAACCCAATATTATACAACAAACCCTGTAAACCTAATATTGTACAAACCCCATGTAAAACCCATATAAGCCCTAAATCAACCCTAAACCCTAAATATGATCCCTAAACCACAAATCCTCTTACTACCGGGAGATCCCTGGTTACAGTACAGTAGCCAACCCCAGATCTAACAGACGAATCGGTGCTGGAGTGGCCATCTCCAAGGTGAGTTCCTCTGTCACGCTTGTATCATGGACCTCACTTTGCTGATGATCAGCTCCAACACCATCATGTAGATGGTTTAAGCGAGTTCCAGATAGTTTAGGCCATTATTTGCAGGCTTCTTACCCATTCTGGTGCATGATGGCAAGTCCATCAATGGTCCCAGCTTGTGGATTAGCAATGGAATCTTGATGAAGCTACACGGGCCTATTGCAGCCAGTTGCAACTGTGATATGGACGGACAGAAAAGTCATTTTTCTTTGTTCACGAGAGATTTCATGGGCTTCTGGTAGCACTCAATGGCGATCGGCCGACGATTGCCATATTGTTGAATCTGACCGTGGCTTTTGTGGCATGGTTGTCAGTCACTGAAACTTGTTCCATTTGAGCGTGGTGCCCCAAACCTTGCAGGTTGTTTATGGGGAACTTCACTGATTGCCATCAGTGAAGAAGCGATTCCCACCAACCGGGTGTCCAGTGCAGATTTCAAGGGAGACAGGTTGTTACCAGTGCATGCTACAAGGGTAGCTTTCATCTCCGAAAGTGCCCGGTGATATGTCTCTCTCGCTCTCCCTCTCTCTGGCTCTCTCTTTCGCTCTCTTTCTCTCTCTCTCTCTCTCGCTCTCTCTCTCTCTCTCTCTTTGTCTCTTTCCATAGATATGTATACATAAATTGCATACATGTTGTTTGCATTCGATTGTTATTCCAGCTGACAGCAATGTATGCATCTTTCTCCTCTACCTCAGCTGTTCTGACTATGTAGGTATACATGTCTCTTTTTGTCTCTAAGCCCTACACCCTAAACCCAAAAGCCCCTAAACCCTAAACCGGTATACATGTCTCTTTTTGACCAGGACTGTCCTTTACGCTGGCTTTGCATGGTACAAAAATCACGCATCATGTCTCCGGTTCCGGCAACCATCCACCATAACCTTTCAGGTTCTGTTACTAGTAGGGTTTTGGGGTGTTAGGGTTTAGGGTTTTACGGTTGCAGGGTGTAGGGTTTAGGGAGCTACCGCGCGGCAGGTAGCAGGAGGAGTGGTCAAGGAAGTCACCGCGGGGGCAGCCAACAAGGCGGACCTGAACGTGAAGGAACCAGTGGGCACATGGCCTTTGATGGGGGATGCCGTTCCTCGAATGCAGCGGGACGATTGTGGGTATTTATTAGCATAACAGCATTGCTTAGTATTTGTTGATATCTATGGATGCCTACGACGGCTTTCGCGATGTTTAGGGTGAGTTGTTGATCTCTATGAAAATGCCAGAAAGATCCGAAACTGTGGTGGGGGCACTCTCAGAAAAGCAATCATGCAGAGCGAAACAGTCAGACTTGCGTAGCTGTAGACTCTAAAGACGGATATCACTGCAGCTTGGCAAATATCTGAGTGGAGCACAGTTGAGCATCATGTCAGCGATATCAAGGCCCTTACTTTCCAACTTAATTTCCAGCATGCCCTTTGCCAGCAAAACTCAGGGAATGAAACAGGGTGATCGGAAAAGCACTTGTTGTCGTTAGGTGGTCTACTCACTCAGTCTACAGTCTAAAGGGGTTTATCGAGATATCGATGGTTCACCGATTTGTCCAAGCCATGCAGTCAAGGAAAACCAACTAACCCTTTATGCGATGGGCTTTTCAAATAACTCAATATGTTCAACGGACCGGCTTTCTACATGAGCAGATGTCCGGTCAATAAGTGCTAGGAACCTTTGACACATGCGAGACTTTCGGCAAACAGTTGCTCCAGTTGTCATCCCCACATGTGAGGTTTGGGCAGCATTCTTCATGCTCACTGTTTTTCACGCAGACCATGCTTGCATGAATGGGTACTGCAAGTATCTAGTGTCTGATACTACCCGTCCCTGGCCACAGCTGAGGTGTTCATTCCCTGGGTGGATGCAATCGTGGTGAATTGGACCGTGGATTTCGGCTCCTAGTGGCTCCGTTGGGCCTTTGGGTATGGTACGGGTGGTAGTGTGGTTGTAGTAGCAGTAGTACTCCTACTACTGCCGCTACAACGGCTACTTCTACTTCTACTACTGCAACCTTTTCTGGTGCCTTCTCTTGGAAGCTTCGAAATTTGTACAGTTGCGGCTTCTTGGTTGGCTTGGCTGACATAAAAGACAGAGAAGGAACGACCGCATTGGTTCATAAAAATACATGAAAAGACAGGCGAGGTTTTTTTATCTCAAAGTCGTGAGTTTTCCTACATTTCAGTGGTAGAGCAACTGAAGAATCGTTTTTTTCTTTCCCAGTCTTTTTAGATTACAAGTCCATATATTTCTATATGCGAGTAATCTTTGTGTATTTGAGAGCGTGTTGTTTGAAATATTTTTCTATAGAATTATTAGCCAAAAATCGGATAATAATTTATTAGATAAAAATTCTAGTGAAATTACATATGGAAGATAAAATGAGATTTCGTCTTCGAAATTAGAATTATGCTTGAGAAAGAATAGCTATACCGATAATTCTATTACTATGAAAGAAGATATAGATAATTACAAAAAATAGTACAATTTGAAATATTTTTCTCTATGAGATATTCGATTTAAAATGATTGAAAATTCTGAATTAAGAATCTCGAATTAAGGTTATTTGAATGTTTATATGAATTAAAATTAAGTATATATATATTGATTTTTTGGCGAAGATTATATAATAAATTATCGGATTTCTTAAGATTAGAAAAAATATATTCAAATTTTGGAGGGAATCGTATAGATGATATATAATTTATATTTAAATTATATTTCTTCTCATATAATAAATTATATCTCGAAATTTAATTTTTATCTATAAAAAAATTTTCATTTATTTACGAATCGGGTCATGAATTTCGATAATATATTATTTAATATATAAATAAATCTGAATGGAGGGTAGACGGTAGACGGCACAAGCAGGTTCTAGGCACGTATCATAATGATTTCAGGAAAGTTTTCGCTTCTGATCGGAGGGTCCGGGTATACTAGCTTGCCTTCGATTATTTTGAATCTACCAAACAATATAAATTAATGACTTAAATCTATTGATTTTAATTAAACAAAAAAATAATTGTAAAGCATTCTTAATATAATTATAGTTTAGGACGTAGAAGAGCCTCCAAATATTAGCGTAGATAATTATAGGCACTTCGAGATACGAACCCTAATATACGATTAATTCTTGCTTTCATTTATTAGGCACAATACTAGAGCCTTTCTATAAACCTATATAATAATTTTCCCACGAGAATATTCTCTTAAAATTACCAAATTTAAAAGGTTGTAATATTCTGAAATTTCCTAAAATTATCAAAATTTTCGGGATTATAGTACCGGAAAAGAAATATTAAGCGAGACGATAATTTCTAGGATTTTAATTATAGAAAATAATCGTATAAGAGATTTTCATAAAGAAAAAAAATAGAAAAAGACCTAGGTATAGGCGACACAAGGAGGACGAGCTGCAGTTAATATGACTCCGATTTAGGAGAGAATTATAAGCAAAATATAACGATTTTCCACCCCATATCTAAAATATTTCCAAGAATTCTCAGAAATTCAAATCTATAAAACATATTTTTTCCATATATAATAATAATAATTGAAATATGAAAAAATCAAAACAACCTAAGAATTGAAATATAGAAATATGATATAATTTCAGAACTCAAGAAAGAAAATAGTTATCCAAACAATACTTAAAATTTTTCAATTATCATATAAATATCTTCATCGAATATTCTCAAATATTTTAATATATAACTAATTTCAATAGTTTGAATTCAATCATATTTATTGTATTTGTAATATTATATGAATATATTATGAATAATGAAAATTATTTGAATATTTCAATTATTAAATTATAAATATACGAACTGAAAATAAAATATTTATGAAAATTAGATTAAATATTCCCTGTATCCAAAAAATTATTCCCCCGCCTACCTTCAAAATCTTATTATTAAAGGTTAGATATTCCCAATTATAGTTATAGTACATATTTTCAGAAGAAATATATAGATGATACCGAGCTAACTATAGCGTGAAATTATCACCCCAGGTTCCATTGACCCGTTACTTCCTCGCCAATTCTATATAGGATCCCCAGGCATGCTCGACGCAGTCGGGCCTGAACCTTTTGATTGGCCATAAGTCCCTAGAATATAAGAATTTTGACGTCGGCCAAGGAACCGAGGTCTAAGTTGCTTGATTTCTTAGAAGTGATCAAGGCCAAACACTAGTAGTCGCCCTCGCCCGGGATTTAGAATCCCTACAATCCGTTATCTTTCACAATTAGGCATAAAATAGAGAACGTCTAGACCAATCTATATTCTGTTCGATATCTTCTTCTTCGAGGCTGCTAATTATTTCCTGCATGCAGAAGCTTTTGCTCCTATCGAAGACTATAATTAAAGTGGCCGTATTTATTCGACAAATTGAAGAGTAAAGTCGTACGACAATAAAAGCATCCGATCGCCCGGCCGATTTAAATTTAATCGATTTCAGTATTTGTTCATTCAGCCGGCCGGCCAAATTTGACAAATTTCTAGTTTGAAAAGGGATCGGGCCGATTAAATTTAACTAAATCGGTTTTTAATTAAACCGGGCCGTGTAAATCAAATTCCACGGCGGTTAAAAATTATAAAGTAGAATAAGACTCGCCAGCTTAAGGGCACAATTTAGTCATTTCTCTATGGAAAGAAAAGCAAATTTTTTAATCGTATCAAGAAGGTAAAGAAGAAACAAATGCTCTTCCGTTCCGAAGAATAAGGCTGCAATAAATCGGCCGAATGGGTTAAATTGGTATATGCAGCATCAAAGCTTACACGAAAAGTCGATCAAGTTACAGTCCGACAGAGTCGAGAATAAGGTTTAAAATCAAGCTGGGCTGCCTCGAATTACTTTTACCTCCTTCTCGGTCCACGGGAGAGTCGCAAAGCTAGGATTGAAAACATTAACCTAGCGCACCAAAAAGGGAAAGTTAAAGCAATAAGCGAACCACCACCTACTACGAAGTGATAAAGTTCATGAAACTTTCCAACGCAGCGTCCTGAAACTGAGCACTACGTCAATCCGAATTGCTTTTTCTATATATCAGATTCCTATAGCGACCTAAGTTATATTCCCCGATCTAAATCCTAAACCCCAGACGGGCCCCCATTCTTTTCCGGGCCAATTGGAGCTAAATCAGTCTTGTGTCGGTGATTCGAGTAGTGTGATAGGCAGAACCCCAACAGCTAAAACCTGTAATGCTTCGGCCTTAAGCAGAAACGCTGACCGAGGCTGCTACCTCCAAATCCCAACTCCAAACCCCAAAGGCAAAAAACCGATCAAACCATAATTCCTGCTGACAACCGTATCAAGACCTTGCAAAGCCTCTGGAAACTTGTAAGCACCCAGGCTCAGATTTGTTAAGACCTCACAAAATAGCGCGCAATCGCACATAGAGAAATAAAAGAAATGGACAGATGAGTGTACGTACATGAGTGTATACGTACATACCTGTGTCTATATATACATATACATATACATACATACATACATACACACACACACATATATATATATATATATATATATATGCCATATATATATATATATATATGTATGTGTTTTTTTAATATGTTGCCCCCCTAAGATCTACACCCGCCTCTTCCACACCACTGCGCACGTTGCTTCTCTACATTGGCCCACTACTTATGTATGCAGAAACACAGTAAATAACGACATAATCGTGCCTTTCACCATGTGCATGCAAACCATGCTGCTTCGTGTCACGGTTTGATATGTGTATAGATCTGGTGCCGAATCAACCACGAAAGCGTAGATCTTGGGGGGCGAGCACACACACACACACATATATATATATATATATATATATGATCCCGGTTCTCGGTTCGCCGACCCCCACCCTCCCCAAGCCGAATCTGTGTGACTGTGCACACGTTTTCCACATGAGGGCTCCAACAGCGACAACTGTCACGAGGATCGCGTCCCAAGACCCCCGATCCGTGTGACAGTGCACATTTTTCAGGCACGACTCTCCCGTGAGGGTGCCAAAGCCAAAGCCATCAACTGTCACGAGGATCGCGTCTCATGTGACTGTAGGCATTTCCGAAAGAGGACTCCGACATGAGGGTCTCGGACAAGGCAGCAGTCACGTGGACCACGTTCCCTGACAGGCCCGATCCCTGTGACAGTTGACCCATTGCAACCCTATTCCGATTGCCCCAAAGCGACAACTGTCACAAAGATCGTGCCCCCNCAGCGTTGCCGGGCCGGGTGAGGTGAGGTGAGGGGTTTGTTGGCGGGGGGACGGCCGAACCGGGATCATATATATATATATATATATACATATACACATATATAAAGTTTGTCTTGTGCATACTTTTATTTCGGAAGAAAACTACAAGCCTTAACCATAAAGCCCAAAGCCCCTTTTGGTCCCATGTTAGACGGCGAAAGTGGTTCGTTCTGCCATCCAAGAGCACTTGCCCACCAAGCCCGCTCAAAAGGAGCTCCGAGCCCCGTCCAGGATTCTATGCATGAGATCCTGCTCTATAATATGGGATTTAGGGCTTCGGGGCTAGAAATTATGGTTTAGGGCTTTGGGGTTTTCTAACATAGGGTCTTTGGGGTGTAGGATTTAGGGTTTAGGGTGCCCTAAACCCTTAACCCTAAACCCTGTGGCTTCTGAAACCCTGATGTAGGAACCTGATTAAGAAACCTTGGGCCTTTACTAGGGTTTGGCAGGGTTCCTTATATGACCCCTACTATTTTAGGGGTTATAGGCCCAGGGTTTGTTAATCAGGTTCCTACATTAAACCCCCTATAACCCAATTAAAATAAGGAACCCCAAAAAAAGTATAGGTAATTAATTACTAAGGCCCCTATATTATTCAGGTCCCTCTCACTATTGGCTGATCTCGCAGGGCCGGTGTGCAAACAGCTCTCTGGGCCCCATATGCACGAAGGTGATCTGAGTTCTGCGACGACTGGAGGGTTTCCGTCGAAGAAGCCAGCTCGTGCGTGCAGACAAAATTCGAGGCACTCACTAACTGAGCCAAGACTTTAGAGTCAAGCCTCCTATTGCAAAAACGTGGATTGGCATTATCCTTGAGAGCCTTTCCCTCGCCAGCAGTGCCTTAAAGCCCTAGTTCCTTCTTACTCCAAACCTTTTTCTATTTTTGAGGCCCCTCTGTGTATAAAAACCAATCGAAATTGAACCGGTTTACAGTAGAAGCCCAAAAGTTGGAAACCCAATAGCCTCAATCCTTAAGAGTAATGTATAGGGAATCCCAGCACTATTTGGCCTTAATCCGGTTTCCAAATTCAGGAAGGCCGCGAATCGAACCGCAAACCGGAACCGAAACGCCAGGAACCGTCCACCCCTGTGAACCGCAAAAACCGCGAACCGCTGAACCGACACACAAAATCGAACCGCGCGAACCGAACCGCATTTCACTCCNCGAACCGCAAACCGGAACCGAAACGCCAGGAACCGTCCACCCCTGTGAACCGCAAAAACCGCGAACCGCTGAACCGACACACAAAATCGAACCGCGCGAACCGAACCGCATTTCACTCCATCCATCCCTCCCTCCAACCGCCCTCCATCCACTTCCCTCCAGCCAGCTCCTACAGCCTTCCAGCCACCCCCCAACCCTGAGCCCTCCATCCAGCCACTCCATCCAGCCAACCCCTTCCTGCCAGGCTTCCTCTCAGCCACCCACCAGCCAACCCCCTCCATCCACCCCTCCCCCTCCACTCCTCCTCCCGTCCCCCTCCATCCAGCCCTCCTTGAAACCTCCATCCACCAGCCGGAGCGAGTCGGGCTGGGGCTGGTGGTGGATGGATGGAAAGGGGTGAAGAGCAGGGAGAGCTGGTGGTGGATGGAAATTCATAGTGGCTTGCTGGAAGTCTGGTGGATGAAGGGTTGGAGGAGGGGTGGAGGGCGGGGGGTGGTTGTGGGTGGAGGGCTGGCGGACGGAAACTCAAGGAAGGCTGGATGGAGGGCAAGGGCTGGATGGAGGGGGCCTCCATTGGATGGAGGGCTGGTGTTATAGGGGTGTTGGTTGGATGGGGCTGGTGGATGGAGGCTTGAGGACTGGATGGAGGAGGGTTGGATGGAGGGCTGGTGGATGGAGGGGTTGGCAAGGGGGGTTGGTTGGATGGAGGGCTGGTGGATGGAGGCTTGAGGGCTGGATGGAGGAGGGCTGGATGGAGGATGGATGGAGGGCTGGTGAGGGGGGTGCGGATTGAGGGCGGGCTGGGTGGATGGAGGGCTGGCTTGCATGGAGGGCTGGATGGAGGGCGTCGGGGGCCCAATGGACAGAGGGAGGGGTTAACCAAACCGGAACCGAACCGCAAAAAGAACCGCAGCGAACCGCGCGAACCGAAACCGAATCAAATCCCATCTGAAAAACGGAAACGAACCGAAACGAAACGCGGCTTTACTGCAACTTTATGGGGTTTACTGTAAGCCATATGGATCAGGATTCTTCAGCAACCCTCGTCTCTTGTGTAGAGCTAAGAAGACAAACCTCTAAACCACAACCGTTCGGTCAACCGACCTTTACATCCTGCACCTGTACCCTGGACTCTAAATCTAATCCTGCACCCTAAAATCTACACCCCAAATCCTCAAACACCAAAAATCCCACCAAAATCCTAAACCCTGAAATCCTCAACCGTAACATCCCTCAAGAGCTCTCAACAACCCGAACAAGAGGCGAGGAATCGATAGCTCTGATCCAATGCATGGCCGTAGGAATCCGATGAACAAGGTGGTATACAGTAGAAGCCAGAAAGCTGGAACATGGCTTTAGGAGGATTAGTGCTAGGATTCCCTTATGCTTTACCTTAAGGGCACGAGGATAATGATGTTCTAACTTTCTCGCTTCTACTAAAGGTGGTATAGGAGTTTTGTAGGGTTTTTTCCCTTCCCGACTTTGTAGGGTTTACCTTACCCTGCCAAAACCTACTTGTTTGTAGGGTCCCTATACATTCCATATTAGGGTGTATAATAAGAACCTACAAAAAAGTAGGGTTTGGTAGTTTAAGGTAGGGTTTAGGGTTTTGGGAGTAGGGCTGGTACAACTTCAAAGGGTTTTTGTTGCATCCTACTTCGCCAGGACGAGCCCCACAATTTGCAAAGAGTTTAGAATTTCTGACTTAGGGTTTGTAGGCGATTATCGGGCTTTGTATAGGCGCCTTAATGATTCGAGCGAGTTCTGTGGTGCATTCTGCAATAGCTCGGGTGTTTATCGGGAACAGAGGCTCCTGCACTTGTCAGTGCCTCATGATTCATGGTTGCGACATTGACCCTGACGGAGTCTACTAACTCTTCAACCTCAAAAGCATCTATCCTCGACCTTAATATTTTCCAAACCCTAAGCCCTAAACCCCACACCCTAAGCCCAAGCCCAAGACCCTAAGCAAAAACGGAATTACGTTGGAGAGGGGAGGTTGCGCTGTACCCAGCACCTAGGAACAAGGGGCCTAGGGTTTAGATTGTTAAGGGTTTGGGCTGGTTAAGAATGGCAAGCAGGCTGCTAGACTTTATGCTGAGGCCACAATCCTTGCATGTTTCTGGATGCCAAATTCCAAAAAAGCCTGCACTTCTGCAGATGCCGTGAAACGCAAGATGCCATGCACTTGCAGATGTCAGCAAAGCATTCCCAGTCACATGGTCTTCTCCGCAGAGAGTGTCACTGTACATACTCGAATGCATGAGCCTAATATAGGGGCGTTAATAATTAGAATACTGTTTTCGGGTATATTACACTATAATTATAATAAAGAACACCAAAATAGTTCCGAAGCTGAACTGGAACCCCAAACCCAAGCTCTACAGGAGGGTTCTCTTCATCATTAGGGCTCGGGACTGGGGTTTTGGCGCCTCTGCATCTGGGTGGGCACCGAACAGAGTATGTCACTGCTGCATATGCCAAGCGACCCTTTTGAACCCGAACTCTGACCTCCCAGCTGGGACCTCGTGCGGGGTGACCCTGAACCCGAAACCCAATAATTAAGCCATAATTCAAATGTCGCCCTCATATGTGAAACTTCGTGATCCTGGCGACCGCGGTGCAAAGGCTTCAGCATAGAAGTACTATGAGAGCCCTGAATAGGAGAACAAGATTTTGGTGGAAGAATCTACTGGAGTGGTAACGTGGGACCACAAGGAATGCATTGCTAGTTGCTGAGGCCACTTATATTAATTAGGATCTGATGTTTTGAGGGCAGGGGTCCAAGTTGAGCGGGTGAAATATAAATATTTGTATATATATATATATATATATATATATATATGTGTAAGTGAACAAGTGTGTGTATGAATATATAGGTGTATGTATACATATATAAACATAGAGAGAGAGAGAGAACGAGAGAGAGAGAGAGAGAGAGTGAGTGAGTGAGTGAGTGAGCGAGAGGTGTAGGCAGGAATAAGGAAAGGGGCCTTGATGATCTTGAGGGGGTTCTGGTTTGGAGGATGGTTTCTTAGCGTTAATAGTTTAGAGACTTCAAGGGACACGACAGGTAAGGGTTCAGACCCCTTACTGCGGGTTGCTTTTTAGGGTCTTGGGACAAGGGTTTAGGGTTAAGGAGCTTGAGCCTTGGGGCTCATGGGCGTGCAGGTGTTGGGATCTGCCTGCTGACGGCTGTGCCATGAAACTGCTGCCTACGGCTACAGGACGGCAAGGGTGCGAAAGCGAACATGTACTGGAGAGAGCGTAGAACACCCTCTAAAGTCTAAAGCTTATGAACTCTTGACCTTATCCAAACCTCCAGCGCGAAACTACCAGCAAGGCACACAGTCAGCCTATAAGAAAGACGCTTCTAGTTGCTTCACGCGCTCTAAACCGGAATAGAGTGGAGATGCTCAGCAATTAAGATGGACATGTGGAGGTTGAGGTTCAATTTTTGAAACTACATGAAGCTACCATGTAGCTTTACTTTGCCAAGCTGGGCTCTGACACATGGTAAGTGTGAGAGCTCAGCAATCAAGTCGCGAGAAAGACGTTTGCGGATTGAAAAAGGCTGAAGAAGAACTTAAACCCCAGGCCCTAAACCGCCATCGGGCCAATGTGAAACGTGTACCTGAAGTCGATCTCGGACATACGGCGGCTTTAGTAATGATTCTCGGCATCCCTCGCCATCGTGCGTCTTTAAAAGTCCCAGTCTTTGGGTGGCATTGCTGCCGTGGGTCGTTGGGTCAAGCCCTCAGCTGACGTCTATCTGGAAGGTTCCTGGGCTCTGAGAAGGCCAGAAACACCTAGTACAGGGGGCTTAATAATTAGAATTTTGTGTTGGGTATATTATACTATAGCTATAAGAAGGAACCCCCAAATAGTATAGGTAAGTATTTTAAGGCCCCTATACTAGCAAGGAGAAACACGAAGTAGAGCTTGAATCCTTGATTACCCCCTGTAACGACAACACTCTCCAAGTACAAACCGATTGGGGCCAGAGGGCTTCCAGTTTGGTTAGTCTGGCTACCAAACTGCGATCCATGTCCCACAACCCCTAAACCCTAAACCCTAAACCGCATGAACTTGCGACACCGCACCCTTAGTAAAATCACTCCCCAGACTCGTAAAATCTTCAGCCCTGAAAGCCGCAGACCGCACAACCTAACCTAAACCCCGTAAGCCTGAATCGGAACCCTGCCCTAGCCTTACTTCAGCCCAACCCTAACCCCGAACTCCTAAACCCTCGTCCCAAAGCCCTTATGAACCCGAATATAGGGGCCTTAGTAATAACAAGGAATCCCCAAAATAGTATTCTCAATTTTTTAGGCTCCTAAACTAAATCCTTACAATAGTCCTAGTAGCCCTAAACCCTATAAACCCTAAGCCGGAAACCCTAAGCCCCTAAACCCTAAAACCCCAAAACCCTAAGCCCCTTCTTCAGACTTGGTTCCAGAGCCATCTTCAAAGATCGGGGTGCATATTGCACCGCCGGGAGCCTCTGCTGGGGGGGGGGGGANCCATCTTCAAAGATCGGGGTGCATATTGCACCGCCGGGAGCCTCTGCTGGGGGGGGGGGGAAGGGGTAGCGTTTAGGGCTTAGCGTTTAGGGGCTTGGGGTTTTATGGCTTAGGGGCATGGAGTTTCGGGTTTGTTGAGGGTTTAGGGTTTCAGTTCTTAGAGGTATGGGGTTTGGGGTTTGGGTAAGTGGGTGAGTGCTGTCAATCAGAACTCGAAAACCGTTGCCTCTGAGGGTTATGTGACTTTTCTTGTTTGGCAACAAGCTACAAGCTCAAGATTTATGGCGGTGGGCTTTGGGTTCGGATTGCAGGTCAGACTTTCTTGCCGCGAAGATAGGGCCCTAATGACTCGAAACAAGCTTCCGAGATGCATTAACTGGGCTTTTAAGTAACCAGGGAGAAAAAAGTATAAATTTGTATTTCATAAGGGTTCCATTAAGAAAAAAGTATTAAAGTATGGTACTCCAAAGCCCAGATTAAACTGTCGCGTTGATGTTATGCTCTGGAGAAACGAACACCGCCTCCTTCCTTAGCTTCGAAAGCAGCGCAAGCGATTGCGGGTCCAGGTAAGGCCTAGCAGGCTAGTTGGTGATAGCCCTGCTATGTTAAATAGGGTCTTTCCCTCCTACCTAGGGTTTAAGATTTAGGGTTAATTCAGGGGCTTAGGGTTTTAGGGTTAACAGCTCCGCAAGCTTGCACCACTCTTATCTGATGGGCAAGAGAGGAGGCAAGGCACTTCCCGCAAGTCGACCAGAGCCAAAGGCCTCAAGTAGACCGATGAAAGCCTGCTGAACTAATTTAAGATTTGGGGCCATACCATTGTGAGGAGAAGATCGAGTAATGCATGGCAGGGTGCTTCTGGTGCCTCAAAACACAGAAAACCGTCTTTCGCGTTGGGGCGAGCCCCTACACACAGCACACCCTCAAGCATTGCAGCAGATGTACCCACAGAGCCCAATACCCCTTAATTAAGGAATATACCTTACACTATAAGGGGATCATATTACGACTTAAGCTATACTCCTTAATTAAGGGGTATTGGGCTCTCTGAGTAAGGCCCTTCCAGAACCCGGCCAACACCCCCGCGAGACCGACCGAACCGGCTCCCTGTTTGCCAAGGAAGAGGCTCTTCGTCCGTGGCTGAATCCTCGTCGTAGCCTGAAGCCACGGAAGTCGGCGAGAAATTGGGGTCAGTATCGGGCCCATATGGAGTATGGTTTATATTTTATTACTAGTATCCCCATAATAAAACCCAATATATAAACTCACCAATGTTCATAAGGAGGCCTATCTACACCCACCAAAACCGTAATATAAACCCTACATCATATGATTGAGGAAGAGAGCTGGAGCAACAGCGACATCCGCCGGTGTAGCTATCAATTTAGGGGTCGGGCCTCAAGCCAACCTGCAGTCAATATGTACATCCTTACCGTAATAAACATTAGCCGGATCCCTGAGCATCCAGACTTACTTAGGGATTTGTTTTCCCACGCGCTTCGCTGACTAGGCCGCACTGCAAGGTAACTAGGGTCTTCAAGTTATGGAAACCCTTTTTTTGAGCACGGACTCGAGCTGTATGCCGGTTATGGAAACCCTAAACCCTAAATCCTGTTCAGGCTTTGGGTTGGGCTTGAGAGATCTTGGGCTTAGGACATCGGGCTTTCATTCTTGATGAAGGTGACCCGAGAGCCCCGAAACCCCGTCCTGCGCAACTTACCATAAGGGCTCACTACAATGGCCGTGGTTTAACTCAATAGCTCAACAGGGTTCTGGGGTATACTCGTATCGAAAATAGCTTGGTTAAGGAACCCTAACGAATTCATTCCTCATCGCTTCGACCCGAAAAACCCTAAACCCTAAACCCTAAACTGGGAAGCCCCAAGGACGAGCACTGACTTAACTGGCAGAGCGTTTCATCCTGGTCACCCAATATTCTGGAACCACAGCACTGTCTGCAACACTTCTCAAGATGCATCTAGGTGGCTGTCAAAATTAAGGTCCCTTTTTGGGTCCTTAATATAGTACGGCACCTAATATTTAGGGTACCCAAAAAGGGACCCTAATTTTGACAACCACCATATATCGCTCCAAATCTCTCCAAAGTATGTTAAAGATCTGACTTTCTGCTCTCATGCATACATCATCGCTCGAATGCATCAGTCGCACGAGCACATGATTTCCCCAACGTCAAGCCCCTCGACTCAAATCCTCAACCTCTAAACCCCCAAACCACTGATGAGTGCAGCCGGAACGTATTACGCTGTCTTCTTCCTATAAGTCTTTGTACGGCCCTAGTTCAAGAGGCCCACAGAGATTGAGTGCAGCCGTCATACCAGGAGATAGGGCTCGATTCGGGTTTAGGGTTATCTGACCCCTTTTTGCCTAAGCCGTAAACCCTTGAACTACTCAGGAGTGCACCCATCATCCAGGTCAGGAAGCCACTGTTACTCTTCTCTCGACCTCAGTATTTTGAGCTTCAGGTTTAAGGTTTTCGGCTGCTGTATTTTAGGGTGTTTGTTTGGTGCTTAGCGCTCCAGCCTCAAGGCATCCAATCCCTAGAGCTAGGAGGCCATACAACTCCAACATTACTCGATGGATCACGGGACATAGTGATAGTGTTTAAACGCACCCTAACTCGGGGTAGAACAAATCATGCGCGTAGTTTCATGAATAATACCTCTACGACCCGGGGGATCAGCAAACTTAGCCAGCAAATGCATCAAGCATAAGGGCATGAACCATAGGTTCAGAGAGAACAAGGTGGGTGTAGAGTCCAAGTGGGATTTTAGGGTTTAAGGTTCTGAGTCTATAATCATTGAAGTAGAGTTTTGGAAGCTTATCAAGTCTGAACACCCCTGACTTTGTTGTGGGAGTGTCGGAGCTTGCCCCAGGGTCCCAAATCCTAAACCCCCAAACCCTCAAGCCCCTAAATCCTACACCGAAACCCGCAAGGAATCCAAACTAACACCTCAACTCCCTAAACTCTAAAACCCAATGCCCTGCAAAAGCAGGAAAGGGCGAAGGAAGCCTCTTTCAGACAACAGGCCCTGAAGCAACTTCAACCGTAGAAGATCCGACCTTAAACCCCAAACCTCACCTGCAAAAATGTTAAAAGACCCTCAGCACAGATGACCTATGCATCCCCAACTCCACAGCGTCCAAACTCCTGGAGCCCTCAATCTGGAGCTGCGGAACGGAAGTTTTGTGCAGGGTTTAGGGTTTCAAGCTGGAGTGGGGATGGAGTTTTGTGATCTAGTTTGGCATTTTGAGCTTAGGGCTTCTAAGCTTGAGGGTGAACCCCTGCATGCCTGAACTTGAAATGAGGACGAAACCCGTGCACCGTTGGAAAATACTTTGCTCGTCCTTGTACGGGTCGTAGGCCCCATTCAACTGCAGGGCAGCGAACATTTTCGGTGTGGTGAGTGGTGACATTCATAGTGTGCTTATGCTGACATGATCATTCTAATCATAGCTGTGGCTGTTGTTGCGAATGCCCTTTTTCCTGCGGTTCACATTAAAGCTTTGCGATGACAAACAAACTGCAATGGTTCAGGCGCTGGGAGGTTAGTGGAGGGGGTCTTGTTGTTCTTCCTGCTGCTCTGTGTTGCTGGTAAGTTTCAGTGGTTGGAGTCTGGGAGGTTTCCCCGAACTGGTGAAGTTTCCGGCTCCTGGGGGTCTTGTCGGCAGCACCCGAGGGCTCGTGGTTATGAAGACAGCTTGCATCTAGCTTTACTGGTAACCTTCCCTTTACATATGCACCTATGCGGGAAACTTTTACTACAACAGCCCTGGCTTGTCTTCTTTCCGGCGGTCTACCCCAACCCCTTAACCCTGCATTTCCCAACCCCACAACAGTGAACCCTCAACCCAACAACCCCCATGGCCCCTAACCCCTCATCTCCGCACCCACTAAAAGTCTGAACCCTCAGCCCCCCTCAATCTGCCCGCAACTACACACCCTTTAGCTAAGCCGAAGCGAGGTCGCGAATTTCTTCTGGCGACAGCTAAACCAGACGCAAAAGTTCTGCCTGCTTGTGGCGCTGCTCCTCCAAAGCATAGCAGTACCTGGTTTTTGGGGCTTGAGACTTCGGGTTTCTGGGTGGGGGCTGGGGGCTTGTAGGGGGAGGCCTTTATCGTTGCCACCTGCCTAGCTGACGACGAACAGATGAGAGTGAGCAACTTCGGATACACTTCCCGAGCCTCGAGAGGAACGGCTATATATCCAGGTACCAGCCACCACCCCAGGCCTTCTGGAAGCTGCAGACGTCTCAAGCCGAACCACTCGGTAAACAGTTACCTGCCTGGCCCCAACAAATCCGAAAGTATACCCCTGCCCCCAGCATGCCCATTTCATGGCCTAATCGAGCACTTCTTAAACAAGCCCACCGCACGACGAAACGAGCCGACCAGTCCCCAAAGATCAAAATCAAACGACACAACTTTCGGGACGTAAGTAAACTTTTCATCACCGTTTCTCAAAGTACTACTCGCACAGTTGAGCGATTCTGTAGGATCAAGTACAGCGGTCCTCGACCAAGAAAATGCCTGACACCCAAACAACATCAAACGGTAGGCCCCCAACACCTTTTCCTATGCCTCAACAACTGCTATAAACATGCCAAGGCAAGCAGGATCGTGTCGCCGACGACGTCGAACACGTTCCTCGGCAAACATCATGTGCAGGGCATTTATGAAACCGTGTCAAACTCTCAATATAGTTCGGAAAACCCAATAACATCCTATAAAACCCCTTACAAACCTTCCCATCCCAAGCCAGATTTATGAGACATACCAGCTTCCCTGCGACGATCTCAAGGCCGACCCAAGAACCTCTTAGCCCTAAAAGGCCCCACGAACCTACGAAGATGGCTACACCAAACCCACTGCAATTCTACACCAACCCCCCCAGAGACTCCAATATCTCTTAATTAAGGAATACACCTTAAATTATAGTCGGATCCCTAACATGATTTAAGGAATATTCCGTAATTAAGGGATATTGGAGTCTCTGGGCCAAACAGAAACCTCCGGAGTAACGAAGCCTGAGCCAAAGAACCTGTTATAACCATAGAAGCATTCCTGCAAGGTCCCTGGGGCCGCGAGCCCTAAACTTCCTAAACGCACCAACACCCAGAACCAAAGGGCACCCATGCAGAATTAAGGGTAGGGTTTTGGGATATACTGCTGTATCAGGCACCCTAGCCTAAGAAAACACAGCCACACATTTTCAGGCGTCTCCATTTCACCTTACACCCATCCCTTTGGGGTTTCCGCTTCAACTCGCCACGCTCTTCCCCTGAGACCTGGGCATGAAGCTGATGCCAACTGTCGCGCCGAGAACTGAGGCTGCGAACACCACCTTGCTCTTTCTGGGGGTGTGCACTTGCAACCCGGCACGGCAGCCAGATTTGTGCGGGTTTAGAGATGTTTAGGGTTTGCAGTTTAAGGGTTCTGCTGGTGCGGTTGTTGACTGTGGTAGTTGTTGCCTACAAACATGTCGTCTACTCTCTTGTCGTCTGATCGAACATGCGGTCCTTCTCCTCCAATATAGGAAGAGGGGCACTGGAGGTTTAAGGTAGATGCTAGCGAGTCAGTGCATCCACGTGCAGTACGTAGCTTGATTGAGATTCGGATTGTTGGTGGACTGACTCAGGAAATTAAGTAATTTCGCCTTTTTATGTGTGCACGGTGTTGACTGCTTCTTCATGAATGGTTTAAGCATGTCGGAGCTTCGATGTTGTTCAGTCGCATTCCATCGTACATTGTTACATCTTGGAATATCACCCACCATCGTACCAACGGGCAGTTTGCTGTGTCCTTGCATGTCGTACTCTGTCGAAGTCCACCGTAGACTCGAGCTAAGACGTGCTATTATACATCTTCGATTTTACAGCTAGGTACAGACAAGAGCACATACGTATACACATTGGCCATCGTATGAATTATGTGTGCCTGTGTTTTGCTGGCTATGTCTGCACAGCAAACACAGACATGCGCACGGAAGGGCATGCATAACAAAGGACTTTAGCAGGCATAGCTTTGAACCTGTGCACTGTGATACAAATATCTATGTACAGTTGTATCGGCCCTTGTTTGATTACCTAGCAGAGTACCATAGTGTATGACCACATCTCCAGATGGTCCTCGAAAAAACAAGCTTCTAAACCTAATATCGCTCGAGCCCGACAGCATTCAATTCAACCAAGACTCAGCGGTTAAACCATTTTGAACACCGCCTAAATATTCTGTCTCAGGCATCTGCCGCATCTGGCTCCTTGAGGAAACCATCACCTTCCCCGACTGGACAGCGAGTGTTCATAATCTGATTTGAAAAGGTGCAGTTTCACACAAGCCTCACAAAAATGGGGACTGAACACTGATGAACACTAAGCGGGGTGGCCATGCTTCAAACTATGCTGTCCTACAGGTGATTCTCTTTATGGCATGCACCCTGAGACGCCGAACAGTATCTGTACCATGCATAAATGCCGCTGCAGCAATAGGAGTTCCCGCAAACTCGGGGTCGTAGGGTTCTGGATTTTAGCGTTCTGGGTTAGCGCCTAGTTAGGGTTCATGTCATAACACCCCTTGATTCTGTATGCACTGCTACCTGCCTTTCAACCCCACGAGCCGCACGTAAGCCTGGAACCTAAACCCATTGACCCTATCCGATCCATCTATCTATCTATTCAGCCCACGACCTCGTACCGTGAAAGCCGCGGGCCGTCTACCCGAAGCAAAAAAACAAACCCTACACCCCAAACCTATGAAATCCTTTTGGGAAAATAGAAGCCTCATCCTGGCTGATGAGTTCATAAGCCCCCAAAAGTGTACACTTTTAGTATAGTTATATAGTGGGTAGTATTATCCAAAAAAGACTAAAGTGTATCCACGCAGCTACTGTCATAAACCGTGTATAACAGCCCAAACAAGGCCGCACAAAACCCGACACCCTAGAATTCTACGACCAGCCTGCAGGGTCTGTGAACTGCGGGCTGTTCACCTCGAACAGGCACGATGGCGCAAATCCATAGAAAGGCTTAGGGTTCCATGAGGGTTATGTAAGCGTATAGGGTGTGGTTATGCACTTGGGGCCCTTGCTTTTTGAGGGCCCTTTCCGTGCTGCAGCAGCTCAGTGAACTCTACAGGGTAGGGTGTAGGGCCTCAGGGCTAGGGTTTGGGGTTAGGTGTCTCGGCAGAATTCTGTTGCTAGGTAACTTGTAGTCTTGGCCTGGGATCATGATTACAGGGGGGCTCGGTGGCCTAGAGTTGTGGTATTGAAAGACTCAGAATATCAAGTCAGTGGGCTTTCGGTTGCTGCGGCTGAGATCATCCCGCCTGTGCTGTGTGACTTCGCCTCGATTCCCACGGCATTCTGGTATATGCAGGGGCTGGTATGAATTCTCACTGAAAGTTTACTCCTCAAGCCGACCGGCTTCCTCGAGAAAGCCAAGCCGGAAAATGAGACCATAACAGACGATGGCGACAGGTGCCACTATTGTTGATCTTGCTTGTGCCTGTTTGCTACTACAGTCTTGTGGCGCCTGTTCCGACATCTCGCCGACCTCCTGTGTTGCAGGTTTGTCATCGTCATACCCAGCCCCCTAATTCACAATCCTCAACCACCTATACTGTTGTACTATTGGAACACATATACTTGGGGACCACAGAGAAGCCCTAGTCATATCATTCCTTAGGATTACTTTCCTGTGTTAAAGCATTATGGCACAATGCACGCCAAACCCATCTTAACTATTGCAGGATCATTGTTGTAATGATGAAGGCCTCCCACCAAAACCCTTAGAGACCCCATTAAAAAGGGACCCTTAACGGAACCCTGTTCTAATTGTTCAGGCTCTGATACAGTTTTTAGGGGGAGGGGGCTAAACACCAAATGGTAAACCCTGAACCGTAACTTGGCTGACTTCTGAACCCCTCCGAAAAGTTAAACTTTTAGCCTCCTTACTATAATGCATATAGAAACCCTAAAAGTTAAAGTCCTAAGAGCCAACCAGAAGAACGCCAAGGTAACAGGCCCTAACTGCCAACTGGTGCCTGGATTTCAGTTTTGGCATAAACCCTAAACCCTAAACCCTAATCGGGAAGGGAACGAATTTTCGTCTGGGCCTGTTTCCAATCTGTACCCCGATATCTGGAGCTTGAACTCCTGAAACCAAGTAGGGTTTAGGGTTTAGGGCTGGGTTTTTGGAATTTTGGGTTTAGGGTTTTTGGGTCTTGGGCCGGGCTTGTGGTCTTGGAGTGTCCCGAAGCTCACAATCTCTGAGTGTGGCACGGTGATGGCCATGTACCTCAGCCGAGTTAGGGTTTAGGGTTTAGAGTTTTTAGTGTTCAGGGTTTAGAGTTTAGGGTTTTAGGGTTTAGGGTTCAATTAGATATCTTTCATCATCCCGCCATTTGCAAAGCTCGAAAGCTTGAATATCGCTCCCACACCCATTTGCCCTTGTGGAACCCGTTGCCAAAGCCCTGAATTTTGCGGCTTGGGAATGATACGAAAGGAAAGCTAAATCATAAAACCCTGAAATACGCGAGGCTGCCCGTCGCTGTACTCTTCCGCGGCCCCTTTTTTTTGCAACTGGGCTTGGGGACTAGCCAGATCCTTGCATCACGGCCGTTCGTGTTCACCCGACTCTGTGCAGGTGCATCTTCCGCGGCCTAAATCCTAAGCCCGAAAAAGCGTCATGGTGATTGAGTTCCAAGCCCTTGCTTCTTGTCTAGAAAAAGGGCCCGTAGTAGCTTTGGGTGGATTTTTAAAAGCATTGAGGTGGAGCTTGTAAGGCTTGTGAGGCATTTTGAGGCTGTAAGCTGGAGTGAGCCATAGTCATAGGGACCCTTAGAGGGGTAGGGGGAGGGGGCGAGGGGGGGAGGGGGTTAAGACTATACTTCCTCAAATAGGCCCTATTCAGTCCTTATTGCAGGTATTAAGGCCCTCTACCCCCCTCCCCCCTAAGGCCCTAAGGGTCCTTACATGGAGGTCGATCCGGCAGAACCGCAATTGTTTGCACAGATGCCCATGGGCCTTTTCATGAACGCCGAAAACAAGCCGAAGACCTGGGCATGCCTTCCCTTAAAGCCAAGCATCCCGAACTTCAAGCGTGAAATCCCGGATCTTAGCAAAATGGGTTCCCTTGAAGCTAAGAATCCAAAACTTCAAGCTGGGACATCCCAGATCTTAGCAAATCTCGCATCTGAGTGAATCCTTGCCTCGAAGCCTTGAAATCACACTCCACCCAACATCGCGGCACTGCGGAGACTGCTTCAGTAGCTCTATGCTCTTTTTTAAAGCTTGAACGTGAGGTTCTGCATCACTGACTGTGGGATTTGGTGCGTTTCCGGAGCGATAAGATTGACCTAAACCCTAAACCCTAAACCGAACTCCAAGCCCCTGAGTTCAGCATAGCCTCTATCTCAGCCCATGACGCTCAAGGCGACTGAAGCTCGTTCAAGGAACCCAGGCATTAACGCTTCGAGTGGCAATGCCGCCACGGCCGTCATGAGAATCCAACCACCAAGCTGAGAGTGCGAATGAAACTTGGCTGACTTCTGAACCCCTCCAAAAAGTTAAACTTTTAGCCTCATTAATTACTATAATTCATGTAGAAACCCTAAAAGTTAAAGTCCTAAGAGCCAACCAGAAGAACGCCAAGGAAAGACAGCGGTTTGGGAGTCCATGAGGCTTTCGGGCTCAACGCCTCAGGTTAGGATTTGGGGTTTAGGGTTGTTAGTGTTGGAGATGTGGGCAAGAACAAAGATCAAGACTCTGAGGAACGACGAGGATAGGCAGACCCGACGTTGGCAGGATTTATGCATAAGTCACCTGCATGCAGTCGGTGCATCCAGATTCCGGGACAAGCTCGAAGCCGTAAAACAAAAAAACAAGCTGGCGAAGGTTGTAGGTCCAGGCGGAGCAATTGAGGATCGGTAGCTCATATCTTCGGATTTGGGGTCTCAGGCTTCGGACAACTGAGTGGGTGCTGACTACTTGGATTTCTCAAGAATTTTGCCTCGAGTCTCTGTGGGGTCGAAGTTTGGCATGAATCTTCTTTAATCTCCGCATCCCAAGACAGTACAACCGAAGGTGAGCAACCTACAAAGTGATGTACGACTTTTGGATCCAGGGCTTCTAGCCATGCCCAAAACACGGATGGTTGCACATGCCGCTTTACACACCTACGGACTCTCCTCTAGTACGTATTCGTGTTATTGCTGAATTGCTTACTTCCGTAGCAATATTAGCTCGCAAGCAGACAAAGCACGTTTCCTCTATGTTGGCACGACCTTTCCACGAAGCCTCCACCCCTAAACCCTAAACCTAACTCCAGGGACCGTTGGATCGTCACAACACCAAGCGAGCCTTTCCTGCAAGAAGCTTGCGCTGTTGTGTTCAGGATGTACTAAACCACAGTCCCGAAGTATGCTATGACACAAGGCGTGTGGCTTGCATCGGGCGCCTGGAAGATGATCTGCGTCCAGGTCAAGACCTTCGAGGACCGATCGGTGCAACTGCTTAGGGGCTAATGTAGACCCACGGAGTAGGGCTCAGGGTCAAGGATTTACGGCTTTTAATCCGGTTTGGGCTGCGAGGTTGTCTCGCAAGTAGGACTCTGCAGACGCGAATGGTTCGGTTGGAAGGCTAGGCGAGTTTTCGGTCTAGGAAGAAGCCCTGTGTCACTGTGTTGTCACGGGTCTGGAGAAGAGGATACGTGTGATAACCAGCTAACGGGAAGCAGGGTTACTGAACAAGGAACTACATTAGTGTTTTTCGTCGTTTGGGGTTAAATGCTCGCACGCCAAAGACATGAAACCCGATTGTGAGAAGAAGGCTTTTGAACCTTGAGGAAATCCTGAATGTGTTAATCGCGATGTGTGACCTGAATGCTAAGCTCTACACCCTGGCCCACATTCACAAGCTCTGCATGTTCAGAAATACCTGGGAACTCAAACCTCACAGCCGCAAGTTGGCCTTATGGCCCATTTCTCAAAGCCCAACCGCCTAAACTCAAAGGCCTTGATTTCACAAGGACGGAAAGGGCCCGACACCTGAACCCGAAGACCTGAAAGCTGGATCAAACAAGGATTAATATAGGGGCCTTAATAATTAGAAAAGGGTTTTGGGGCCCATTATACTAAAATTTTCCTAAGGAACCCCCAAAATAGTATAGGTAACTATTTAAGCCCCTAGATTAGCATCGGTATGACCCGGAATTACTGTTGCTTCTTTTTTAACGCACAAGGACAAGGAGCAGCCATCTTCACGGCAGTTCCTGTAAAGCGTAAAGCCTGGTAAAATGAATCACTATAAACCTTTTGGGAGTTTCCCAAAAATAAGGGGACCCTAATACAGTACCCTAAATAGTAGGATCCTTATTATGAGGACCCCAAAATAAGGTACCCCTAAGTTTCGGAAACTCTAATCCCTAAACCCTTTATAGATCCCTTTAAGGACCCATTATGGATCCCTTTAGAGGTACCCCGAATTTTCGCCCAACCTGAACCGAAGACTTCCCCAAGCCTGAACGCTTAGACTTCCCCCAAAATGGAACATACCTGGAGCGGCAGGGGACTTAGTAAGGGTTCCTAAAGGGCTCCTTAAAGGGATCTATAGGGGGTTCCTTAGAGGGATCTATAGGGTTTAGGGTTTAGGGTCTACTTGGAGGGGCAGGGGACTTAGTAAGTAGGTTATAAGTAGAGTTATAAGTGCCCTAAATGGAGTTACCCTAAGTATAACCCGACTTATAACCAACTTACTAAGTCCCCTGCCCCTTCAAGTACATTACCTTGCCCTAAACCCTAAACTTCCGGGTTTGAGCTTCAGGGTCCATTAGGGTGCCTTTTTAGGTCCCTAAGGGTTTAGGGTTTAGGGCTACTTAGCTGATGAGTTCATAAGCCACCAAAAAAGTGTACACTTTTAGTTTTAGAGTGGGTAGTATTATCCCAAAAAAGTGTAAAGTGCATCCACTCAGCTACGAAGCATACAATACCTTGCCCTCACCCCTCAACTTCCCCAACAATCTCACTTACATTACCCTAAACCCTAAACCCAATCCCACATTACCTAGCCCTAAACCCGCAACTCCCCGACTCCTACACTTCCCCAAAGCCCTCAAACTTGCACTTACCGAGGCCGCAGGCTAGCTCGGCAGAGGAATCGTTCATCGTCGCCTCCCTGAGTGGCTCGGGGCATTAGGGCAAAAAGGCTTGAGGGCTTCAGGGCTCTAGAGGGTTTCTTGGCTGACTTCTGAACCCCTCCAAAAAGTTAAACTTTTAGCCTCCTTACTATATTGCATATAGAAACCCTAGAAGTTAAAGTCCTAAGAGCCAACCAGAAGAACGCCAAGGCTTATAGTACTTTAGGGATTTGCGGCTTGAGGGTTTTAGGGCTTAGAGTTTAGTGCTTTAGGGCTGTACAGGGTTTGAGCTTGAGGATTCTGTTGTATGTGCTCTGCGGCTTGAGGATGTATTGTTTGAAGCTCCACGTGCCCACATAGTATATACACTGGTCCTGGTCCCCAAATCCCTATATAGGTGCTTTAAGGCCAAACTATATATTTTTTGAGTTCACGGACCCTCATGGTTACAATAGAGTTTAAGGTAGAGATGTACTGCACTCGTTTCAAGTGCAGGGTCCGATCTTGGAACGTGGGACAATGCAAACCCTTCAACGGCAAGGAATGAAGCACAGAATATGGTTTAGAATTCAGGACCCTTTTCAAGCCTCCGGGTTTCTGAATCAAGGCAGGGCAGTGGCATCAAATCGTGCTTTTCACTCTGTGGCGCAAGTTCGAGCTCAAGTGGTTCTACTTTTAGCAGACCAGTGGAGGTTATGGTCCAGCATGGTTCGGCTTGGAGCTTAATACAGGGGCCTGAACAATAGCACCATCGTGGAACAATTCCCAAAGTCTTTGACGCAACTTGCCGCTTCGCAAGAATGTAAGAATGTAGACAGTAGACAGAGCTCACAGCTTTGCCTGCGCAAAAAACTGACCCCCCGTCACATATCGGCATGTTGCTCTTCTCCGATGTATAACCATGGCAACAAACACACACACACACCTACCTACCTGCACACCTGAAAAAACTTACCGCCGTTAGAAAGGCTGTGTAAGTATTACGGTGCAGGGATTGAGCCTCATGAGTTAAGCAGCTACTGGCACCTAAACCCCAGACCCCAAAAGCCGCCCTAGCCACCAGATGCAGAAACCCCTTATACTGCAGAAAATGATATAACTCAATTCTGCAGGTGCTGTGCCGTGAAGTTAACTTAACGGCTTTCGCAGAACTTCCGAATGCATCCTCAAGAGCCAAGCGGGGAGTGCAATACAGGGCATGGAGTTGAGGGTTTCTTGTACAGCTGTCGCACTTGAAAGCATCAACTACAGCAAACAACCTCATTCTCAAGGAGAAATCCTGTGAAAAGGAAATGAAGATATGTGAACCGATGTGCGGCTGCATTTTTGGGATATGTGACAACGCCAACCTGGGTCCCTCAAAGTCATATGCAGCTAGTTGAAAGTTAGAACCCAAAAGCGATGGACTCTATGGGTTGACAAGCTCCGAACCCCAGGCATTCGTCAAAAAAGCTGTCAGTCAGAGACAAAACAAACCTGATATAGAGGCCCAAATAATTGAAACAAGTTTATTGGAATGGGTTTTTCGCCTTAACCAGGCCCTGACATTACAACTGACCTCATCCGAGTCCCCTGCGCGTGTTCTGTAGCCTCACAGTAATCGGATGAGGAGATAGCCATGTCCTGGGTACGCATGGGCTGTTGGGTTTGAGGGCTGGGAGGTTGGACCCTCACATCGCACGTTGGGGTGTGTAGCAGGGTTTCGGGCTGTTGGGTTACAAGCTCGTTGGGCTGCGGTCAAGCGGAAAAAACTGTTCTCAAGCTCAGGGTTCTACAGTCCTAACCCCTAAATCACAAACTCTAAGCCCTAAGCCCTAAACCCTTAACCGCAAACTCTAAGCACCAAACCTTAAACCCTAAGCCTAAACCCTAAACCACGAACTCTAAGCCCTATAAGCCCTAAGCCATACAAGGTCTTAGACTTGCGCTCCTAGCCCGGCTTTAAGTCCTTGCGATCAAGTCCAAGCTCCATGTGCCTATATATACAAAGGCCCGACCCAGAGAACGGATCTACAAGGGTCCCTTTAAGGGTTCCTAAACGGGATCTATAGGGGTTTAGGGTTTAGGGGACTTCAAAATGTGGAATATACCTTAAACCATAGTAGGATCCCTCATATGTTTTAAGGAATGTTCTTTAATTAAGGGATATTGGAGTCTCTGGGGAAGGTACCTCTATGAGAACAGCTTGAAAGCCTGAATTCCGACAACTCTAGACTCCCTAACCACAACCACCAGACCCGGAATCCTATTCCCGTAACCCCTGAACACTAATCACTAAACCCTGCGTAACTTTCGGCCCTGGTTTTTCCGGCCGCTAGTTTTGCAAATGCTAACGCGCTAGCTACCCATGCCAGGTCGCACTGTACTGTCTTGTGCACTTCCCTTAACGCTTGTCTTGGTTTTGGTTTCTGCATCATCTCATCGAAAGGGAACTGCAAGTCGACCGAAAGGCATGATCAAAATTCCCGGCATCATCACTCGGCGAAGGTGCCAGGTGCGAGCTGTTGACACGGCACTGCATTTGGAGCTGTTTGCGAGCAGGTCTTCAGTCATAAAGGCTTAAAATAAGTCCAATACGGATAAGGTTGGTCGCTCATACGAACATTTTGCTTACATGGACTATAAGGGTATACTATTGTTTCACACATTGTTGACAAACATATTATGCAGGTGGTGTGACTGCGCCGTTTCCTATGACTTTGGATGTCTTGACTGTGCGCTGTCGACACAGGAGCGAAGAAAACCCTGAGGCCTAAAACCCAAATCCTAGTCCCTATACTGGGTGCTGTTTGCACGTTTCAGCACTTGCCATGGGGCTTAGGGTAGGGTGCACGGTAGTTGGGGCCTGCAGGGGCTTCGAGGGGTCATGGCTTCAGGCTGGGTATTTGGGAGTTTCAGGATTTACGGGACCCGAATATAAAACCCAAATCGCAGAGCAAGGACACCTAGTTTTCTGGAAGTCTCATTTCTCTGCTCTAGGCTTATGGATTCGGTTCTTGCTCGCAAACGGCCACTCGACTCAGTAGTGCAAAATGTAACGTGTCACAAATCATCAAAATGAGTCGCTTCTGCGTCTTCTATCGAGATATAGCACAAATATGTCCGCAATTGCGGCTCAGTGAATGAGTACTGAACCAGGAAGGCGTGCAAATGCGCATCCATCTGCAGATCAGAAGGCTGGAGAGACCATGCTTACGATGGTTATCATCGCTGTCATGGCCATCATCATAAGCATCAACTTTGCCATGGGGAAAGCAAGAACAAACGTTGAAACGCGAAGGCCGGTGGCATGGAATGGTCGGTTCCAGCGGAGGAGCCCGCACGACAAAATACAACGGTTGCAAGATTCAGCAGTCCGACACATACTCTGTGTAGCGAGTCTTCGCTCATGCGCAGGACAGGTTTGACAAGAAGATAATAAATTATAATAGGAACTCTATAAGACTTAATCTTCCTACTTTACCATAATTCTTGTTGGAGTTCCTGTTTTGATAGGAACCCAAATAAGCTTCGACATGCTCAAGGATTCCTGGAAGAAGGCGTAGGACACGATCGACAACAAGATGCGAGCGGTGGTCGTGCAAACCACAACTGGGTTGTAGTTTGGGGGCCCTTAAAAGTATTTATGAATAGGTACCTCTATAGGAACCATAGGGGCAAGTTTAAAGTTTCCCAAAGTGCCACCTACAGAGTCATCGTCGTGATCTGCATCATCATCATCAGCCCGGCAAGAAGCAAGCCCTTAAATGCCACAGGTGCGTGACTGCAAGACACGAACAAGCACCGCCCTCATACCGATGATAATTAGAAGTCGGCCCTCAACCCATAAGTAGTTGCCACGACAGGAGTTGCAGAAGGGTCTCATACGAGCCGGCCGCGATAACTCCATTCTGGAGTATCAAGGCTAGGCATCGCAAGCAGATCCAGGGAAACTTCGGCGGTAGAAGCGCTGGATCCGGAATCGAGTTGAGATGTTGGGATTTCGGATGGCCTGTGTGTCCACAGTGCACAGTTGTGCCCCCTCGGCGAAACTTCGACAGGATATTCAGAGTTGCCAAGGAAAGTCCAAGTTGCTGCTCCCGTGTTAAAGAGAAGTATCTTCTTCTAACAACAGACAGACAGAGATAGAGGGAGGCAGGGAGGGAGGTAGGGAGGCAGAAGGGGATGTGAAGAAGGTCATGGGTTCAGAAGTATTGTGAAGGCCTGATAAGGTTATTTCGGGCTTCATGAATCGGAGTGATGGCGCTTTGAAATAATCAAGGAGAAAAATCACATTTCACTTCATAATGGTTCTTCCTTTAAGGATTGCTCCTTACTAATCTTTTTTGAAATCGCAGAGTTTACTAAGTTACTAGACGGGGTCCAAAACTTCACCATGAAGAGCTGTAGCTGTGCTCTCTTGGGCTAGGACCTGCTGGGACTTTTTGGGATTCTTCAGTCAGGTAGGGGCTTAGAGTTTAGGGTTTTAGGGTTTAGGGTTGCGCTCGAAAACAACTGCGTTGAGGCTTCCCTGGCTGCGAAAAACCGCGAACTACCAGATATGTCGTCGCCTGTCGTGGTAAGCCTACAGCTTCGCATGTAGAGGTTTAGGAGTCGGGTTCTTTAGGGCCTTGGGTAGAACCTTCGTCGCAAGAAACCTCGCAAGCCTTCTACTAAGCTGGATTATGGGTCTTTCTGTTTATTGGGCTGTATGAACCCTAAGCCCTCAACCCAAAACCCCTAAACCCTCATTCTTGTGGATGGCCATTAAAATTAAGGCCCCGAAGGCCGTTAGCTCAACGACTCACAAACGCAGCGGCAAGCTTGAAGCCAGGTGTAGGGTTTGTGAGATACTGTCGGGAAAAAGGGTTTAGGGTTTGGTCTGAGGATTAGGGCTTCGGCCTTGGGGCGTAGCATTCTACAGAGTTCATCAGTGATAGGACAAGCAATAATAAGACTGCGCGAGAATACCTGGGTGTTTGTGCCCTTCAAGTTTGTGTTGCTTATGGGGCTTTCACACATGTTTATGAACCCACCGTGCGCCCTTAACCCTAGGCCAATGCCTTGCATGCAGGGTCGAGTCGTCAAGGTCATACCATGGAGACGACGGACTCATCCGGCACAGGACTCTCACCATTACTCTCACCCATCGACTCCAACTCATTCTCCGGTGCATTTCCTGCAGACCAAAACATCCAAGCGGGGATTAGGGTTTATGGTTTAGGGCTACAACAAGTCCACCCTACAAGCAGCACAAAACCCAAAACATCGTTCCACAAGCAAAAATCTCACGCCCAAAAGGCCCTGAACACCAAAGTCGCACACCGAAATAGGCCGTAGAAGCAAGGCTGGAACTTAGACTTGGGGTGGCCTCAGGGTTGGTGAGACGTTTTGTGCCTAAACAAGGGCCATCTGAAGGTCCGAAGCCCTTCTGTAGGCGTGGATAACCCTCATATACTAAGTTTACTATATACCCTAAAGCCTACAATCTACCTTGAAAGGCGGCTTGCGGTAACAAGATGGTCGATAAACCTCCCCCTTTATGGCCGTCGTGTGATCCTGGTCATGGTACGAATGCTTATGAAGGGAAGGTGTATCCATCACCCTAAACCCTGAACCCACAACACTTTGTAAACCCAAGAACACTAACGTCCATTGCCTTGCAATTCCGTGAAGAGGTTGTCAAACTGCTCGTCGACCATCCCCTGGCATTTCCTTGCCATGGCTTGGGTTCAAAGGATCGGAGCGCTTCAAAATGTCAACCCTTTTTTGCATCCGGGCTTGTGAAGTCGGCCGGGGAAGGTGACCGGCAGCAACAGAAAAAATGTCAACCCTAGACCCTAAACCGTCCACTTCGAGGATAATGCGAGCCTCAGTTTTAAGTAGGCTGCGACTTCTCAGTACCCTAACTCGGGTTTTTCTAGGGGTTTTCCTAGTCTTACAGGGCTTATAGGGGTTTGTAGGCTTGTAGGGCTTACAGGATTTAGGGTTCAGGGCTCATAGTCATGACTTCGCGTGTGACCTACTGGCAGAAGCCATTCCAGTCACTAGGGTTTAGCTTGGAAGAGCTTAGAGCAGAGCTTTCCAACCGTATCAAGCCTTGCTGCGCCTTAAACCTTGGCGCCGAAACCCTGAAACCTAAGCTGCAGCAGCATTGGAGTTTCTGCTCATATCTGATAGGTGATCGAGGTGTAGGCCCGGAGATTTGGTATCATTGGGGTTCGGGGTCAAGGGTGTTAAGGGACATTGTGCGTGTTTGGGGCTCGTGCTCCAGGGGTGTAGGGTCCATTTGCGTCTTCGGGATCGCATTTAGGGTCTTGCAATAGTAATAGTGGAGAGTATGTGCTTCCACACAGTCCAAACGCCCTAACCTCCTGAATCCTAAACTCTCAACAACATTGAAACCTAACCTCAAGCCCTACACCTTAAACCGTCAACCTCTGAACAATAAAACCCTAAAACCCCAGAGCCCTCAACCCTCTTGCTGCAGGCCTGCATTCAAGTTAGCCACTCTTCCGCCCTTTTGCATCCAGGCCTATTGCGACTGCCGGGAACCCCTGAGGAAAAGGAAAGAAAGGGCCAGGCAAATCTGCAGCACTACTGGCTGAAAACCCCAAACCCCTAAACTTTCAACTCCACAAAGCCCTAAACCTTAAACCGTCGGCAAGCCCAAAGCTCGCTCATCATCGAAGCCGAGGGGCTTCAGGGCATCAGCCAAGTGACCCCGCAGAATTCGGTCGATCCTGTGGAAGCCTGCGTGCTTCTAGGGGTTTAGGGCTTGGGGGTTTAGCCGTGTAGTGGTCCAGGGTTTCGGCATGTAGGGGTTTTGGGCCTCCAAAACTGGTTCCTGAAGCCTTCAGCCCTCAAAGCTTCAACCTGAAAATCGTGCAACAGTGCTCAATATGCCGGCACGCAGGCTCTAGGCCTAAGGCACCGATATGTTCTGAGGTACCTCACACGTATACATAGCCCTGAACCTTCAACCTTGCCCCAAACATAAGCCTAACCGAGCCCCGAAGACTTTTCATGGTGTGAGTCAGTGTAAGTGTTGAGACGATATCTCGGCAGAGTTGAATTGAATGATCTCATCATCACATGCGCTACCCCAGCTCTGAGGAGTTGTGAATCCAAACAGATATTGACCAGATTTATGGCAGCCGGCACTTCGCGATGTCACCTGCTACTACTAATAAACGGTTTGGCTGCGCATGTCCGCGAGCAGAGTAAATTACAGCAGTAACATCTGTTCACGAAGTCAGTTGCTCCATAGAACTTCGACATCATTATATGGCTTCCGGCCCCGTCAACCCACGTGATTCCGAAGACACATCATGCCAAGAAGCTTCCCATCTCTTCGAGAACAAGCTTGTTGATCATATCCTTGTCATCCTCGACCCCGGAACCAAGAAACGATGTCGGGCCAGAGTTACAAACTCCACTAGGATGGGGCCGATATTGACGGTGAAAGAACATCCATCTAGAGTGTGGAGCTTGTGGTGGGGAGTTTGGGGTGTTAGGATTCAGGGCTTGCTGTGTGCGTTTACGAGTCTTTCGAAGACAGGCGGGTAGGGAACTGCATTGAAGGAACCGGAAAACGGATATCCTCCATCGCAATGCCTCAACCGGAAATCGCGAACAGGGCCCTGCCCTGGGTCGTCCCCCGTTTACCTAAACAGCCCAAAGGATATGGGAAACCCTGAACCTTGAACCGCAAAAGCTGGAAGGCACCATGTCCACAGCTTTGCAACCCCGAACCTCAAGCCCTCCCCTGATCTCCCCCCCCAGACTCCTCTTTCTATGGACCAAGGCGCTCCCGCGCAGGTTATCATATCACGCTGTGGCATGTGTACAAAGTATTTACCACAAGGTACCTCGATACCATTTTATAAAGTCACCGCAAAATCCCAACAGAGTCCCTGAGCTATCCTGCGAGGTGGCCGTGGCACTTTCAAGACCTGATTCCGGAGCTTCGACATAGTAGAGGTTTATCCTTTTCAGGGTCTTCTGGCTTAGAGCTCCACAAGGGCTTTACAGGGCTTGATAAGGGTTTCTTTACAATCCTTTCTAAACTTCGTGCTTCCTTTTTGGGTTCTTTAGGGTTCAGCGTTTTGGGTTTCGATCTTCATATCTTTGTACTACGTGCTTGGTTTGCGCGCGTGTGTGTGTGTGTCTGTGTGTGTATGTGTGTGTGTCTGTGTGTGCACTGGGGGCCGATTGATATAGCCGTTGGCGTTTGTGTTGAGCGGGAGCGGGGCAATCCATAAGCGCTTCTGGCCAAAAAGAACAAACTTACCTGCAGGACACCAGTATGCAGTGCATATTTTCGGCTGGGGTTCCAGATGTTTTGAAACTGCCAGGTCTTGCCGTTGCCATTAATCACGAATAGCTGCCATAAGACCTTGTGCAACGGCTGATGTTTCACTGTGTCGTTCAAGTCGCGTCCCACTCAGTGAAACTGTCCAGCATGTCCTGACCTACAATCCAAGACGGCGGCTGAGGCCAGCGATGCGCTTGCCAATGTTCATGGCGAGCTCCACTGTCGCATCGCCATTGTTCCTTACATGGCGAAGCTTTCTGAAGCGTGTCACAGAAGGCAGGTGCCGGCTTTCATGGCAAAGCCCAAGCAATTGAACGTGAGCTTGTATGTAAGTTTCACAGCACAACAAAGGCCGCAAACCAAGCCGGGAACTCAGGTCGGGAACTCCGCTGAACCCTAAACCCTAAACTCCTAAACCCTAAAACCCCAACCGCTAAATCCTAAGCCCCTCTCTTTCAGCGAATGCTCAGGACACCCGTCGGCGTGCAGAAGTAGAGGCCAGTGAAGTTCGCCTGGGTCTTCTCGAGCCTTCGGAATAGGGTTCAGGGTTCAGGGTTGGGGTTTAAGGTTCAGCGTTCAGGGCTAAGGGATTCCGGCGGCTGCAGATCGGGGGCTTGGGTGCTGTAAGACGGAACAACCAAACGAGAAGAATGCTTGGGCCTTAGCTACTAGTCAGAATCAGGTTTTGGTGCATGTAACAGTATCCTGGCAAAGGGACACTTAGGGATATCCTTACCAAGAACTCTGTTGTACGGATGGATGGCGGCCAGCAAAGGGGCTTGTTTTCACAGGAGCTTCCTCTCCCGAGGTATGGTCGTGTTAGCTGTTTGTTCACTTTTGCCGACCAAGCGCCCTCGCTCCATGACTCCAGGTGCGTTCCCAGTATTCGAGAACACATGCTTGTCTATGTTGCTTTTAGCACGGCATGGTATATAGTGCATAGCTGCTATGCGCTGTATAGCGAGCCACGGCAACAGAGACAATGAAGGTTCAGCGGCTGGCGAAGGTGTAAGGTCTAGGTGTAGCCTGCCCTCTGGCTCCTGGATCATACAAAACACGACAACAGGGATCCCATCCCAAAGACAGGCAAGTGGTCACCGAAGTGACACTTCTTATTGTTGGGTGCAGCTTTACTTAATCTCATCTGCCACGACCCCATCGGTTCGGGGTTCAGAGGGCCTATCTACGCTTGACTCTTGGAAGAGTGACTGACCTACAGCCTGCCTCTTTTCCTGGGTTTCGGTGCTCACACTCGGACACTCCAGGCGAGGCATATCATCGTAAGTCGGCTTCGGGAGTGGAACTAAGAACGGAGGAAACTATGGTGACGAGTTGTTTCCTCCCTGGGTTTAGGGTTGAGGCTGCATTTAAGGCAAGAAGCGTGACCGTCTGTAGCAGCTCAAAGAGGCACCAGGATCGATTTAGCAACGACGCGCGCCTGGGAGGCTTAGGGATCAGGGTTTAGAGGGTGGGAGGTACATGGATTTTGAGTTTCTGGAACTCTGACCCTAAACACCCTGAAACCTAAAAGCTCGACCCCTTAACCCAAGACCCAAAATTAAAAAACAAAAAAAAAGCCCTGAAACACCAAACCCAAAAACCCCCGATGAAACCCACTAAGGCCAAACACTTGTCATCCCGGAGGTTGTCAAAGCCCTAAAGTGCCAAAGTCTGATTCGAATTTCATGTCCCCGATGGAGCTTGGCTGATGCCCCAAAACCACTCCAAGGAGCTCGTCCATGATCATGGCGGTGCCCTGACACTTTCAACATGGCCCCCGAACTCTAGCACCCCCTCAGGTAGCAGATGGGCATTGTTACGGAACAGCTTGCTCGCAGAATTTACGGTCAACCGGACCCTAACATGGGGCTCTGAAACAGAGTTTTGGGCTTTTGGTGTGTATTCAAGTTTTGCTGTATTCATAAGGAATGCAAGCAGACAGTCTTGTTGATTGCCCAGGCCTCTATACTACACTATGGATACTAAAGACTCTATAGATACTATAGATACTGCAGACCGATAACGCACGAAGCCTGAACCCTGAACCCTTTCCCACCCCCTAAACCCTGACCCCAAAAGACCCTAAACCAGAATGCTACTTCGAAGAGGCCTAGAGCGTGGGTCGTCGCTTTGTAGGGCTTGTGGGCCCAGGAGGAGCAAGGGGTTGGGCTCTTGGAGATTAGCATTTCAGGGTTTCGGGCATCGGCTGGTTGCGGTCGACATATATTGTGGTATTACAACTTTGTACTGAGCCTGGGGTTGGACACTGTAGGCACCACATCCCGTAGGGGTCAGGAAAGGATTCGCTTCAACCCAAAACTTCCCTAAACGCCTAAACCTAAAACGCGATAAAGCCTAAGCCCAACGCCTCTCGTCAAGTGAAGGATTCCTACGCTGCAAATCCGCGTGCAAACGCTAACTTGTATTTGTAACTCACGGCCTTTCATAGGGCCCCAAAAAAGCACATAAGCAAAAATTAGGATAGGGATATCCCATATAAAACCCCTTATAATGAAGCCCAATAAGGTAGGGATATCCCCATATAATGCTTATGCTTATGTGCTTTTGGGGTCCCTAATTTCAAGCATTCAGACAAGACGATGCAGGAGCAGTACTGGTTTCTTCTAGGCAAAGAACTGAAGCTCGCACGCTGCAAGCTGAAGGAAGGATATTAGCACTCCGGTATAGATCAGGACCCACATGGACATCGGGACCCTTAGGGGGGGAAGAGGACTATACTTCCTTAAATAGGCCTTATAAAGTCCTTATTGTGGGCATTATGGGCCCCTGCCCCCCCTCCCCCTACCCCCCTAAGGGCCCCTATGACATGGACTTGCTCTTGACCATCGGTGCTGGAGGAGTTCTTGCATGAAGGGTCTCTCTGTTTAGGTTCTGTATTGGGCGCACCTACGTTTTGTAACCTCGGGACCCCGAGATAAACCCACGGAGTTTCCTTCCTTGGGCTGAGGCAAACCTCGAGGAGCTATCACCTGCACAGTGATGACAATAACTCAAAATCACAGAATGAATCTCAGTGGATCGTGTCACCACGCATACTCCAATGCCTGATTTCTGGCTCACTTGTTTTCCATGCACGAAGACCCACGTACGTGTGCGCCTGTATGCAGCCTCGAAATGACAGCACGTTTGTGGTCTCTGACCAGTTTTTTCTTCTCCCGGAGCTCCGCAACTTGCTCGTGTAGGTTTTGGATGTTTGCAAACATTGCTGCCACCCGCGTACGGTGCAGGCCACGCTACACGAGAAGATCGGCCCCTGCGCGCGTAGCTCTCTCCTCGGTACTGTGCAGCCTTTCCTTCCACTCGGAGATGGGAAGTTTCTCCGTCTTCTTCGCAAAATGCATCAGAAGTGATGCAAGGCAGGCTGGAGCCTGGAGGAAGCAGACCTAAACCTAAACCCTTAAAAGTTAGACCCACATAAACGTCAAGCCCGAAATCTGTAACCCTGAACCCTAATCTTCAAACCATGGACCTTAAACCTTAACCCCCACACCCTGAACCCTGAACCCTATCTGGCCTTGCACACGCCACTATGCAAGGCCAAGTAGAACGAGGAGTCTTTGTGGTAGGTGCCAAGCTCCTCCAGATCTGGAGCCCTAAACCCTACACCCCTAAACCCTAAACCCTAAAACTTAAACTGCAGGGGCTTCTGGAGCTTGCCTTCGTTGTTGTGGCTGAGGGTGTGTTCCCTAAGCCCCCAACTGCGAAGGAGAGCCTTAGGGCTTGGAGCCTTCGGATTTGAAGCTTCAGACTTCGGGAATCGTTGTTGGGTTAAGCTGCAGCTGTGGGACTTGGAGTTGCAGGCATCGATTGGGGTTCAGAGTTTAGGGTGCCGTTGGCACAATCTGCTTAGCTGGAATCAGATTTGCCACGTCCTCCTTGATGCGGTACTGGTTGTTGCTGAATGTGCATATCCAGTACGACACCAGCTTCCTCAGAAGGCAAAAAGGCTCCGCTACCAACCTTTTACAGACCGAGAAGCTGACTAGACCAACATGTTCGATATGCAACCCCGACCTGCCTGCCAGTCCAGCAACAAAGGCGTTCGCTAAGCTCGGGTGTAGGGTTTGGTGTTTCGACACACACACACACACACACTCGCACAAGGCTGGCATGGCTTCACGCAATAAGTCGACTCAAACTGCCAACAGCACACCGAGGGACCGGTAGAACCCAAAAGCCTAAGAGGCCCAAGAAACCCAAATTAGACACGTCACATAATCACTCCTGGTCCCCCAGCATGCCACGGCATGCCCGGAGCTCGTGTGGCCCCACCGGGCGAAGACCGGCATGATGAGTTACTCAGGAAACGTTGCACAAGAGGGCGACGGCTTTTCGGTCCCCCTCCATGCTCTGTCATCTCTATGACGGTCCCTCATTCCAGTCCGTGGGTGCCTTTTTTGAAAGGAAGTGTCACCGAATCGGCCGGCAGCGTCTAGTGTTCTTCTGACACCTGCCGGTGCAGCATTCAGCATCAATCCAGCACATTCCGTTGACGTCGGTGCACAACCTGTCGGCATCTGTCACCTGTGTCTGAGTGTCGCCCTGTCCACTTCGCACTTCTGTCGATTCTGTCACTGCATCGGCGCCCGAAGTGGCACATGCACCTGGTGGAAGTGCGGTGGCCACGAGGAAGACAAAGAGCCACCAAAATCGACCACACCTGTCCATGGCCTCAAAGGCTTGACAGGCACTCCTGGCTTCGTATAGAGCAACCGGTTTGTTGCAGCTTGATCCTTGAGCCAAAATGGCAGGGTTTGGTGTTTAGGGCTTCGATGACGAACGCGTTAGAGTTTGCTTGTTCTCGTACCCTCAGCCTGGCCTTCGTCAATACGAACGAAGCTAGAGACAGGCACCGAATCCATGAATCTCAAAAAATCCAGGCATCACGGATCAAGTGCACTAGAAACCCGTTCGCCTAAAACTCTGAACTGCTCTCAAGTTCAGGCCGCGATGCCATGTGCTCTCATCCTCCGAGCCACTAATCTGCACCGCATGTCGACGAACCTGAAGGGTGAAGCATCGATGCCAACAAAGGGTTAAGTCGCGCTAAAACTTGACCACGTGAATCAAGTTCGGAGCACTTCACCGCTAAACTGCAAGACAGCCGTCGCGCTACACGGCAAACGCTGCATCTCATACTTCCCCGTCGGTAGCCAAAATAGAAGATACGTCAAGCAACAGCTGTGCTGCATAACCCCTCAACTCTAAAACCCTCTCCCCTGAACCTTAATAAGCCAGAAACCCCTAAAAATACGACCAACAACGAACAAAAGCACCCAACTCAAATCAGGACGCCGACTCGCAGAAGCGGACGAAAGGCGTCCCCCACCAATGACTAATGAAGAACTGCACCTGCAAAGAGCTTGTGGCCCCGTCGCAGGATGTAGGGTAGGGTTTATAGGGTTCACGGTTGAGGCTGTAGGTTTAGGACTTATTTGTAAGATCCAGCATGTAGGGGTCTGGGCTCTAGGGCCTAGCTTGCCTGTTGCGACGACGCGTGTGATTTAGGCTTCACAGCAGAGGGCAGGAAGGCATGGCCCTAAGTTCAGCAACTCCTAGGAGTTCCTAGGACCCAGCGCTACCCCGTCAAATCCTGAAGCCCTGAGGCTATGAGGCCCAAAGCCCCGAACCTGCACCATCGAGCTGAAACTCTGAAGTCCAAAACCTGAAATCTTAACCCTAAACCCTAAATAGTATTGGTAATTATATAGGCTCCTACTTGTCCAGTATCCTTGGGAACTGACGCTTAACCTTTTGGGAATATATGGGGATTGTCTAGGGATTATAGTACCCCAAGCAGTTTAAAGGCTACCTACTCTGCAACTAGGTAGATGCCCTACAACCGGTGTAGCACAGACGTTTCTCTGCACGTTTTGAGTCTACCCTGAGCAGGTAAACGGAATACCTTGTAGTCTGGGGTTTTTGGGTCTATAGGCTGTTGGAGCACACTCAGACATGCCTGAAAGCCAGTCTACCTTTAGTCTCCATTGGGTGCTTTTGGGGGGTGACCCTTTAGGATCCTAGTTACAAGATTTTTTAAGCCCCAAAGCGGAACTACAAAGGAGACTATAGGTACCCAGACCTTCCAAAATCCCTTAATTAAGGAATATACCCTAAATTATACTAGGATCCCTAATATGATTTAAGGTATATTCCTTAATTAAGGGGTTTTGGAAGGTCTGGGTAGGCTCATAGGGCCTTAAATTCATTTGGGTTCTTTTCCGGTCAGCATGGGTTTGGGGTGTAAGTCTTCGGGCTTGAGCTTTTTTTGGGCATAGAGGCACAGTAAAATCCCTAAAACCTAAATCCCTGCTACTATACCCCACCCATCTCACCCACATACCAACCCCAGACCCTAAACCCTAACTACCCACCACCAAAACGAGCAAAAAACTATGGGCCTGCTGCGGTCCCACGCGCTCGGCAAAGCTCAGCTTGTGCTTCCTCGTGATTGGCCGAACCTGGGCTCGGGGGCTCAGTACGGGTGCTTCCCGAGCCCCAGAAAAGGAGAGTCCCCCAACCCAAAACCTTTTAACTAGAGTAGGGTTATGATTTGAGCCAAAGGGCAGATCTTGAGAGAGGAACCCTGTTGTAGAGAGACGTGTTTAGGGCATAGCGGCTGTAACATATATATATATATTTGTATTTATTTATATATTTATCACATTCATATACATATACATAAACATGTCTCGCTCGCTCTCTCTCTCTCTCTGTCTCCGTGAGAGAGGGGGTGTCTGTACATGTATATATATATATATATGGTACTCCCCTCCCCAAAGATCCACGCTTTTCTGTCTGTTTTGAGCTCTTCGTGTGCAATCCCTGCCTGTTTGTTCTTCATGTCGTCTGTATGTCTGTCTTCCCGCGTGAATACCCCAACATTTAGCAAANTTTTCTGTCTGTTTTGAGCTCTTCGTGTGCAATCCCTGCCTGTTTGTTCTTCATGTCGTCTGTATGTCTGTCTTCCCGCGTGAATACCCCAACATTTAGCAAACACACACACACATACATACACACACAGACACGTACACAAGGTCCGTGAAACTTGGCGGTACTGTGACCCGGATTGAAACTGGATTCAAGGATTGAATTTCAATCCGGGCCCGGATCCAAGATCCAAGAT
>BGNK01000126.1:272037-356093 GCA_003297005.1 Symbiodinium sp. clade A Y106 | reverse complement strand
TTGTTTTGCATGTCATGTGAGTGCGATTTCTTTTGGCATGGTGAAAGCATGGATCGAAACCATTCTGCATGTTTTCGAAACCTTTTTGTTGGTTTGTCGGTCGGTCGGTCGGTCCGCCTGTCGGTCGTACCGCCCGGACCTCGGAGTGAGCTTTGTGGACGCTTGGAGTGTTCGTAAAGTGACTCAAGCCTGTTCGCTTTCGCCAGAGCCACAGCGGGATACCTAAGAGGTATCAGGAGCCAGTTCTGGTGTTTAGAGAGCTGAAGCCCAAGTTCGCTGTTAGTGCTCACCAGCTGTGAAGTGTTTCAAGTCCAGAGAGCTGTGCACTGAAGCCTCGAGCCGTGCCGGGTTTGGCTCAAGACCTGGANGACCTGGACTGCTGAAAAACAGCAGAGTGAAAAGTGTGGAGCGTGCCTGCTCTGTGCGTTGTGCTGTGTGAGAGGCCCAGAGGCCCTGGGGTTCCCTAGAGGTCCCTCGGAAACTAACGAAGTCTAATGCTGCCATGTAAGGCCACCTCTGAGCATCAAAAGTGAGATCTAAGGCAGCCACGATGATCTCAGAGTTCGCTCCTCTGACTGAAACGAAGCCAACAGGGAAGTCAGAAAACTGCAGCAGCACGTAAGAGTTGCAGTTAATCCACTTGCGCCAAACTAGCAAACGCAGAGGGCGTAACACTTTTGTGCAAGTTCTGTGAATCATGGACTTGCAACTACGATCAACTGTTGATAGCCAATTTGCACGGTTGTAGTCAACAGATCAGACTGTATTGTGCTTACAGACTCCCTGGGCTGACATGACTACGCTCTACGAATGTGCACAACGCATTCAAGCTCACTTCATGCACTGTTGGCTTGTTACGCTAGATGGTAATGCGAACATGAAAGACGCCAGTTTTCCGAGCTCATAACTGACGTGGGGGGGAAAGCTGTCCGCTTTTGCCCGCTACAAGCGGCGTAGGCACGATATCGACGCCATTTGGGTCGCATCCAACATGCAGAGCACTGGCTGTCAACTCGAAGCTGACAGTGGGCCACAGCATTGCCCAAGTCTCTCTCACACTGAGATTTCCAAGCTTCTCGCAAACTACAAATTTGCTTTGCATGGCTCTGCATGGATTTTTGGACTTTGGTGTGCGCGACTGCTTGAAACGGGTCGATTGTTGTGCGGCGGACGAGAACGACGGTCGGGGACCCCACCCTTCGCCTGGGTTGGTTGGAGCGACGGCTCCCTCCTTCCCTGGACCGCGGCTCAGCTTGGCCTGTTGCCTGTTTTTGTGCTCAGAGACGGAGCGCTGCAGCCGCAGCCAACGAGGCCCGCTCACGCCAAAAAAACCCTCAGGTTCTCGTTTCTTTCGTTCTATGCACTGTCCCTCTGCTAAGAACAGGGCTTGGCCAGCAATCCTGCCCTGGAAAGGTGCTGATTTGGAAGAGCAAAAAAAAGAGGGAGCCGCAAGTATGAAGATGATGGTTAGGATGAGGATGAGGATGGGGATGAGGATGAAGATCGTCATGGTGCTGCTGAGTAGGATAATGCCACGGTATGATACCCCTATTGGTCTTCACGCTTGCAGTCTTGGGCCGTGGGCGTTGTTCGTGCAGCTACGACTTGCGGTTTTGCACAGTTGTTCGAAGAAGCGCGATGATGCTTCTCAGCGGAAGAGACGACCTTAAAATGAAGCCACTCTTTAGGGTGTAGTCGCGGAAGCACAGCAACAAGGCTGGAGGGTTTGAGGTAACTCAAGAGAAGGTGATGACCTTTGGACCCTCAACAGATCTTTCCTTCAAATGTATTAAAAGTGTAAAACATACAATGCCCTAAGCGACTGCTGATTTTCAGGCCCCCGCGCCTGTTCCAGGGGTGGTCTCTCGCGGGCCGTACAAGCCCGACTTCGACTTCGACCTATGCGTGTCTGCTCTCCTCTGCTAGATCTAGTGAAACCATGTGAAAGCTGTTGCTATGATGGCCGCAGCGTGTCTTGAATGTTCGACTAGCCGTGCATTCAACACAACTGCAAACTGTGGATGTCGCTTGTCATTCTGGCTCAGTTTGCCAGGGTACCGCCTTTTCTGCGAAACCTTGATCCATAATGCGGCGCTTGTGGGCACTTCTTTTCATCCTCGATCTTGGCACCACGGTCAGGCACACAACTGTCGATCCTGCATCGGACGCTTGGCCTTCCATTCGGATTGGAAATGGTTAGGACAATCGGAATGAGGCATCCCGCCATCCCGTTTTATTGCATGCAATTCTTAAGGAACGTTCTCGGAGGGACCGGGTCATGTTCCTAACCATTCCTCAAAAAACAATCAGAAAGGATTTGGACGACTTGGAGGACGGCAAGTGGCCCTTCTCTTCGGAGCCCCATGATAAGACAGTTCAGCAAGCAGCTAAGACGGCGACAGAACAAGGTGCACTTTAAGGGTTCAAGGTTTAGGATTTAGCGTTCAGGGTTCAGGGGTTAAGGGGTTAAGGTTCAGGGTTCAGGGTTATAGGGCTCGGGGTTCAGGTTTTTTTCAGGGAGTGGCGTTTACATCAAAAACCCCCTAATGCACCAGGAAGCGCGTCTCGAGGAGTTCCGGGTCAAACCTCCGGGAGGTGTAAGTACGTGGATAAACGGCTTTGGATTTAGGGTGGACCTCGGGTGTAGGGGGTATTGTGGCGAATGCTAAATTGAGCCTGTGCAGGTAAGGTCAAAGCGCTTCAGCAATTGCGCGATCATGATATACCCCTGGATAGGAAGGACCATAAACAGAGGAGCTTGCTGTTCAATGCAGTTGAGAAGAAGCAGCTGGGGTCGTTGCGCTTTCTCCTCAAGATACTTCCGGCAGACGAGTCTGACAAGTACGGCAAGACACCTGCAATGGTAACCATCGAGAAGAACTGCACTGAGTGCTTGCTGGAAATCATGAATGTTGGCATCGACCCGAACGAGCAGGTAACGCAAGAGCCGAGGTGCAATGGATTTGAAAAGGCAGTTGGAACGTGCATTGACAGATGGACCCTCGCACATTTTGCAGCCAGGTCTTCTGCCGATGCCTTGTGCCTTGGTGTTTGGTGTTCATATGGTACAGGGTTTAGGGTTGAAAAAGGTTGAAGAAGGTGCACTACTTTGCTAAGCGCTGGAAGACTTCAACCGAACGGATAGGAATAAGCCCACAAGTAGGCCAAGCAGAGGATTGCTCAGGCATCGTCAATTTAAAGTGTTGCTTGGCGCCCTAAACCGCTTGCAAGGTGAACTGTTGCCGGATGTCTGTTCTGCTTTAAAGGGTCCCACAAAGGCAGCTGCTCCATGAACGTGGTGCTTCCTTGGAGACCCCTGCGCTTGGGGGACGCCGCCCTGCTCACGTTGCTGTGCTTCGTGCAGCTGATGACCGAGTTCGGTTAAAGATCCGATGTTACGATAAACTTGAGTTTGCAAATTGTTGTGTGGGATGTCCAGTGTGCCAGGACGGCCGCCAAAGCCTCATCCGCCTAGGAAAGCTGGGAGCTCGTGCTGAACTCAGACACTGCAAGGGTTCAGGGTGTCTGTCATCATTTTCGTTGTTTTGGGATTTTAGGACGCTTTTGGGTCTTAAGCCTTTGTTTAGGGCCTTTTGTGTTTAGGTTCAGGGTTTGAAGTTTGGGGGTGGCGTCTAATTTATGGATCAGGGTTTTGAAAACTCTGGGCCTGTCGGGCCGTTTCGGACGAGTGGCTGCCCCAAACCCTAAACCCTAAACCCGAAACCCTAAACCGTTTTGGGCTTAAGCAAAAACGCCTGCGGAGCTCAATGAGACGCTGGCCAGCCTGAGGCTGATAATGTCAATGTCTACAGTTTAGAGGTTTCGGATAGGATCTCCTCACTTGGGCCACTATGGTCAAGGTGGGCCACTATGGTCAAGGATTCAAAGTTCCACTCTGGACTTTCGGACTCGACACCTTTTTCAAGACGCTTGCTTCAGGGCGATGAACAGCGATAAAGGTTCAGGGTTTGGGCCCCACTGATTCAGGGTTTAGGGTCCCCGGGTTCAGGTTTTAAGGTTCGGGCTTTTGAAGCTTAGGGTTTTAGGGTTTAGGGTTTCCGAATCGACATTCTGTCTTCCGCACGAGGCTTGGATCTGCGAGACTCTGCAGGGCGCACGCCTGCACATTTGGCGTGTGATGTGCTGGACGAGGAGCTGTCAAGCAAAGGCTGGAAGTTCAGGAACCGAGTCACCTCTGTCCCATTCCCCTGTGTCCTTTGCTTTTGGCGCCCCTGAAACCCTCAGGGGAAAATGTCACCGAAATCTTGCAGACTCTCTTGAAATTTGGCGCAGATCTGGGAAGTCGAGATGCCCAAGGCCGCACACCCGCGCACTATTGCGCAGTGGGTCATCAAAAAAAGAATTACATGGCCAACCCCAAAGCCCTGGACTTCCTCTACAAAGTGGTCCCTGATTCGGTCTTTGTGAAGGATGATCAGGGGAAGACTCCACAGCAGCTGGCTGAGGAAGGACACACCCTTGCGCAAGTCTTTTTCTCGAAGGTGAAAGTGGAACAGACGGCCAAAACATGCAACGACCTCGCTCACGACGTCAGGACTCTCTTCGACTGTCGCCCAGACACCATCCATATGCCACCAGGTTTTGTGGTACATGGAGCTCCTTTTTGTGCTCAGACTTGTGCTGCAAAGTGCCCCAATTATCAAGCCTGTCCTGGAAGTCGTGTCTTGACGGTTGACAGAGCCTTGTCTGAAAAACCATAGGACCCCTGACCTTTGAAGAGCAACACGAGACCCGAGCCCCGAGTCAGGACATGCACGATTGAGCTCCTAAATGCAGCCGAACTTCGAAAGTTAAACCCAGAAGACCTGGGACCTGGATGCTAGGAGCAGACGGAATTGAACTTCAAACAAATCACAGCAGCAAAAGTGAAAGCGCCTCCTTTGTCATTAATCCCGGTGCGCTAGTCGGGGAAGACCTGTCACTGTCCCAACAGTCTAGCTCTGACATCCTGCGCCCCAGCAAAAACGGGGGTGAGAGAGAGACCTTGTAGGCTCTGGAGTGTTAGGGCTTGCTGTTTGTAGGATCAAGGATCTATAGGGCTTGAGGTTTCGCATCCCCCCATTTACCCCGGGGGTTTCGGATCCCAAAGGCTGCATAGATTTAGATACGAAATCCCAAGTCGTATCTTAGGTACTTTGAAGCCTAAACCCTGAGCTGTTGCCGCCGGAACCTGTGTCATAGTACATGTGAACAAAATACATATATAAATAACATATGTAATTACATATGTATATAGTGTATATGTATATAGTGTATATGTATATAATGTATATTGTATAATGCATAATGTATAATGTATAATGTATAATGTATAATGTATAACGTATACTGTATACTGTATACTGTATACTGTATAATGTATAAGTATAAGTATAGGTATATGTACATGTACATGTACATGTATATGTATATGTACATGCATATGCATATGCATATGCATATGCATATGCATATGTATATGTATATGTATATGTACATACAGACATTCATTCATAAGCCTGCGTCATTCATAGGACTGCGTACTTCGTGATATCATGCTTGAGGGTTCTTGTATATATTCTTACTATAACATACCGAGACAAAATTATGCAACAACCCCATGTCTCATTCGGAGTCAGTTTTCAGGCTTTGTGCATTGAGGCTTTCACTCTTTGATTTGGTTGGCTCGCCTTGTTCCAGGGTGGTAGGAGTTTAGTTGTGACGACTTAGTATTGGAGTATTGGAATGACAAACCAACAACTCCCGAACCCAGTGATCGGTCTCGTTGATTCTGGGACGTTGCTGCAACCGTGGTTGGTTCGCATTGCAGAGTTTTCCTGATGTGTGCGGCATTCGGGTTGCACTGTTGAGTACTTTCCATCGGCCAGTGAGAAAGGAAGCGAATGAGCCATCCTTCCTTGAAGGGATTGTTCATTCCTAGTAAACCTAACCATTTCCGACTAACCTAAACCCTACACCTTGAATTGAATTTAATCCTACATCCTCCACAGTTAGTTTCCCAACTCTGGTATTTTGAGAACAGCCCCTGCGACCCTCCTGAATCCCTGAGCTCGATTAGGGCGTCTCTTAGGGTCTCGATAGCTCTATGCCGAGGTTCTGGATTTTTCCGGGTTAAGCTTGGAAGCTGCGTTACTTAGACTTGCTGCTTTTGAGAGTGTCTCCGCGCGCCGACTATGCACAGAATGTGGGCCACCTAGGATCTTGCGCGCTGGGCTACGCCGTGGACTCCATGGGATGTTCCAGGTGCGGAGCGAACAGAGGAACTTGAACGAAGGAGGTTTCAGAATGCTTCATCAGAGGACTTAGACCCAATTGAGAGCTTGCCGTTTCGATGTCGGGTGAAGGACAGAGGGCAAAAGTTTCAGGTGCGAGCCGGGATTCGGACGAAGCAACCAAGATCCCTTCGTATGTGGCAGCTGCGGGGATCGTCGGTGGCTTCTGTGGACGGTGCATGCGTTGAAGCCTGTGATCTTTTATTGGATGAGCATGCGATCGGCAAGCAAGTCACTTGACTTGAATTCTATCCCGAAATATGCCGATTGTGGCCCCCTACATAATTAGTAGCATAGTCACAACAGTGTCATGAACATGGAGCATCATTGATCGGTAGCTCCCTCCATGCCAGCAGGTGCAAAACTCGCCAGAGCGCCGTCCTTAAGATCCTTTTGTCCTTCGGCGCCGTGGCGGCCTCTTTGTGGCCTACGGTGAGAAATTCGGAGGCCAGATTCACATGAACCCCAGGGTTGCAAGCTCGAGGCTGCAAGACCTTTTGCATTCCGCAAGCCCTGAAGGTGTATGACACCATGCCCAGCATTACGAGGGGCTTAATCATCACAGGTCCGAGCCCAAGAGCTGCGAGGGGCCCTGCGTTGGCTCTGTGTGCTTGCAGATCATCTTCGGTATGATATCTCAGGCCCGGCCTGGATTGAAGTGTATCTCTAGTGTTTTGCAGGGGTTGTATACTTTTCTACATGCAGCCTCAGCTGCCCTGCGCATTGTGACTCAGCTGTTGCTGTGCAGTTTGTCCGCATGCTTTCCCAACTGCTAGCTCTCCATTCAGGGCCTGTCTCCGCATTCACTGGGGGTTTGCGGGTCTTCTCGAATCTGAGGGTCTTCTCAAGGGCGACAGGGTGGTCTTATATCTTCTTGAATGACGGCTGATAATTGCATGTGCAAAGGCGCAAAACTATGGTTATTGCCATCGGTGCCTGAATTTGACGGGGCTTATGAAGACCTCAGATGTTGTAGCCTTGTCAGCTGGGGTGGCTGGCCATTCAATCAACTCACCTGGGAGTAGTGTGCTCACTAAAGGAAACAATGAAGTTTCGAACGGCTTGCTAAGATGCGGGTGTAGGACCGACAGATGCCATTGGATGCTGACCCCATGCTTTTGCTCCTGATGCGAGAATCACCGACCATCTTTGCGCTTGCGTGATTGTGCGGGAAAACCCTAATTGAAAAACACCCTATCTCTCTATCTCTCTATCTCTCTATATCCCTCTCTCTCTCTCTCTCCCCCTCTCGCTCTCCCTCTCCCTCTCCCTCTCCCTCTCCCTCTCCCTCCCTCTCTCGCTCTCTCTCTCTCTCTCTCTCTCTCTCCCTCTCTCTCTCTCTCTCTCGCTCGCTCGCTCGCTCTCTCTCTCTCTCTCTCTGGCTTCGTCGCTCAACCCAGCCTCACGCCTCCTCCTTCTTTATTTATGTATCTTTGTTTCTCTTCCGTTTCTCTTCCCCTGTCTCTCTCTATGTCTCTGTCTCGTTTTCGCTGCCCGTCTTATTCTTGAACTTTCTGTATCTACGAGGGGGCATCCTGTGTGCCATCTGGTGAACCTGCCCCACCATGAGGTAGCCACTGACATCCGGAGACCCCTTCAGCTGTCACCACATGACAGCCACGCCCTAGTAATTAAACAGACAGTAAGCCATTGAGAAGACCCTCTGGGGGGAGAAGGCCAGCGAATGTGCAGAAATACGCTTGACTCCAAGTAAGTGTGGTTTCTACGGTAGGTTCTACACTCTAGGATTTCCATTGTTCCGCATTAGAGAGGGGATGCCGGTGCCCGAAGCATCGCAATGCACGTGTCTGAGGCGATGTTGCTGCTGCAAGCACAACCCAATGGCACGGACCGAGCCTGGATTGTCTTCTCAATGAAACCGGATCTATGTTTCAGTGGCTACTAATGACAGCTCTAATCCCCGTGAGACTTGGTTGCACAGCCGCGCGCTTAGTGAACTCTTGGGCGAGCCCTCTTGATGGATCCAACTCCACCCACTTCTGAGGATGTTGTTGGTGGTATCCTTTGTTGGTGCGTGCCTGCGGAGCGAAAACAGGCATGCTCCTCATCTACTTCTGCCGTGCCTTGTACTGGCAAATTGCTTCCTGCCGGATCTTATGGCTGCCTTTTCCCGCTTTATGCCGTGCATGCACTTCCAGACGGATGGTCGGCTGTTCCGGAGCTATGAACCATGGCTCGAGTGCGACGAGTCGCACTTGCTAACACGTGCCCTAATTGGCACCACGGCCCTTCTGATAGGAACTCTGACTGGGCCTGGTTTATGGATGTGGTTAATTCGGCAAGCACGTGGCTGGTCTGTGCAGGAGCGAGAAGAGTGGCTGGGTTTTTGGGCGTTGTTTGATTCGACGCTGATGTTTCTTACGATTGCGAGGGCTTCCAAAAGGTTCTCTAGGATTTTGAACGTTTTCTGAGTTTCTCTGCGGTGTCTGAGGTTCTCCGAAGTTACATGACCTCTGAGGTTACTTGACGTCAGGCTACAAGGAGCATGTCCTCTACTGGGAGGCGGGTGTGCTCTCTCGGAAGTGCGGGCTGGTCATGGCGACGTCCTTGTTTCCCATGAGTTATTCACCGCTTCTGTTCCTTACCGCGGAGCTGATCATAATTACCACAAGTCTTGTATGCCATGCCTACACACAGCCCTATGAAGACGACTTCTTGAATATGCTGGAGCTCAGTACTTTGGTGGCATCAACGCTCGCCATCCAATGCACCCTCCTCATCAAGTTACAACCAGTCGACTGGACGCTCGACGTGGGTTTCTGTGCTCCCGTCCTTGCCTTGCTGATCGTGGCCCTTCTTGCGCCTTTCTGCCTCCTGGTCTATGTCTTCATTCGCGACCGCCGTCTTGATGCGCCCAGAGACGAGCAAAGCAAAGCTCCCGATGAAGATTAGGGAAAAGGCTGCCAACGGGGCTTCACCCGTGGACTCGGCAGTCCAAGTTCATCTCGCGCTCCAGCTGTCGATTGAAAGAGTTGATCTTGCTTCCAGCGTCTCATTTGATCATGGCAGTTGAATCGCTTGGCTTGACCGCCCTGTTGCGCAGAGCTTTCAATTAGAAGAACGTAGATTGCCTTATCCTTGTAGCAGATTGTAGCATTGCATTATGCCATTCGCTTCCGCGTGGATTCTCGCTTCTCTATGCTTCGACTTTCCGAACACATGTCACTGTGCAAGAGATCAACAAAGAGACGGCCCGAAGACGAATGTAGAGGATGTCCATGCTGTTTCAGGCTTGAAAAATTGTTCCCACTACAGCAAGACCACGTGCCCGCAGCCCAGCTGCACGTGGATTTCCCGATGGTTTGGCCGGTCTTCCTGCACGCCTTACTGTCGGCAATTTGCTTCAGAACCGTCCTGTCCCAGTCCGGAGTGCCGCTGGGCTGGCTGGTGGTCTAAGTGCGTTCCGCAGGATTTGGGCAGCTGTGAGATCGAACATTGCTCCAAGGAAGATTGCGTCCAGGCAGGACCTCCTCAACATAATTTTGGATACTTCCTCCAGTAGGTGAACCAAGTTCCATGAAGGAGTTTAGCCTTCTGTGTCAAGTGATTTCACGGACGCATTGGATTGGGTTGTGTTTTGTGGTCCCACTTAACACCACAAGCTCCCACCCTCAAAAACTAAGTCTTCGGGCCGGCAAATGTTTTAGACAGGCCCACCGTCCCAAATAATGTCCCGGCCGGCGAAAAGTATTTAACATTGGATCCTCCTTTCCAATCTGTACTGTCTCTTTCTACCCCAGGATCTTGCAGTCTGCATGGCCTGCAGTCCCACGTTCCTGTGACTCTAATTATAAACCTACTTATAACCAACTCTTACTAAGTCCCCTGCCCCTTCAAGTAGGGTTGGGGTTTGAGCTTTTAATCTAGAGAGAGAGAGAGAGAGCTCCAATTAAGGGCAGAGGCAGCCTAGGTTTTAGGTTGTCATCCTTCAGCGATCTAGGTGACCCAACTAGATACCCCTAATTGGATGCAACTATATTCTGTATTATAAGTCTATATAACTATAAATGCCATCAGTATACTGTAATTTGTGGTCTGCCTCTAGTCCCGAGTCTTTGAGATATTTTCGATCCGGAATTTTTCCCGACAGTATACAATGTGTACTTGGTACGAGGGGCCGCTTCGATAGTATTAGGAGCAAGCGGCGAAGTCCTGCAATCCGCCAGGTGCCCAGCAGTCTTGACCACGAGAGCTTCCTTTGCTACCCGGCATGTTACAGGTTGAATGCCGACGCCTGCCCAAGCCCTATGTGTTCCAACAACTCCGGCCCATGTGAGCCAACAGATTTGTCGAATGTAGACTGCTTGGCCTTGAGTCACAGCCACGGTCTTTGCACAAAGTTGGCTCCGGACCGGTGCGAATGGGTCGAGGAACCATCCGCAGTAAAGGGCTGGTTTGACTCTTTGTTTGGAAAAAAGAACCCAGAAGGGTTTTGTGAGAAGCGCGGCTTTGTTAACGCATTTCGGAACTTCACATCTCACCCAGATGACGACGCTTTCCACATCTGCAGAAGCCTCAACGAGAGCCACTGCAGCAAGATCAAGGCCTGTGAGGTTCGGGCGTTTGCCGGTGACAGGAAGCGTTGCACGCTGAAGTGGGACGAAGATCTGGAGCTGCAGCGAGAGGCTATTCGTGCCAACACAGCATTGCAGAGAAGCCTGCAAGCAGCCAAGTACTACGGTGCCAGGGGGGTTCATCATTCAAAGTATGTGGCAGCAGGGGCAGCCTACGGTATAGCCTTCCTTGTTGACTTCGCCACTTGGGGTGTTCTCCAGGGTACGTCCTGGGTGATAGAGAACACCCGGATTCTTCTTCACAAACCGATGTGGCATCTGGCAAACCGTTATCACAGGGGCGATACCAAAGCACGAATTCCAATCCTTTCGCAAGTCTTGAACTGGCTTGTTTTGCCGGTGATCAGGCACCCCTTGAATTGGATTTTGAAAGGCCTTGGCAAGTTGCAGCAGGCTCGTGACTACACTGTCTCTCAAGGGCACGGCTGGTTCGAAAGGAAGTTCCAACAAGTCGCGCGAGAACGGGCAGCGGCATGGAATGATGTGACGACGAGCATGAAGTGGACGCACGTGATGCTCCCGTCCATGAATTACTGCAAAGAGATTTTCCCGTCAGACCGAGTTGCTCTTACTCCAGAGTCAGTGGCCGATGCTGCCAAGAGGCTGAGTGCATCCGAGGAGTTGTGTGTGCCTTACCTCACAAACAGAACTCAAGGAGGAAGGATCGGGAGGGCCTTGCCAGGGTATGCTGATGCCTTAGCAGGTGTGTGTCATGAGCTCTGCATAGACTTGGTGGACACTCATCACAACATCGCGAACATTTTGCTGGAAGGCAAAAACCTGAGCACAGCCTGTGCAAAATACGTCGTGTCACCGGTTGAGTCGACCATGTTGGGCTGTTGTGGGCGGCGTTGTGGATGGACGGGATCTTACTGTGGGTTTTGGCCATTTATGCGGAACGAATCCAGATTATCGTGGTTAGCTGAATGCTGCACAGAGTATCAAGTCGTTGATGGCTCCGAGAGGCAGCAGCTTTGTGAGAGCGTCGGCAATGCCACTGAGCGAGATCTTTTCAAGAAAAGCCGCCGCAACGACGTTCCGGAATTCAACACAACGTCCCACTGGCTTGCCAAACTCTTGGGCTACAGCTTTTTCAGTTCTGCTGGCGAGAGTTGGTCTGGCGGGAGTGCACAGAGCCAGGGGGAATCCTTCGGCAAGAGTTGGTCTGGTGGGAGTGCACAGAGCCAGGGGCAATCCTTCCTGCAGAGCTTTCATTCTGAGAGCTGCCAGGATTTCGCAACAACCATGCGGGAATGCGATAACCTCGATATTTCAGCAATGAAGGACTGCCAGGAAGCCCAAGGCTGGAAGCCGCTTGTGAAGCGAGGCCCAGGATTCGCGGATATGTCAGAACCTTGTGAAGACTTGTACCAGGCTAGGGGCGAGGTTGTAGAGCACCCATGGCACTGCTCACAAAAGTTGTCTGACCCCAGTGTATGGGCAGTTGAAATGCAGGTGAACGGATCATTGCTAGACAGCCAGACAACATGCTTCGTCCGATACCAAGAGGACGACAAGGACAATTTTCACCAGTGCTATGAACTGCATGAAGATATCAGGGGCTTCAGCTTCAATGACCGCCCGACCTCGGCGACCTTGTTGTCGGCGGCAGCCTTCGTTCTCCTTCGCCACGACTGGGTTCTGAAGGACAAATAGCTTCTTGTGACGGGCCAAAGAGCCTTTAAGCCTGACTTTCTGGATCTCGAGCTTTGTGCCGCTGCTGAGAAGAATCTTGTCTTTGGCTCGCCTGGCGGTCATGCTGCCCGCTAGCTGTGGCGACAGGAGTCGTCTGGCAGGATACCATGCCCTCCCAAACTCTGTGTACTTCTTCGGGGCACAGCAAGGGCCTTGACATGCCCCTCAGTCCAGCGCAACTGCAGTCGAAGTCGCAATCGCCGTTGTAGTGGTCGTCGCCTTGTGTTTTTGCAGAGGGCCTAGATGACATTTATTCCTCTGACAGGCTAGGAAAGTAGTACACGCACGCAGCCTTTGGCGGCTTGCTGCTCACGCCGACTAGTTCATTCGCAGCGTGACGCGCTCTGCCGGCGTTGCTGTTGGCTCAGCTGGCCGCGACCCGGCGGTCTGTTGACCCGGCCTGAACATGAAGTATCGGTTCTGTTCGGTTCGTCAAATCTCCCAGCTATTCCGTTCCAGCGATTCGGTTCTTGCGGCTTCACGGCTCGGTTCGTGGTTCAATGGCAGCCACATGCGCCAATGACTGGAAAACACAAGAACACCTCCACCCTAAGCCGTATATAAGCTTCCGACCCCAAGGCCCATCTCCCGATGTCTCAGAAGATGCTTCAAGTTAAGCTAAGCCCCACACAGAGACTTGCCCTTGCCGATTGTGCCTGCCATGGGCAAGTATGTCCGGGCCCAAGAGCTGTACTGTTGCGATGGTACAGTTTGCGGTTTGGGATCTTGATAACTATCGTGAATTCGACGATTTCTATTGGTAGTCTTATCAGCCAGTCCGGCAACATGCCTCCAGACCTTATTCTAATTACGGTGGCCCCGAAATTTACCGAATCCTACTGTCTTCTGAAGCTCCCAATCGTCGGCCCTACACCAAGAATTATTAACTTCATTGTCGTAAATCCTACGCCCCTAGACACTGCACTCTTCCAGCCTACACCTGTAACCCAGTAATCCCCAAGTCCCTAAAGCCTAACACCCTGACACCCTAAGCCCTTAAATCCGCAGCTATCCGAGGTCAAGAAGACAAAGGTGGCCAAGACCAAGTCCACGACGAACAGAGGGTCGGGTGACCACTGTGCTTGTGCGGAGAATCTACGGTTCCGTGTTCGTTAAGGATTTGGATAGTTCTCCAAATCCCGGGTAGCTTTTGGGGTCCTGTTTATACGAGTGCCGCCAAGTCACGGATACGTCAAAGCCCCACACAACGCCCAAGCCCTAGAAACCTAGAAACCAAACCTAGAAACCTTCCAGCCCCCAAACCATGAAGCGAACTCCAACACCCGTCAACCAAGGAATAGAAGCTTTGCATCATATTAAGGATCCGCCTGTAACTTGCGATCTTCGTTTTAGAGATCATAGATGAGACTTGTATGCAACCCTCGTGTAATTCAAGGCATATTGCTTGGATTAGGGGGTTTAAAATTAGGGGTACCTTATCTTGGGGTCCTTATAAGGATCCTACTATTAGGGTACTATATTAGGGTCCCCTATTTTCGGAAACTCCCATATTCCTTAATTAAGGGAATATTGGTTTAGCCTCAGGGAAGCCCCGAAGCTTTACGCCCCCCGCGTCCTTCCTCAGCCCTAGACCCTGAACCGTAAACCCTAAACCCGCATAAGAACCCGCAACGGGAAGCTTATAAGAAGCAGCCTCCCCGCCTCGCAGGGCAGTGAAGGCCGACCAGAAGCGGAAGAAGGCGCTTTAATCGCCGTGCACGTCTCCTCAAGTGTCAGGGTCCTATAAGGGTTTCAGGAGAGTCTGAGATTCGTAGTTCAGAGAGCCCACAGCCCTGCAACCAAGGAGCACATATCAAATTAACAGAGCGACCATGAGTATGATTTCAGGTATATAGTTTACGAACTATTGATACTGGGGGAGCTAAGGAGCCAGGGATGGTAATAATCCCCATCAAATAGTTTAAGGAGCTAAAGAGCCAAGGGAATCCCCAAAAACACTGGTTAGTTTAGTAATGCAAAACTCTAAACCCTAAACCCTGCAAGGCTGAGGAGGCTTGGGGACTCGGGGCTCTCATGGAGGTTTTGATGTAAGACGATGCCCTAAACCCTCAGTAGGGTTTAGGGTTTAGGGGTATATCATAATTCAGAATCATGCTGTGATTTCGCACAGGAAACTGTAAGCAGGAACAACCGAGAGTGGGCCACGCAGAAGGCAGCTGTGCGCTTCAGAAGGCACCACACACGGACGACACTAAAGCACAGGAGGAAGAGCACGGACCGTCCGAGTCAAGGGCTTAGCTGCACAAGGAAGCCAAGCCAAACCTTCTAGGTAAGCGGTGTTGCAGAGGCAAGTTGGGCACAACAGCTCACTGGAAGAAGTATGCTGCAGTTGGATGGTGAAGGGTGCTCAGACAAAGCTGTAGCCCGGTGCAGTCGTGGTTAAGAGATGGTCTGCTCAAAAACACGCTTTAACAGCAAACCCTAACAGAAGAGGACGCTGTGGCCCAAAGCTTCAATTAAAGGGCTCAGGTTTTTTTTTTGCCTCCAGGTTCGTGCCCGGGCGAAGGCAGCCAAGCAGAAGCGTGGGGCCTCCAGAGTGCGGGCTTGAGGGTTCAGAAGTTCAGGGTTTCAAGTCTTGGGTAAAGGGTTTAGTTTAGGGATTCGCGTTCAGGGTGTCGTCTTCAGGTTTTGGGCTCAGGATTTAGGGCGTCCAGCTTCTAGCAGTGGATCCGAGAAGTTCGGGGGATTCGCAGAATGCGAAGGCCTTGTTGACATGTCTTCTAGCACTTGCACGCAAGGGGAACGCATCCTTCGCCTGCACTGTTATGGTCGTAACCAGTAGTTTCGGGATAGCTGTCGCTCGACGAATTCCGAAAAATCGGCCCCCATCACCCAAACCTAAAGTCTAACGTCTTGACCCGAAAGTGCTATGACGATCGAAATCTCCAGGGATGCCATACTTGAAGCTTTCCATTGCGCGTAAAACACAGTAGAGCAGTGGCTAGGCCTTGTTGTTCGGCCACAACACCCCCAAGAAACCCTACATTGAAGTTTGTGAACCGAAGAAGCACCGTAAAATGCAAAGCCCACAACCCTCCTGCCAGAGAACCCCAATCAAACCATTGTAAAAGACTTGGTATCTTCGAGCCTGCTTCGAAGACCGGAAAGCTCCGAAGCCATAAGTTTGGGGGTTTTCTTGGCTTCAGGATAAACCCTCCTAAACCCTAAACCCTAAACCCTAAACCCTAAACCCTAAACCGTAAACCGTAGAGTATAGGGGTTCCGAAGCCCTCCCGAGACCCTTCACCCTGGCCCTAAATCCTAAACTCTCTAAGTCCTACACCCTAAACCCTAAACCCCGGCTAAACCCTAAACCCTACACCCTGAAGGCTAAACCCTACCCTAAACCCTAAACCCCAAACCCAAACCCGGCAGCAAACCCAATCCCGGCAGCGGTTTCGGCTCCGAACTCATTCAGCTTCCCAGTGTTGCGGCTTCAGCTTAAAACAGCGGCTCGGCAGCACTTTCTGGGATTGGCCGGTGTAGAGCCTACCAGGACCCTACATAACCTTCGTTTTAAGGACCTCTACAAGGAAATCAGAATAAGGAACCCTAAAAAGGTAGGTTCTTTACAGTAGGGTCCAGGTAAGGATTGCGGGGTTTCGTGGCTTTTTGGGGTGCAGGGGTGCGGGTTTTGGGCTTCTAGCGGGTGGCTTGGGCCTAGTTTGTTTGTGGCCGAGCTGGTCGCCAGAATTCCAACCAAGGCCCCACCTGAACACTAAATCCCAAAACCCTAAAACCCGAAATCACTACCTTAACCCTACGTAACCTACCGTTTTAAGAACTTTTATAAGGAAATATCATAATAAGGAGCCCTCTGCAACGCTTATTGCACCTTGTTTCATGAGTGGCCTCGGTCACGCGCGGTTCGAAGGGCAAGGCTGGGGATTTTGGGAGGAGACGGGATTGCCCTCGAGTCCTAAAGTCTAGAGATGCGGAAGTCTGTGGATCTCTTGAGGGACGTGTAGCACGGTCCTCGTGCGGAATTTCAGGGCATTCCTGTGTTTGGTCCTTGCGGACAGGCATCAGCAACATCTTTCGGGAGCAGAGATGGCTTCGGAGGGTGAAAACTGTCCTATCTCACCCCGCAAACCCGAATCAGATCCAGCACTGGAGCCCCTCCTTAAGCCTTTGAGCTGGAAGCCCCATTCAAACCCCAAGCTGCAGAACTGGTAACCCTAATGGCCCTAACCATTTGGATTCTCTCTGAGCGTTTACCAATTTAACCCCAAACCCTACTTGGAGGTTCAGGGGTAGTTATAAGTGGGGTTATAAGTCCCCTAATATGGGTTACCTACTTATAACCCTACTTATAAGTACCCATGAACCTCCTTGTAGACCCCCAAATTCCCCAAACTCCAAAGCCACCCCAGAGCCGAGGCTGCGCCGAAACAAGACATGCGCGGGGCCCCGGAATCGGGGAGTGGGGCGCTTGAGGTTTTGGTGGGTTTGGGTTTTGGGGTCTTTATAGGATTTTCAGAACATTCTTGCAGGGTCTTCATGTGGTTTCTATGGGTTCTGTTTGGGTCTTTGTCGCATTGTAGGTTTTGCAGAGCTCTCGCCAAGGAGTTTAATTCTCCGCTAGCATGGCAAGGAAACCAGATTAGCCTACCGATTTTCATTAACCAACTAAGACCTCTAATAGAAACTCAAGGTTTTGTGCTCCCGAAAGGCAACACATAAAGGTGCAAGCTTGCAGCTTAAGGAAGACTTCTGTGGGATCTTCTGCTCCTGGCTTAAAGAGAAAGGTTTGAAATAAGGCTTATTTCTTGTAAACTATAAACCCCAAACCACTAAAGCCCTGAACCCAAACTTCCCACTCCCCTTTTACGGGGAGTATTTCTGGGTATGGGTGTGGACTGGTTCCATCCCCGGTCGCTGCTTCCCTTCTAGGCCCCAGCCGAGCATTCACAGGCTCTACCGAGCATGGCATGCAGAAATCTACGGTCCAGCGTTTAGTTTCTGGCTTTTTGGGGGTGTATACTGTGTGGCCTCATATGGTGTTTGGCGTAGGGTTTTGTTCAAAGTGCAGGTCGCTCGACTTACAGCTGAAAGGGTTTAGGCGAAGTGTAGGGTTTAAGGTTTGGGGGTTTAGGGTTTAGGGTTTAGGTCCAGGATTTTGGATTTGGTGTTTGATAGGGGTCGGATGCAAGGGTTTTCAGACTTTTGGATTTGGGGCTGATCGGATCTAGGGGTTAGGCTTGAACCGGTTCCATATGTATTTATTGGGTGTGGTCCTGTGCCCCAATCCAGGGGTGACACCGACAGCCGCGCTCCCTTGGTAGGCGTGGCGCCCTAAACCCTAAACCCTAAACCCTAAGGGCTTAGCAGCTTCAGGTTTGGCTCATGGCCCCGGTTTAGGGTTTTGGGTACATGTCTCCCCAGACACCTGATAAACGTCTTAAGTCGTTTCATTATTGATAGTGACACTTCGGCACTGGAATTGACGGTAGAGTCTCGGAAAGCGAGCCCAGATGCTCTGTAGTCAAGGAGTATTCTTTGAGTTATAGAGCGGTCCTTAGTATGATTTGAGGTAAACTGCTTAACTTGGGCTTTTTGGGCAATGGCTTTTGATTGGCAGTGGCTTTTGACTGTAAGAACCTCTCTTTGTGGGCTCCAGCCGTACTTCTTACACCTCGAAATACCTCCCTAAAGCTTGGACCCCGCCGAACCCCAAACTCTCAACCCGCGCTCGCTAAACACTACACCCGAGTACCGCAGGCCTCAGGCCGTGTGATTCCGAACCTTCCGTTTCTTAGGATTTTAAAACTAAGTATCGATTTGTATCGATTTGTGAGAGTTTTTAACATCTCTTACTGTCAAGTATAGAGCACTAGTCATGAAGAATTCTGGGGGACTATTGCGCTCGACACTTAGTATAGGATTTAAGGCCAGGGGTCTTCGGTTCATTGACATCGAAAGTGGCAGATGGTCCAGGGCATTGGGTGTGGAGTCTCAAGATCTTCTCGGAGCCCTGAACCCTAAACTTTCATCCCGAACTCCAAACTCAAAATCCTAAGTAAGCGCTGAGCCGCAAAGCCTACACTGAAACCCCAAACTCAAGCCTCGCGTACATGAAAGCGCAGCTTTTCCCCGCATGCCGCCGCCAGGACCTGTTCGAGCTGGGCCCTCAGCCGGCGGAGATCCGTTTGGGGCTCATGACCTTCAGGCTCTTGGACCTTTGGGTTTAGGGTTTGGGCGAGCGTTCAATGTCCGAGTCTTTGTTGTTTGCGGGGTTGGGGTGCAAAGCAGTTTAGGGTGTAGTTTAGGCATGATTCTTGCGTGTTTTGGCCTTGTTTGGGTCGTGAATTTTAACAATTTTTCCCCAATCGCGTGAAAGCTTCACCTCAAGTGACTTCGACACAGGTGCCAAATTGTAAGCTTGACACATAGTTAAGCAATCTTTGGTGGAGCTTAAAGGAATCGTTCAGGGCCAGATGTAGGCAACAGGGTATGTGCAGAAACCCTAAACCCCTAAACCCCTAAACCCCTAAACCCTAAACCCTACATGGTGTGTGTTTTCGGATTCAGCTTTCATGGTCCAACGTTCCTTGTCCGACTCCACGCGAGGATGATGATATCGTGCGGGAGGCTCAGGCGGTTTAGGGGTGCTTCAAAGAAGGTGGGCCTTTGCATCCTCCATCCGTGTTTGCTACAGAGAGACCAGATTTGCTCGGGTTCTTCCAAAGTTTCTGACCCCAACACTCCCTGAATCCAGTTCTAAGCCCCCTAAACCCTAAACCTTAAACCCTAAACCCTAAACCGTTCAGCGCAAGCCCCAAGGAACCCGAAACCTGGTTTGGGCACTGAGGCTGTGAAGACTGTTGCATGTAGCTGTGTGTACAGGTTGAAGGTTTATGGTCGACGTCTTAGGTTGCATGGTTTGGGGCTTAGGCCTTTGCTTCTCCTGATCGGAAGTTTTTTTTGATTGTCTGAGGTCCAGAGTTCCGATTCCAAATTTAAGGTTTAGGTCTTCGTAGATCCAAGCCGAAACCTTCAACCCAGAACCCTACTCCAAAGTCCCAAACCCTAAGCCCTAAATCCCTAAACCCTCCACCCTATAGATCCCTTTAAAGGCACCCTCATAGATCCCTTTAAAGGAACCCCTATAGATCCCTTTAAAGGAACCCCTATAGATCCCTTTAAAGGAACCCCTATAAAACCCTAAATCCTCAAGCCTCCTTACCCACATGCCCCAAACCCCAGATCCGCATAGTCCCCCAGTTGATCCCGTATAAAAGACGAATCCTCAGTCGTTCAATCCCAAACAGGGCTAGTATAAGTTCTCCCTAAACCCTAAACCCTAAAACCCTAAACCCTAAACCCTAAGGTTTGTAGCCTGAATACGAAAGCGAGATCTTTTGTGCAAACTGCGGAAGCTGCCAGAAGCTTGGAGCCCTGACAGTCCTCCCTCAAGTTCCGAAAGTGCTAGAGGCAACCCTGGTTTAGGGGTTTAGGGTTTAGGGGTTTAGGGTTTAGGGTTCCGAAAGTGCTAGCAACCCTGGAGCCCCCCCAAAGTGTGACGGACCAAGGGTGGTGTCGGGAGCGGGACCGAGAGGTCAAGACTTGATCGTGACAGGCCTGGATTTCAGAGACCGTCTTTGGGTTTAGGATTTAGGGTACGGGTTTGCCTAGGGGCCTCCATGGGATTCAGGGTTTAGGATTCAGGGTTTACGGCTGAAGGGGCCCAAATCGGAAAAACCCTCTACTGTATGATCTATAGAGCCTGTGGGTGCGCTAGGTTTACGTTCACGCAGGTCTGGGGTTTGGGTCGAAGGGTTTCGCATTTTCCTCTTAGCTTGGGGAGGTGTTGTGCTCTGCTCCCACAACGTGGGATGCGCGAATCCGCTGAAGTTTAGTTTCCATCTGCTTTCCTAGGCATGGCTTAGAGCCTTCAGGTGTAGAGTTTAGGGTTGAGGGTACTCTGCACTTTGTGGTAACTTTCTTGTCGCCGAAGTCAGGCAGAGGTCTTCTTTTCGTATGCTGACTTGTTGCACCAAGCAGGAAGCACTAGCTGTTGCAACCTAGGCCCAAGACCCCATCAGCCCAAACTCCTCTCAACACCTGTTGTCGGGCATGTCCAACAAAGCTAAACCACAACTCCAACACGAATCCAACAATAAGCCCTGCGAAAGGAGGAATTACCGCCGGAGCCTGAGGGTGAGCGTGCCGTTCGGGTAGGGTGGGGTCGTTCGCTTTGCATTCAGGGCTTTCAGGGTTAGGGGTTTAGGGATCTATGGTTTAGTAGGGAATAAGGTTCTAGAATCGAGGGTGCTTGTGATGCCATTTCAACATTCCAGGCCTCATAGACAGCTTGGGACACCAAGCTGCTTGTTCTCAACGCCAGCAGAAGCTCTAACTCTCGCATAGGTCACGCCCCACTCCCTACGGCACATGCTTCAGGGTCCCTTGCACCCCAATGTCTCACAGGGTACCGTAGGGTTCTCGAAAGGTTCAGGGGCTGGACTCGGGCATTCGAGACACCCTGTGTTGTAGCAAGGAAGTGCATCAAGCCTGAGCCCGAAGCTCTAACACCTAGACTCCTGAACTTCGAAATCCCCAGAACTCAAGCCCTACACCCGGAAGCCGAAACCCCACTCCTCAATAAAACCCAGACCTTCCAAAACCCCTTAATTAAGGAATATACCTTAAATTATGGTAGGATCCCTAATATGATTTAAAGTATATTCTTTATTTAAGGGGTTTTGGAAGGTCTGGGAAGCTCATGAAGGCCCGTGAAGGCTAATCAAACAACCGATTCTTTCTTCTAGCGATGCTCCCTTTGACTGCAAGTCGCCTCAATCTCCAAAGAAACCTTAAAGCCCATGGCCCCATTGAAGCCCTCAAATCCATGAGCTCTAAACCCTACTGTAGCACCTTAAAACCGAAACCCTAACACTCGTAAAGTATCTCTGAACCTGGGCCTTTGTCGTTGATCCGATGCGAGCTCGGATGACTCGGATGTGTTCCCAAAGCCAAAAAGGCTTAGGGTCCAGAGTCTGCGGGGTTTCGGGTTTAGGGTTTCGGGTTCGGGATTCAGGGTTTAGCTTCTAGGGTCTGTATCTTCGATGTGGAGAACTTCATTGAGGGATCCTCGCTTCGTGAAGACGTTATAGGAATAGCCGCACCCTGGCCCAGACATGATTGTTTGGGGTTTCCAACTACAGCAATGCTTCTGTGGCACATGGCTTTCGGATATACACTCTGCATCGCCTTTGGCGAAAGTCCCCCATCAGAGTGTGATGTCGAGGGCGCCGATGCTGCAGCTGGTGCTGCTCATCAAGAGCATATTCCCCAAATCCTAGACGCCCTCAACAAGGCATACAACGAGCAAGCTATGAATGCTTCCTGGATGTCTTTGGACAGTGTGGAGGTAGCTAGAGAACACATCCAGCATGCAAAGAGATCCAAGGAAGAGCTTGCTGAGGACACATATCTTTATGGAGAGATCCACCCTTCCTCCACGGCCGCCATGTTTCGATGCCTGGGCCTGAAACCCGGCGCCCGTTACTACGACCTCGGAAGCGGCACCGGCAAGACGGTGCTGGTAGCGGCGCTGCTGGGCATGAACGCGACCGGTGTAGAGGTCGTGGAACGTCGATCCCTGGCGGCACAGGAGGCGGCCATGCGGTTAAAGCGCTTAGAAGGCCGAGGAGTTGCAAAGGACATCATCTCCCCAAGCTTTGTTCATGGCAGCCTCCTGGATGTGGACTTCTCCGATGCGGACATCATCTTTGCGAATTCCGTGCTCTTCCCGGAGGAGTTGATGGAAGGCTTCTCTCGCCTCGCCGAAGCTTTGAGGCCAGGATCTTGGGTGGTTTCCTACTGGAATCTCATGGGCCCCTGCTTCCGAAGCATGGGGCAGTTTTCCGGCTCAGTGACGTGGCAAAGTGAGGGCCTCTTTACATGGAAGGTCCAGCAAGCACTGTGTGGAAGGAGAGCTCTTGGAACAGAGGAGTTGTAGAGGAGAAATCCGTGGTGTGTCTCAACTTCGGCCTTCGACTACCGAAGGCCCGAAGCTTTCCCTCATCTTTTTGCCTCATCTTCAGCGAGCCCTTGGGTGTAAGGCCCAAAAAGTGGCCTGTATACATACCATGCACTGCCTGCCTGCCCGCCTGCCGGCCTTCCCCAAGCCTATGCACGCATGCATTCATGCTTGCACGTGTACAGATAGGAACACATAATATACATATATATACACATAAATATGCATCCATCCATCCGTACATGCAGACGGACGGACGAACGGACGGACAGACAGACAGAGGGAGAGACAGACAGAGAGACAGACAGACAGACAGAGACAGACAGAGACAGACAGAGACAGACAGAGACAGACAGAGACAGACAGAGACAGACAGAGACAGACAGAGACAGACAGAGACAGACAGAGACAGACAGAGACAGACAGAGACAGACAGAGACAGACAGAGACAGACAGACAGAGACAGACAGGGACAGACAGAGACAGACAGAGACAGACAGAGACAGACAGACAGAGACAGAGACAGAGACAGAGAGACAGAGAGACAGAGACAGAGACAGAGAGACAGAGAGACAGAGAGACAGAGAGACAGAGAGACAGAGAGACAGAGAGACAGAGAGACAGAGAGACAGAGAGACAGAGAGACAGAGAGACAGAGAGACAGAGAGACAGAGAGACAGAGAGACAGAGAGACAGACAGACAGACAGACAGACAGACAGGTTCATCTTTCCTTCCTTCCTTCCTTCCTCCTTCATTTAACAAGAAATCTGTTCGTGCGTTCATTCAGTCGTTCGTTTATTCGTTCGTGCAAGTGTTCGTTCATTCATTCGGTCATTTGCTCGTCCATTCGTTCGTTCATTCCTGCGTTGGTTCATTCTTCGTCGTTACCTATTCATTTGCTCATTTATTCATTCACTTGTTCGTTCGTCCGTTCGTTTATTCATTCATTTTGCAAGACTTCTTAAAAGTACATCAGACCCACATAGAAGCCCATAAGGCCCTGTACAACCCATATTGAACTGCATAAGGCCCATGCAGCACACCTTCTGACCCTGAAGACAAGCTTGAGCTTCCAGCACCGGCCATGCCCAGAGACTCCAATATCCCTTAATTAAGGAATATTCCTTAAATCATATTAGGGATCCTACTATAATTTAAGGTATATTCCGGTACATTCCTTAATTAAGGGATATTGGAGTCTCTGGCCAAGGGACCCCCCAATCTCCGCGAGCCACGGGTGAGGGAAGGCGTGCCATCGGAGAGGTTTTGGGTTTAGGGGTTTCAGGGTTCGCCTTTTTTGGGGTTTTGGGTTCAGGGCTTTGGGGTTGAAGTGTCTTAGGTTTAGGGTGGTAGGGTCTTGGGTTTCAGGGTTTTTGGGTTTTGCTTTTGTCCTAAAACCTTTGTGTGAACCTTTATAGAACCCTGGCAAGCTGAAACACCTCGACCTTCGAGTTTGTACACCCAGAATCCGAAACTTTTCTTGTGCTCGCACTCAAAAATCAAGCACCCTCACTCTGCCAGGGGCCTGGAAGCCAAAAGCCGTAGGTCGTTTCCGCTCCCGAAATACAAGTCAAACTACACAAAATCAGACTATTTTGTCGTTTAGGGCCAACCCAGAGGTTGTCTGTTCGACTGTTCGATCATGGGGTCGACCGGTTATTGATTCGGACCGGCATGCCTGGGACCATTCAGGCATTTAGGGCCCAGGGTTTAAAGTTTAGGGACTAATATAGGGGCCTAAATTAGTCCCAATACTATTGTCGGGGTTCCTTATTATAAATATAGCATAATATGCCCCAAAACCCTATTGTACCTATTAAGGCCCCTATATCAGGGTCTTGGGGTCCTTCGGTTTTAGGTTTTATCAGATTCTTCATAGATCCCTATAGACCCCTTGAAAGGATCACCCCTAGGGGAACCCCTATGCAATTCAGAGTCATAGAACCCTGCTATAGATCCCCCACAGCCCCCTTTAAAGGACCCCTGAAAGGAACCCCTAGAGTACGTAGGGTCTTGGGTCTTTGAGTTTTCATGTCAGACTTCCGGTGGTGCACAGCCCCTGGACTCCAAAAGCTGCCGCAAGCAAAGATCCTAAACCAGAACGCCAAATCGCGATAATCTCATATGAACTCAAACCAATACATAAACAAATTGATAAATAACTAACTAACTAACCAAACTACATAGATAAATAATGAAACGAATAGATACATGAATATAGATATGTATATATATATGTATTAATAAGTATACATCTTTGATATAATCTATTATATCATCCAAGCCTTAATCCATTGGCCTTCGGTTTGACTTCTTCTGTATCGAAAGGCAAGTCGTCCGGCTTCCAGTGGGGGTGCTAGCCTCAGAGAAGAGGCACCTGCGCAAGCTAGTGAGTGGTAGTAGTGCAGGCAGTCATGAGCTCTCAACCCTAAGCCCATAAACCCTAAACCTTGACGACTTTTTTTAGGCGCCATTTGTGAAGGTCGAACTCATGCTGTTTTGCTTTGGGGTGTGGGGTCGAGTCTCATCATTGCTGGCATGTGTAGGCGCAAACTGCAAATCTTAAGCACGAACCCTGAACTACCATCTTTCGGCTCCGTGTTTGCCTTGCCTTACTATTGCCAGCGGTTCCGGGTCTCTGCCGCGTCTGAGGTCGATGATCCCCGTGTGCGCCATCTTTCTGCTGATCCTTCTTCTGGTGCTCCCCCCGGAGCCTTTAAGCAACACTGAAGTAGCCGTAGCCGTAGCTATAGCACAGAGCATCGAGTTTTGACCCTAAGCCCCAGAAACCTGAATAGGGCTTGGTTTAGGGTTCTGGCCGTCATAGCATATTATATAGTATGTTGTTTCGTTATATGATATGATAGTATACTACAGCATATTACAGTAGATTACAGTACTTTATAGTACATTGTAGTCTGTTTAGGATATTTTTGTTTGCTTAAACTTATAGTCCCACACTTTAGGTTTCATGGTCTTCTTGGAATCTTCGAGGGAGGACTTTCGGGCATTCAGAGCCCCGAGCTGTAAACCCGAAGCCTTACCCGGAACCCTAACACTGGTTCAACGGTTCAGGATTTGGGGTTAGGGCTCATAAAGAATATCACTTTTTTTGCCCATTTGAGTAGCATAATGAGAAACTCAAACTCTAAACCCCTTAAACCCTAAACCCCTAAACACTTAAACCTAAACTCAACATAGATGAAAACAAACCCTAAACCACTCCATCTAAGGCCTTTATATAATTTTAAAATCATGGTGTGCTCGGGGACTCTAAAGAACTAAACCAGCAACATGATTCCTTAGCTCCTAAGTACGTTTCACACTACGAAGCCCCCCAAAACCTCGGTCGATGCATGTAGGCACCCATATCTAAGGGGTTCCAGGCTTATTCTGCAAGCTCTTATGATACTTGAAGGGGCAGGGGACTTAGTAAGTTGGTTATAAGTAGGGTCATAATTAGGGTAACTCCATTTAGGGCACTTATAACTCTACTTATAACCTATTTACTAAGTCCCCTGCCCGTTCAAGTATGATATACCAACATGTAAGAACAGTCAGACACTGAGCATCCTTGCTTTGTTAAACGCTACACGCCTTTAAAGCTAAATCCTACTTGAAGGGGCAGGGGACAGAGTAAGTCCGGTTATACGTGGAGTTATAAGTGCCCTAAATGGAGTTACCCTAATGATAACCTTACTTATAACCAACTTACTAAGTCCCCTGCCCCTTCAAGTACAACCGTCGTCACCACTGTGTAAGACTCACCCTCCGGCGCCTGAGGCCTGAGGCCAATGAGGGCCAAAGACACGGTTGCAGGTTTCGGGTTTCGAGGGGACTTAGGGTTTAGCAAGCTTGGCGGCATAGAACAGAGATCTTGCCTTCTAGGCATAAGGCGCGTGTATTGCGCAGAATGTGCTAACTACTATGTTGGTAGTCATGATCTTCCTCAGGCCTGAGCGTGTTGTCCCTGCTTTTCAGAAACCCAAGAGCTGTCGGTTGAGGAATGCATAGACCTTAAATCCCTAAACCCTAAACCCTATTAAACCGTATGAAGACTCCCTTTAGAAGATTTAGGGTTCGGGGGCAGCTAATCAGCCGCGGATCTACCGTAGAGGCCTGGATATTGACCAAGACTATTTTGGTGGGGTTCCTATTATTATTATACTAGAATATACCCCCAAAACATACTATAAAGTATCCCTTATAGTAACCCTCATAGACCCCTTTAAAGGGGCCCCCCTATTCTCCCTGTATTACTGGGTTTTCTTAAGATTTGAGCCCGAGGCTCCAATCGCGGTGGTCCTGCAGCGGGCGCGCCGGGCACGGAATCTAGGGTTTCGGGTTTAGGGCTTGGGGTTTAGGGTTTAGGGCTCAGGGTTTAGGGTTTCGGGTTTAGGGCTTAGGGTTTAGGGTCTAGGGCTTTGGGGTTTCGGGTTTAGGGTTTAGGGCTCAGGGTTTCAGAGGTCTGTATGACTGGAACCTACATCAATCCGTGTCAGTCCGAATCAAAATCCCTGCGTGGTGAAGCCTAAAGCCTTACTTGGAGGTTCAGGGGTAGTTATAAGTGGGGTTATAAGTCCCCTAAGATGGGTTCTAAGTATAGTTACCCTACTTATAACCCTAGTTATAACTACCCATGAACCTCCAAGTATGGTTTCCGGCTTCAGCTTTACTTTCCAGGCCCTCAGCCCTAGGCCCGAGCAAAGCTCCTCCTCAGCCGCCGAAACTTTAGGGTTAAGGTTTTGGGTTTAGGGTTTAGGGTTTAGGGTTTGGGCCGAAACCTTGAACCTTACACCCCAAACCCTGGACTTTGCACCCTCGTCGCGAAGTTCTCCATCCTCAACTCTATGAGCTGTTCTCGAACCCTGTAAAGCACGATATGGGAGTTTCCGAAAATGGGGGACCCTAATATAGTACCCTACATAGTAGGATTTTTATTATAAGGACTGCAAAATAAGGTACCCCCCAATTTTCGGACACTCTATACATCCCTTATAGACCCCTTTTAAGGAACCCCTATAGTACCCTTATAGTAGCCCTTTAAAGGAACCCCTAAGGAGGCTCCCATATAAGCATCGTAAATTCCGGTTGTCGCGCCAGGGTGGGTTCAGCCGCTCCTACTCTCCTGGGTGGGGCCGACGACTTCTCTTATCCTTCGGTTGATGGACAAAATCCTGCATGACCCTAAGGACCCTAAACTATGGGAATTATGGTATATTCCTTATAATGGGTAATGCAGGATTTTGTCCATCAACCGTTTCTCTCCCTGGTGCTTAGTAGGGAATGGGGGAATGGATCCCTAGAGGAGTCCCTATATAATCCCCAATAATAGTCTCCATAACCCATTCCCCCAATCCCTACTAAGCACCAGGGAGTTCTGGTGGGTTTGGCTTTTGAGGTTCAGGGTTTAGGGTTTAGGCAGCTTGAAGACATAGTAGTAGAGGGTTTAGGGTTTGGGGTTGGGCTTAGGCCAGGTTTAGGGCTTAGGCTTGGGTTTAGTGCAGGGTTTGGGGTTTGGGCTCAGGGTTCAGGGTTTCGCTGTCATCCTTCTGTTGACCATTTCTTGTCGATTGTTATTCAATTAGATATGATGTGGATGGTTGCCCTGTTGATGATCATGGGTGTTGTTTCTTGGTTATTCGTCTGTCATACCCTAAACCCTAAACCCTAAACCCCTAAACCCGAAAAATAAACCCCTAAACCCTAAACCCTAAACTCGTCTGTCATTGGGGCGAGAGACCCCATGTCCAGGGCTAGTCAAGGGGTTCTCAGGGCTGGCGCGGCCTTGGGGTTTACCCTAAAAAATCAGCCCTAAATCGGTTTAGGGTTCAAGGTTAGGGTTTAGGGTTTAGGGTTTAGGGTTTAGGGGTTTAGGGGTTTAGGGGTTTAGGGGTTTAGGGTTTAGGGTTTAGGGGTTTAGGGGTTTAGGGGTTTAGGGGTTTAGGGGTTTAGGGTTTAGGGGTTTAGACTAATTGTTTAGGTTTGTGGTCTCGCCCCAGTTCCAAACCCTGCGCCCAACACGCTTGACCCAGACCTTCGATCACCGAAGAAACACGCGATGGCCTGGGGAATGCTCTGACTGGACACCCCCGCATCCATGGACTCAGGGTTTAGGAAGTACTATTCTTCCCCCACCATGCAACCTACCCCAAACCCCAAACCCTAAATCCTAAACCCTAAATCCTAAACCCGAACTCTTTTAGCTAAGCCCAGACTAGGGTTTAGGGTTTGGGTTTAGGGTACATTCACGGAAGGCAGCTACCCGAAATATTCCGAAGCCTTGCGTAGGATTTGGGGGTTTAGGGCTTGGAGGTTATTGTTTGGGAATCTCGACGGGCTGCAAACCAAACCCTAAACCCGAAATGCCTTACGACCTAAACCTCGAGCTTTATCCGCAAAGCCTATTCATAAGCCGTTATTGTACCACCGTGCAACGCCCTATGAAAAGCTTTATATATACATGTATACACGTCATACAAGCCTTGATACATGCTTATAGGATGACCCTTCTGGGAAAGCCTTCAAGCTGTTGGGCTTGGCAGGGCCGACGAGATGACGAAGCCCGATTTCCTGGCCGCACCCGGCCAGATGGTCAGGTGGCTTCGGGCTTCGGGTTTAGGGATGTTTAGGTTTAAGGGTTTAGGGTTTAAGGGTGTAGGCTTTGCTTTTCCCGAAGCTGCAAAACCGTTTAATAAAGGAGTTTGCGTCGATTTGTGGGGACTCCGGTTTGCTTGTCTTCGATCGAAACCACCACTTGATCTCACTGGATGGCTTGATACTGTATTCGTCGTCGGCTTCGCTACTTACTGAGGTCCAGCTCGTAGTGCTTGCGATTCACGTTCTCAAGTCCTTCCTGAACCCTGAGCACTAGATGCCAGCTTCTCTGATTCTCACGAGTCCTTGTTGCCCTGCGCCGTTTAAGACAATGCGAATCCTGAATACGCCCGAAACCTACCATACGGCTCGGAATAGGTCGTAGTAGTAGCAATATCCCCGTTGGTGCCTTGATGAAGTCCTAAACCCTAAACCCTAAGCCCTAAACCCTAAACCCTAAACCCTACTGAAGCCCCTTTCATCGAAGCGTTTCAAGTATTTTAGTCGAAGGTTTCGGGCCTTGAAGTTCATCTTGGAGGATTGAATATCTCGTAGAGGTGTTTAGGGTTTAGGGTTCCTTTAAGGGATCCTTAAGGGGTTCCTTTAAAGGGATCCATAAGGGATCTAAGGGTTTAGGGTTTAGTTTAGGGTTCAGGGTTTAGGTTTCAGATGTAGAGTTTACCCATAGGCTCCATAGAAGTTCCTTTTCGGGATTACCCTATAGCATTCTAAACATGAACCCCAAAAAGGAACTACTATGGAGCCTCTAGGTAGAGCTACTGTTGATGGACAAAATCCTGCATGACCTTAAGGACTCTAAACTATGGGAATTATGGTATATTCCTTATAATGGGTAATGCAGGATTTTGTCCATCAGCAGTATGACTACACAAGAAAGTTTGCCCTGTGGAGCCCACCAGTGGAAAGGACCTCCGACCCGGAATTGGGCAACAATGCCTCAGGCGGACCGGACCCAGAAAGTCTAAGGTTGAATCTTTTTTGTGCAAGGGTAAAGGTCAACCGGGAGTCATGATTTCTTTTAAGGGTAGTGGGGTTTATGGCATTCGGGTTTAGGGTTCATTGGAGTTTTAGGCTTTAGGGCCAGCTCGAGGCATGTAATGCTTGAGATCAAAGGCCAGGGCTATTGGTCAGAAGGTTTGGCATCTTCAGGGCTTCGAGGTTTAGAGTTCTTGCGGTTACAGTTCTGGTGCTAATCTTAGTAGCTGAGTGGATACACTTTACACTGTTGGGGATAATATCACCCGCTATAAAACTAAAAGTGTACACTTTTGGGGGCTTATGAACTCAGCAACTAAGTAATGAATCCTGAAGCCCTAAACCCTAAACCCTAAACCCTAAACCCAAACCCCTAAACCCTAAACCCTAAACCCTAAACCCTAAACCCTCAACGTTGCGCAGGAGAAGCGGTCTACAGGCCACCCGTCATATCCTCATTGCAGTCTGACAAGCCGGTCGTCGCCGCGCACATCCGGGAGCCTCTTGTTGCCAGGGGTTTTGGGAGTTCAGGGTTTGGGGGTTTAGGGGTTAGGGGTTAGGGGAGTTTTTTTTGGGGGGGTTTGCAGTATCATTGTCACTCTTACTGTTTCTACGAGGATTTGGGGTTTAATCTTTGTGAGACCTCTTGCTCTTTGTACTGTTGACAGGCTTGGTGACAGTAGTGTTACTGTTGAGCCACGGCCCAAACGAAACCCTAGACACGCCTTGAACCCCGCAACCCTGCGCCCTAATCCCTGAAGCCGTACACTCCAAACCCTCAAACCCTAAACAGTAAGGCGCTGAGCGCTAAACCGTTGTGACTCTGGCTCATGTTTTAGGCGTTTGACGGTTAGGGCCTCCGTCGCCCACGCCGAGTTGTGTCGGTGGTTAGAGTTGTTGTGTGTTTTGTCAGACTGGTATAGACAGTGGGTTGATGCAGCTGATGCATTTTGATGCAGAGGACATGTTGCTAACGTGACATTCAACAGCAGTCCGAAGCCTTAAATCCTGAACCCTACAAGCCCTGAGCCCACAAACCAAAAACCTTATTAGCCCAAAGCAGCCAGCATGGCGTTATGAATTTCATAGCATTAGCGGCCCCAGCATACATCCTAAGCAGCGAGACCCTTGTTTTGAACAGCCCTGAAAAAGGACCCCTAAGACCCGTGAGAAGCCCGCAGGAAGCTGTCAGTGATTCCGCCGAAGTGCAACTCCTCATCCCTAAGCCCCAAGCCGTTAAGGTACGACTACCACGAGGAGCTTTCGATGATTGCGTTTGCAAATCTGGGTCCTTGTTAAGGAACGTTTGAAGTTGCCGTAATAGGATGTATCCTAAATGATATGGTTTCCTTATGATGGTAACTTAAGAGTCCAGTAATCCTGGCTTTTGGGTTTAGCGCAGAGTCCTTCCGCCGTTCATCCCGGCCTGACATCGTCCATCCCAATCCCAAGATCCCACAAGCCGCCCAAGCTTGCATCCCGAATCCGCCATGCTAGGACCCAGACTTGCACTCCCGGCGCCACATCTCCATCCTAGCGTCTACACCCTAAACCCCTAGACCCCAAAACCGTATTGTGGAAGCCAGAAAGCTGGAACATCATTCTCCCCATGCCCTTAAGGTAAAGTACAAGGGATCCTAGCACGAATCCTCCTAAACCGGGCCCACTATTCTTTTCGTTTTTCCCGGCAACCCCCCAAAATAGTAGGTAATTACTACCTACTTAGCTACTAAGAATCTCTGTCCTATCATGCAAATCCCCCTCTTGGACCCGGGCTTGGCTCTCAGAGTCTCAGAGGGTTTAGGGGTGGTTTGGGGTTTAGGCTTTGGGGGTCCTGGGAGTTTAGGGTGTAAGCGTCCTTGGGGTTTAGGGTTTAGGGTTTGGGGTTTAGGGTTCGGAGTTTCGGCTGCATGGAGCCTGGGATGCAGGATTTGAGGTCGAATGGTTCAGAGCTAGAAGTTTCAGAGTTGAAGGCTCTGTCCTAAACCCTAAACCCTAAACCCTAATACTAAACCCTCAACCCTCATACTGAACCCTAAACCCTAAACCGTCTGTACGGTTTCGAACTCAGAACGTTGAGGCTTCGAGCTCGGGTTCAAGAGTTCAAGGCTCAGGCTTCGACGCTCAGCATCTTGGGATTTCTAGGCCCAGGATGGACACAGGACCAGGGTTTCGGGGTTTTTTGTTTACAGTACCCACATAGTACTGTAAACCCTATAGTGCCGTTTGTAGTGCCCCTCATCTTGCCTTTGGTTAGTAGGGAATGGAGGAATGGGGCACAATTATAACTACTATTGCTACCACTCTTCCATTCCCTCCTAAGCAAAGGTAGGTCATGGTACCCATGAGCTGATTTAGGGACGTGGCTTTAGGGCGTACTCGGAAAAGCTTTGCGAGTGCGCAGGAGATTCCTTCATGGGCGCACCTCAGCGACTACGTCCCCACGGGCAGCCATCACGTCGTGCACCACATCGTGACTGGGCTGTCATCTTGAGTTATGAACCACCAAACCCTAGCTGCCATCATACTCTCAACCCCTAAGCCCCTAAACCCTAGCTGCAATCATATGGGGCCCCTGATGCTTCGGTCCATCTTGGGGCTGGACCCCTGAGCCCGACGGCCCGAAGCCCCAAGCACCCCAAACCCTACAAAGCACCCTTTCGGAATCCTATACGAACCGCTTCTTCTTCTTCGGCCTTTGATGAGTCCTGTTAGAACGCGGGCACGCAAAAACATGCGCTAATTAGACATTGCCGCTGTGGCAAGAGGTCAAATCGAAGGGAGGAGATCCTCCAGAAAAATTTCAGAATCGAGGCCTGCCTGAGCCGCGTCAACCCACACATCTGTGCCTGCATAGGATGACGGGCAAGCAGGGCAGAGGTCCTCTCGGTTGCGGCCACGGGATGTCCTGTGGCGTAAAAGCTCCTGTGCATCAAGAGAGTCAGCAACCTCCTTAGGAAGATACTGACCTTTCTGCCGCAGTGCATGGAAACAGGCAGACCGCTTACGCAGGTGGCGCAGCGCGCGGGTCCGAGTGCGGAAATCGACACAGCACACACTGCAAACCGTGCCATCTAAAAGGCGGCGGGTTAGAGACCGAGCTCCGTGACAGTGAGAAAGATGACCCGATAGTCCTGTGCGGCAGGCTGCCTGAAAGGGACACAAAGGACAGGCCAGGGAAGCCGGTGTCGGAGAGTGCACTTGGAGCAAGTGGCGTTGCGCAGCCGGCAGCTCCGCCGCAACGTTCCAAAGCTTGCCAACGGCCCTGCTGTATGCTCTGGGTTGCAGGCGTGCCCAGGCAAATATGGCCTCAATGTCCGGATCGCACACCCAAGCCTGTGGGAGGTGGCGAGGGAGCAATGTGGCCGCCCAGGAGGCATCTCGTAGCACCGCCTCCAGCCAGCAACGCTTAGAGCCTATGCCTGCCTCGCGGACATGAAGGGTAGGAGCAGCGGCTGCCCGGCTGAGCTGGCCCAGCAGACGTAATCGCTCTATGGACAAAACATGGAGCGGCGCCGGCATGTGAGCCCGGTCACAGATTTCCGTCTGCGTAAGGCGGCTGTCATGCTGCACGCCGACAAGCAGAGCTTTGTAAAGGCGTAGAAGGCCGCCCTGCCACATGAGGCCTTCTTTTTGGGAGAGAGTGGCCCAGGCTCCGATGTTGTGGGTTGCCCTGCTGAGCACGAGGGATCTGAATAGGCAACACCTGGTGCGCAGAGCGACGCTGGGATGGGCGAAGACGCGTTTCCGGAGCTCCTTGGCAACCGTCGCTGCTTCCCCTATGCGTCTCCGGATGTCGGGTCGCAAGGAGCTGTCGGAGCAGATGATGGAGCCCAAATGCTTATACTCCAGTGTCACGCCAATCACAGCGCCCGGGCCAATGTCAGGGAGCGCAGCGATGCAGGACGACCTCCCCTCCAGAAGCGTGATCTGCGCTTGCCTGTGACCTCTGCCCTGGGGTACAAGCATCCATTCTGTCTTGCCAGGCTCAAAGCTTAGCTTAAGGCCTTTGGCTGTGAAGGCCTGGAGCACTAAGCGAGAGACCTGTGTAGCCGCGGGCCTGAGGTCTTCCGCCGAGGGAGCTTGGATGCAAATGGCTACATCATCATGCCATGCACCGGTGACAAAGCTGGTACTGGTATCTGAGTCAGGGCCGAGAATACCGCCTAGATGGAGCTCGGCCGCATAGCCGAGAGTCCGAATCTGTTCCTCCAAGTCCAACAGCGTGGGATGGAGTACAAGTGCGAACAACATATCGGCCAGCGGGTCACCAGGCTTTGTCCCTTTACTAGTCGTCACATATCGGTCACTCCCTGGGACATGGAACCATGTGGCTTCGAGGAGGCTATGCAGACGATGCTGGAAGCCACCCCATGGAAAGGAGTCGGGGGAGTGCCGCTGGAGCGTCCGGAAGATGAGAGCGGCTATCTCCGGATCGAGCTGTTGGCGACTCACCCAATCCTGAAAATTCTTCGCGGTACAGACTCCAGTCACAAAGGTTCTGACCACAGTATAGAAGGCCGACTTCAAGTCCAGGAAGAGAATTCCATACGACGCATGTTTCTCTCGCATGTGAGACTGGAAGGCTCTGAGAGTGAGCGAGAGGATGCTGGTTGAAATACCTCCCCCCATGCCAGCATGGAGCGGCAATCTCCGAGTCTCAAAGGCCTGCATCAAGGATCGTCTGATCCAACAGTGATACCTCTTGCCAAGGAGCTCTGAGATCAGGATGCTCCTGTGATTTGACGGCCGAGCAGGGTCGCCTTTGCCCTTGTACAGAGGAATGGCTTGGCCGCCTCGCCACCTCAGTGGCTCGGCTCCGGTGCACGCCGCTTTGAGGGCGAGGGGGTAAGTCAACTGAGTGAACTGAGGGAGCGCCATGCGCAAGTGATCTGTGCTGAGGCCGTCCCACCCTGGAGCCTTCCTCGACTTCAGCCCCCGAAAGGTGGTCTCCCACTCAAGTAAAGTGGGAACTTGCGTGTGTGTAGTGGCTCCAGCAACACTGGCTCGGTGAGCCTGCAAAAGCTCCTGAGGAGAACAGCATCTGCCTCCCTCGTTGTCTCCAAAATGGCTTTCCCAGATCTCTTGAGCCTTGCTAGGAGATGCCACCGGGCGCCCGTCACCGTCGACAAGGCCAGTAAGCACACGAAAGCGAGCCCTCTTTTGGCCTCTAGCCCGAAAGGGTCGGATGGCCTCGTAAAGCTGTCTGACACAGGAGCCTGATGCAGCCTCCTTGAACCTGTCCGCAAGTCCCTCAAGATATTTGACCTTATTGGCCCTAAGGCACCGACGGAGATCCCTCGCACAAGACTGGAACAGGAGCCGAAGTGGCGCCCTTGCATCCTCCTCAGCTCCACGGAGCTCTTGCTTGAGCTCCTTTTTCCTGGAAATAAGCATGAGGGCCTGCGCATCGACATAGGGTTCCCGAGGTGTAGAGGCTGTCGGTTGAGAGCGACGCTTGAGAACACACTGATATTGACGCGCTAGGCAACCAGCGTGAGCATCCAGGCCTTCGTGCCATGCCACCGGGGGCAGGTGCATGATGTCGGCTTGGAGGGCCTTGGCTTCGTGGGCAGGAATGTGACAGCGCGGTCCATGACGGGCCCTAGTCCTGGGCATGGACTTGGAGAAGGCCCACCGTACCACAGTTGCTCTGTGGTCATCATGCTCCCTCGGGAGCGGTACGTCAAATCCCCATGAGGCCTGAACGGACGTGGCGAGGTAAGCCGGCACGGCTACAAAGTCGATGCGCTGGTGGTGACCACTCGGGCTGGTCCACGTATAGCCTTCACCTGTGTGGATGGGCGTAGTGGCCGGCAAGCTCCAGGCAAAATGATGGAGCAGGTCGATGAAAAAGGGGGTGTTGCGATTGGGCTCCTCGGCTTGGTGGTCTCCTATAAGCTCTGATGGCTCTTCACCGACTCTGGCATTGGCATCAATGAGGAGCACAGGTGTGTGGCGCGGGTCGGCGCTCCCGGTGTGGATGTGTGCCTGAAGACGAGACCACCACATGGTCCTTTCCTGATCGGAGCGCGAGCAATGTGGCGCATGTGCAACGACACAAAGCATTTGGAGTCCCGGTGCCGAGATCTTGACAATCAGGATACTGGGCTCACTGATTACCACAAACACCTGACGGGAGTCAAAGAAGAGAGCCTTTGGGCCGGCCCATGCATATGGGACCTCCTTGCTCAAGATGAGCGCGCAACCTTGCTGCCCCTGCTCCGTGCAAGCTGAGGTTATAACGATGTGATTACCTATCTCAAAAGAGCGCGCGTCTGAAAAACGGGCCTCCTGGACGCCCAACACACTACAACGCTGGTCGCGGAGCTCGTGCAAAAGGACATCCAGGGATCCCGCCGAGCGAAGAGTCTGGGCATTAAAGGTGCCGACAGTGGTACACACCGTGTATTGGCATGGGCCCAAATCGGGGCCTACGTGGGCGGGCAACTGCGTCACAACACTCTCGCGCACTTGCTCGGAAACGCTGCGCGCTGCATGGCCCCAGAAGATGTCCCAGACAGTGGGCAGGCAGCTGCTCTGGGTGCCCCTCGGCAGCATCCACAGCCAATCCCTGACTTTACTGCGAAAAATGCTCCCTAGCACTTCCCCCCATCCCGGGGATGTCTCGCCCTGCAGAGCGCTGCGAGCAAAGGCATCAGCAAGCTCATTGCCAGCATGGCCTGAATGACCAGGGGTGTGAAGAGGGTGCCAGTCAAGCCCCAGGGTCTCCCCCAGGCGAAACAAGACTCTCGAGGAGGCAGCAAAACGGCAGGTGTGCCCTGCAGAGGACGCGGGAATGGCCCAATAACCTTGCATCGCTTGCAGGCTCGTGAGTCCGTCAGAGAGAAGATGGCATTGGCTGCCTCTCTCTAGCCTCAAGGCCCAGCACAGGGCTGCACAGAGCGCACAGGACTCCATCGAAGTGGAGGTAGGGGCACAATCCCACTGCTGGAGCCAATCATCAGCTCTGATCAAAATGGCTCCGTGGTAGAGCCACTGCCTTTGATCCCCTTGAGTGAAGACAACAGCCGCTCCGGCCCCTGAAGTTCCTTTCTGGGAACCATCAGTGTAGACAAAAACCTCACGGGGCCCAGCGGGCAGGTGGTCCCACGGGACCCAGGTTGACTGCTCAAGCAGGAGACGGCCGGGCCGTTTGACGGGTGCTGAAGGCCCCAGCAGACAGAGACCTGGCGCGCACGAACCCCACAAGGACTCCAAAGTCTGGGCTGCCTCCGCAATACTCGACACCTTTTCAGGAGAGTCCCCCTCCAGCGAGGCAGCCAGGGAGACTGGAAAGCGCCTGGCATGAGAAATGAGGGATGTGGGGACTAAAACCGTGTCCTGACACACAGCAGATGTAGAGACCGGTGCAGCCGCCGCATCCAGAGCAACGGGAGGCTGTGACACTTGGCGGACGACGGGGGCCTTGGCAGAAAAGGGTTCTGTCGCGGGATCCGGAGCCGCCCGTGGCACTTGCCGGCGCCCGAAAGGGGTCGGGACACAACACGGCCTGTGGTGGGATCGTGAGGGCTGCCTCTGTGCTTTGGTCTGCAACAAAACCGCAAATTCTTCCTCGATGTCTGTGTCAGGCTCTGGCGCACGGCCCGGGTCGCGTACAAAGTACAGAACATCGCCTGAAGTCAGGCTTCGACGCGGCATGAGCTGTGCCACTGTGTCTCCCGGTAGGCCATCAATGAGCCCGGCATTCGGTGGCACAATGACAACTAGGTGGTGTTCGGCATGCGATGGGGCCGGCAACAAGACAGTTTGGCCCGCAACATCCCTAGCCGATGTCGTGAAAATGGCCGTCTCTGGCCAGAAAACAGCGGCCTTGAGCACGTCTGCCCATGGTGGTGGATGATCCAAGCCGGTCAACAAGTCTGCAACCTCATGTATCGCTGGGATGGCAGGGTTCGGGAAATGCAAGTTGATCGTGCCATGCAAAGGGCCGAGCACGGATGCAAAACCTGCCTCGCGAAAGAAGGCACCCATCACTCGCCTGCACGCCCGAAAAACCTCAGCAATACGGGGAAACAGCGTGGAGAAGGTGGTCATGGGCAAGCCTCCCTCTCTGAGCCAGGCCGGCCAGGCCAAAACAGCTAGAGCCGGGCACACGGCAAGGACAAACCCCTGCGGAACAACAGAGTATGGCTGTCCGCCGTGATAGGGCTGGAGGAAGTCACCTGGGCGGATCGGCCTGTTCATACTATGCACAGGGACACCGTTAACAGCTAACTGCCAGCCCTCGGCTGTCCAAGAGTCAGGCAGCACAGCGGAGGTAAGAGTACCTTCATGCATACTGAGTGCTTGCAAACCCCCGCCTATGGGACGACTGTCCCACACATGTTGAACATTGGCGGCTGTGTCGGACACGACAATTGGAACCTCCTGCACATAACCCAAGCGCGGCGGGAGGGCGCCGGCCAGCACAAAGCAGACAGAGGTTGCATGCCGCTGATCTGAGAAACAAGGTGCGCAATTGCTCTGTCGACAAGGCGGTAAGGAGGGTTAAGGTCGGAACTGACTGCCGTCGTGCCCCGGAACAGGATGAGGCGCAGGACCGGCGGGACTGGTTCCGCAGATAGGGCTTGCATCCAGGTGGTGGTTCTGGTGGTGCCTTCTTGGGAAATCGAGCTTCCTCCCGTGATCGGGGCACTAATGCGTTGAAAAGTGAAAGGCCCCGTGGGAGCAGTCGACACATCGAAGAACTGCACCCGCAACAGATTAGACGGCAGTGTATCTATGATAGGGCCCAAAGCATCAGATACAAAGAGCCTGCCGTCGACGAGCCCTTGCCAAAGGTCTGTCTCCGCCGCCACAGTAGCCTGAAGCTGCTGCACTGCACTTTGGAGCGTCTGCTCTCCTTTGTGTTCCAAAGTGCGGATGTCGCCCGTGACTCGGCGAAGGTCCCAGGGGACCGGCACAAAATGTAAAGGTCTGCCGGCTTCGTGTAGAACGAACTGTGGCCGCGGAAGGCCATCAATCGGGCAGGTCAAAATTTGTACCGCCCCGACCGCGAAAGGTGCATTGGCAATAGCTTGGGCAAGGAGAGAGTGTAGATCGCTGTTGGCAAGGCCTTGCGCAACTAGAGCATGCCGATAAACATCAAAGACAGTGAACTTGCCAAAGTGCTCCCTGCCTGCGCGCCCCCATCGGAATTTGTTCGATGCCGCCCCGAAGACATGTTCATCCCTGAACTCCGGAGGTAGAATGTTCACATCTTCGGCACGATAAAGCTGAAGATGTGTGGGATCTGGCAAATGTATCTCCTGAAGCGCAGGCCTGGGACCTCCTGGGCTGCATATGACAGCGGCTGCTGTGTGCACGGGTGGTGGCACATCGGCCTGCGGCTGTGCCGGTGGCGATGTCTTCAAAGGGCAGGCTTCTCCCGTGGCTGGCCCCCCATCCACTGTAGCGGCAAGCTGAAACAGGCCGATTTCCTCATGTTCCGGCTCGCCAAGCAAAGGTGCGGGGCCATCGTCAGGAGGGAGAGCAACTGGCAGAACATGGGGCTCCGCCCGAAGAAAGTCTCCAATTTCTGCTGCTGCTGGGACGCGTGCAATAATGTCGCCTCTGGGATCAACAAGCTGATAGACCGCCCTCGGGAGTCGGTCATCTGGACATTCTTGGTGCACCTGATCAACGAGGTCTCTGAATTCCTGCCGGGGCCTGAGCGCGAGTGTACACACTTTCCCCTGTAGGCCTCTGAAGTCCAGAGGCGTCACCTGCCGATCCCCGGGATCTGAACGCATAGTCAGAATGACCTGGGTCGGTGGGAGTTGTGGAAGTCTATCCTGCATGATACGGACGGCCCTTAGTCCGGGGAAGGCACTGATCAAATCTGCGATCAGGTCATTGATCGACCAGCCGACTGGTAGTCTGCGGAACTCCAGGTGTGCAGCAGTATGAAAAATGACGTATCGGTCTCGCGGTGCTCCCTCTGAACTAATTCCAGACAGGCGATGGCCTTGGTACCAGCGGAAGTTTGCCAAAGCTTGGTTACGCAGTTCAGGGCGGTCTAAGTGAGCAGGGTAGACCTCGACCTGGTCTGCTAGCATGCACCTGATGCTGGGCAGGCCTGAACGGCGGGCAAGGCTCGACATGGAACCGCCCTTGGACCCGCCGTGATAGAGGCGCGTGCAGAGTGCATCAGCATCCGGAATGGTGGGTTGGGGAGGCCTGCTAGAGCCCGCCAGCTGTCTGACCCACCAATTGCGGGCCTTGGTCGGTCCTGCCTTGAAGCAAGTCTGCATTGGTAGCGGATGTGGTCGCGCATGCATGCAGCTGCGCAACCTGCGGAAAATCGGCTGTACAGGCTCTCTCACTTGGCATGTTTGCTCGTCAGGGCCTGGTGCACTGCAGACGAGCGGCGGACGTTCAACCCCGAGACCTGCCGGGCTGAAAGTGCCTTCAGCATGCTGCGAAGGGCGACCGTCGCGCTGCTCGACCGCAGAGCCTCCGGAAAAGCCCTTAGTCAGCCGATTTAAGGTCGTAGTCGCTGTTGCGGATCCGATGGCGGCCTCGAAAACGTCAAGAACTTCCCAGCCGCAAAGCTCCTCTGATGTCTCATCCTCAGGAGCGAGTTCAAAAGCTGTTATTTCGAACGCGTCCTCCGTAGCAAATTCTCGTGGGTCCTGCATGAAGGTGTGACAGCTGTCCATGTCCACACCAATCAGCGACACCTCAAAACTCAAACTTGCACCCAGAAAAGCTGCTGTCCATGAGTCAACGTAATCTGGTTCGCAGACGACTCCATGAAGTGGTCTGCTGTAATTCGGCCCACACATGACCAGGTGGCTCGTGTGTGGGCCTAGCCAGGGTTCTGCGACTTGGCATCCTTCCGGGCAGCCGGCCCGCCATTGGCGGAGTCGTCCTTTGCCTGCACTTCCATCTCTGACGTGGGCTCCTCCTTGGTCAGGTCGTGCACCGGCTCCTTGCGACGCCTCGGTGTGCGCGATCCGTCCCGACCTTGCTGAGACAGCTGCTCCTTGGCGCTCTGCCTGACAGTCTCTACAGCAGCTACTAGCTGTTGTGTTGTAGCCAGCTGACGCTCGCGGCGCTGCTTGAGTTCCCCAGCAGTGCGGATGTCCGCGTCTTCCAGCGCCTCCTGGTACTCCTGTCCGTCTTGCTCCATGTCGCTGACCTCTGGTACCGAGCCTGAGGCGCCCTTGGCCAGACGGGCTAAGTCCGCTGAGGACTTTTCGAGTGAGCCTGTCCACTGCAGCTCTGCCTCGTCGAAAGTCTCCAGCTGTTTCTGCTGCTCCGCGACCTGTTGCTGGATGAGCGTGGCCACGTTGTCCACATAACCATGCCACGCTTCCAGGTATGCTGCTCGCGAGGCCTGAATGGCCAAGAGTTGTCTCTTTGGCTTGCGCCTGGGCAGCCACCGCGCGATGTAGGTCCTTGGTGGTTGCTGCAGTCGACCAATTGCAGCCTCTCTAAGGTCTCCCTGACCTCCTGAGGCAAATTGTCCTTGACTGCAAACAAACACCCTGTAAGGGCTTCCAGCTGTGCCTTCTCTGTAGAGCTGGAAGCCGCTGCTGGCGGCGTAGGCCCCTTGGGGCCCTGCACCGGCACCGGTGGAGGTGGTGGTGGCAATCCATCCAAGGATGGCTTGGCAAATTCGGCCTTGCCCACTCCTTTGGCGCTGGCTGCGCCCTTTGCCTGTGCCGACGTGTTGCCCGCTTGTCCCTTGCCAGCAGTCTGCGGTCTCTTTGCTCGAGGCGATTTGCGCCTGGGAGACCTGGGCCACTGGCTCGTCTCCGCCGCACTGGCGCTCCAGGGCGGATGGACTCTCGGTGCTGCGGTGTAGCCCTCGGCCACCAAAGTCCAGTGTTTGCCGCACTTGCCGCAGTACTCTGCTGCTTTGCCGCACATGCGGGCACATGCTGTACATCTCCATGCCACCGCCGCCATCTCCACGACTGCCCTCGGCAGGGTGCTGTTGGAGTGATGTGCACGTAGAAGCTGAACCGCTGCTAGCACAGACGGGTGGCTCCTTGCCACGAGTCCTCCTGTCACGTTTCGTAACAGGGTTCGGGCTCGTGTTCTTCTGCGTCGCAGTCGGCGGTGCCAGGCCTCTTCTCGCTCCGTATTCGCGCGGATCAAAACCAGCACTGAAAATCAGTGCAAAAAGGCCGATAAAGGACCAATGATAGGGCATCCACCTCCTATCAAAGGTCTATCCCCTCGCGTGGCGTACAGGGATCTTTGCAAAGCCAGCGACAAAGTCGGGCGATGCAGAAAAAGCTATGCTGCCCCCTCGAAGAGGACGGACAGCTCGTGGGTGCGGGCCACCAAATGGTGCCACGCTGGGGTCAATGGCAAAGCGCGGGGAGGGACCCTAGGGAAACTACCTCACCCGCTCGAAGCCAGACGCCTACGAACCGCTTAGGGTTTAGGGTTTAGGGAATCCTGAACTCTCCACTCCACTCCACTCCACTGCGAATCGGTCCGAAGTCCGGCGCGAACTAAGAGAAGCTGCGCATGCAGCCGCAAAAACGCGGTTACTGTGACCGACACAGGCAAGCACTAGACAGAAAGCGAAGGAAACCGGTCAAGGGCGAGAAGTGGCCCTAAATCCTTAACCCACCAGAACCTACTTTTTTGTCGGGTCCCTATAAATCCATATTAGGGTTTATAATAAGAACCGACAAAAATGTAGGGTTTGGTAGGTTAACGTATAGCACCCCGTTGAACTGAACCGGTTCTAAATCTTGGCTTCAGAAGCGAAAGAAGAGCCCAGGTCCATCATGTCGGCGGGACTGCCATGGACTTGGTGGGTGAAGTCTCTAGGTTTCTAGGGTTTAGGGTTTGGGGTTTAAGGTTGAGGGTTTAGAGTTTGGGGTTTAGTGCTTTTTCGAGGTTTCTCGGCAGTGCGGTGCTCTATGATCATGTGGGTTTTAAGGGTTTTTAAGGGTTTAGGGCTTTGCGGGGTTTGGTTCCCCGAGTAGTACTGGTACCCTTTCAGGTTGTTTTGGTCTGGAAAGCCACATAAATGGAACTTAGTATTGAGTACTAAGGGGACACTGGGCAGAGACTTCGAGGTGCTTTGTGCTTTAAGGTCTGAGGACTATATGGGCATCCATATAAGTCTACCAGACAATGCACAAAAACCGTAGTCCAAGTATGAAGGCGCTTAAACCCTAAACCCTAAACTCTAAACCCTAAACCCTACACCGTGTTATCTGGCTCTGGTTCGGACCGTAGAGCCCTTTCGGGCGGGCGCGTCCAAAACTGCACTCAATTCTGACTATTTTGGGTACCAGGGGTCAAGACCCTATTTCAATTATTTAAGGCCGCTATAGTATTAATTGGAATTCTGGGTGAAACTGGGCCGGAGCAAGCAACTCGGGCGCCTCAGCCAGAAATCAGCCGTGCCGGCACGGGGCCCCTCTGGCGTGAGCCGTTGACACGAGTCCTCGATCCACGTGTCGATTGCAGCGGAAGGCCGAAAAAGTCGATGCCTGCGATCTACAGTCAACTCGTTCTCGTCAAGGGCTGAGGTTGCTTCCGTGTACGTGGGCAACCTGGGGCCGACCGCAACCAATGCAGGGGCGGCTGCAAAACGAGTTAGGATTGCCAAGCAGGACTCGGCTTCACGGATGCCCGGCAAGTCCGTTTTTTGGGGACTCCACGGGCGCATCGGCGCAAGCAGGCCGGGGTTCTGCGCAGGTGCTCTTGCACCATACTGCGCCTGACTAACGGCACCATACAGGCCAGGCGCCAGACATCACCGTGTTGGAAAGCTTCGTGCACTGCAACGTGCTTATGAAGTTGGAACTTGACATGCACCATCTGCACTGGAACGGTCGCTCAATCGTGACCTCAGTTTGCTCAGTGCTCGACAAAGCCCAACATCCTGAATCCGAGACCTTGAGCTCTGAACCTGGTAGAGCCCGAACGCGTCTAGAGCCTTTTTTGGAACCTCTAATTCACAAAATCATTGAAACCGAAGCCCCAAACCCTACTTGGAGGTTCATGGGCACGTACAAGTAGGGTTATAAAAACCATACTTATAAGCCCATATTAGGGGACTTACGAACCTCCAAGTAAACCCCTGAACCCCGAAACCGTCAACCCTGAATCCCAGAGGCCCCAAAGCATGGTGTTTAAAGTAGAAGGCAGAAAGTTGGAACATGAGTATCCTCATGCCCTTAAGCTAAAGGTTTACTTGAAGGGGCCTTAGGGGACTTAGTAAGTAGGTTATAAGTAGAGTTATAAGTCCCCTAAATGGAGTTACCCTAATTGTGACCCTACTTATCACCAGCTTACTAAGTCGCCTGCCCCTCCAAGTAGGTCTACTCCACCAGTGGCATGTACGACTGCAGCATGGGCCTTCACAATTGGAGGCACAGTGGGCGGGAATTTTGTTTCAGGCTTTAAGGTTTAGGCTTTAGGGTTCAGAGTTTAGGGTTAGCTTGTTTTGGAGGCGAGTTTTGAAGTTCTAGGGTTCGGGATTCAGGCTTTTGGGTGTTTTTGGGGTTGAGGATATTGCTTTTTTGTCTAGCAGTGACTTCGTATTGGTTTTTACAAGTTTTCAAGGGGGTTTTGCGAGGTTAACGATGTTTGTGGTGTGAGTACGTACCCCGTTGACTTCGCTCCAATGGTGTAATAGGCTTCTACACGTTATCCTGATTATACTGATCCCTCGGTCCGTCTAGTGGAGGCTCAAGTCATAGTAGTCTTGGATGAGAAGCCAAGCAGTTTGGGTTTTAGGTTTGGGGTTTCGGGTCAATACTTTATTTGGTGTAGGGGAATGTTTTGGACCGAAAGCTTGAATGAAGAAGTGTCGGAAAATGAGGGGCCCCATGACCTGAAAGTTAGACCCCCTTGCCGCGAAGGCCCCTAAACCCTCATACTCTATGTTAGAACACTTCATGATTCCTAAGTCCTCTGTCCTAAACTAAACCCTGAACCCAAAATACCAAGAGCCATAAACTCCAAACCCTAGTGAGGTGAGTGCTTGCGTGGCAGTTTAACCCAATAAAGGTAAGTGCAGCGCACGCTTTGTTCAATTTAAATTATCGCAAGCGGTCCGAAACAAAACGAACAACCAGGCGCTCACCTGGTGTTTGATAATAGTCATAAACAGGCTGTTTGTTTTACTTTTTCGATTGTGTGCCGTTGCCGTTCGTTGCTCACTTCCCAATTATAGGTTGTACCCTAGTGACGGAAAATCTGAAATCAACGCCTCCGAGTTTTCTGGGAACCCGGAAAGAAACCCTTTAAAGGAACCCTTAAGGAGCCCTTAAAGGAGCCCTTAAAGGAGCCCTCAAAGGAGCCATGAAAGGAGCCCTCAAAGTAGCCATGAAAGGAGCCCTTAAAGGAACCCAAACCAAAGCCTCTGTATGGCAGGCTCGGGTGGTCCGATGACAAGAAGGTGTGGCCCAGCCCTCAGAGCTCTTGCGCCCATGCTCTAAAGGTGATACGGTTGATGGTATAAATCCTGCATTACCCAATTTAAGGAATATACTATAATTCCCATAGTTTAGGGTCCTCAAGGTAATGCAGGATTTATATCATCAACTGTAGTTAGGGCTTTGATAACCCTAAACCCAAACCTTAAACCCCATAGCAAGTCCGGATTTTGCGAAAGCAGGCACTATGAATTGCAAGCTGAGCATGGTTTCCCTCTGCATGTTGCTATCTTTTTCCCGGAGGCTGAATCCCTTCGGGGTCCCTTTAGGGGGTTTCTTTTCAGGGTTCCTGACAGGTTTTCGGGCTTTGGGTCCAGGGTTTACGATTCAGGGTTTATTTCTTCGTTAAAGTTAAAGGGTTTCGGAGTTTCCGGTTTCTGGCGCCGTCACCTGAGTATCGGGTGTAGGAACGAAGTACTGGATTGCTACAAAAAGCATTTGCAGCACCGATCATCGCGAAAATGACGCCCAAGCTGGGAAAGACCCACCTGTATTCCCACATCATTAATGAACCCTAAATTACTAAAGAGACCCTGAAAGGAAGCATAAATGGAGCCCTTAGAGGACTTTCAAAGCCTTCAAGGAACAGGCCTCCGGGCGTAGAAGAATCGAAAGCCGGCTGCAGGAATGTAGCGCTTGGCAAGCCGCGCCACCTTCATAGGAGACAGGTCAAAATACTCATGAAGAGAAATATCGCCGTCGAAGTTTTCAGAAGTCAGGCAAGGGTCCCATCCGGAACATTGGACGGCCTCCAGGTGCTGCCATCACGACAGCACGCACTTCTGTGTGGCTTCGCTTGATTTGCAGCAAGATGCCTAGGATTTCCTATCTGCTCTGGTATGGTATGCTATGCCATGCTAGGCTGGGCTGGTCTAGGAGTCTAGGCTATGCCATGGCATGCTATGGCATGCTATGCTATGCTAGGGTAGGCTAGGCTGTGCTATGGTATGTATGTGTTCATGTATGTATGTACGTATGTAAGTGTGTATGTATGTACGTATGTATGCATGCATGCATGTATGTGTATGTATGTATATAAATGTCTGTATGTATGTCGGTATGTCTGTCTGTCTGTATGTATGTACGTATGCATAAGGACATAGACTTGCATGAATGAGCATTTAGATGGGATATACTTGTGTTGCCAGAATGTACATGCTCTTGTAGATGTGCGTACACATCATATATATATATATATACATAGATATGTACACATTTGGTCTACATATGTCATGCAAGAAGATGAAAGCGACTTGTGTGGTTTAGATTTTACTTGAAGGGGCAGGGGACTCAGTAAGTAGGTTATAAGTAGAGTTATAAGTGCCCTAAATGGAATTTCTCTAATTATAACCCTACTAAGTCCCCTGCCCCTTCAAGTAAGCCCGAACCCTAAACCCTGAACCCTAAACCTAAGCCAAAACCCTAAACCCTAAACCCTATAAACCCTTTCAGCCCTTTCAACCCTAAACCCTAAGGTCTAGGATTTATGAGGAGCTTCGAGGTTTCGGATTTTAAGAATCTCGGGTTGGGTTGCAGGGTCAGCTCCCCCTAGAACTTAGGCCCTAAGACCTGCAAGCCCGAACCGCTTTAAGTGAAAACCTAAAGTAGGGTTTAGGGTTTTAGGGTTTTAGGGTTTAGGGTTTTAGGGTTTAGGGTTTAGGGTTTTAGGGTTTTAGGGTTTAGGGTTTAGGGGTTAGCGTAGTCCTTGCATAATTACAGCATCATATACCCCAAACCCCAAATCTACTTGTTGTGGCGACCAATATTGCACCATATTACTCCGTAAACCTGAAATCCTAATCCCGAAAATCCCCAAAATCCCGAAAATCCCCAATTCCCCCTTCTCCCCCTAAACTCCTCTAAGCCCTAAACCCAAGGAAGAAGCGCCGGAGCTTCGCTACGACTGCGACGCCGGAAAGAACCACTGGAAGCACGGATGCCAAGTATCGTCAAGAAGCAACTCGTGGTTATGGAGGTACATATACATATATACACAAGTATGCCTGTCTGTCTATGTATGTATGTATGTATGTATGTATGTGTGTATGCAAACAGATTTCTGCGCCAGTGTTGGGCGTCAGCCTAAGGCAGAAGCCTGAACAAGTCATAACTTGCTGTTTATTTATTTGCGTTTGGATGTAGGATTACTTACTAGAGCTATGCTTGTATAAGAAGCCCCAAAACCTTTTTAACTTAACAAGGCCTCTAAGTTGCAGGTTGCGGCGTAGGAGCAATCGTTTAAAGTGCCGTCTCACACCAGCAGCTTTCTTTATGTGTGGTCGGGGTCCAGGGAGGGCGGCGTATGGCTTCATGATGTTCGGTTTGGGTTAAGGATCAGGGCATAGGCTTTGGTCCAGGGAAGTCTTTGTTTAAAGCACGGATTTAAGGTTGTGTGCGGTTGTGGGGTTTTGTGTTCAGGGTTTTCGGGACTTAGGGATGTGGAGCCTTGCTGGTGCATCAACTCTTCCTTACCTCACAGGTTTTAGAGATGGTGGATGCTGTTACGGTTCAGGGTTTTGGGATCTGGCTGCTTCTGTTGCCGCTGATCCTGACTTCGCGTTGCTGTGTTGTTGCTCTGCTTGTAGAGGATACTGAGGCAACATGGAGGACTTGGACTTGCACGTTTCGCGCGGTGCTGCGAAATTTTTCGTGCAGCATACGGAATCACGGTTCAGCAGTCGAAACTCCAGCCAAAGCAATTCCGAACGCTCAATGTTGAACCCGAAACCCTACATACAACCAACACCCTATGCCTCAAACCCCGCGGTCCTAAACCCATTTGCCATCTCCGACCCAAGGTAAAATTCTACACAGTTTGCTAAGGCCCCCTGTATTGAACCAATCCTTGTCGTGATAAAGGCAACCCTAGTCCCCAAACCCTAAACCCTAAACCCTAAGCCCTAAACCGCCGACTTTACTCCCTTTCCAAGGGTGAGCTGGTCTCACAGCAAGCGCACGTGGCTGGGGCCCTCAGCTATGGGTTTGGGCTTGGGCTTGAGGGCTGAGGGGCTTTGGGCTGATGGCTTCAGGGTTTAGGGTTTAGGGTGACCCCACCACATACCTGCATGAAAGTTATTAGATGTTTGGGGTTGTTGTGTGTAGTTTCGGTTCAAGGAATAGCTTTCCCTAGACCCCCAGTTGCTTCATGTTCGAATTGGAGGAGATCTCGGGGTTCTGATTCTGGGGCCTCAGATTGAGGATCTATGGGTTTTGGGCCTTTTCTTAAGGCTTATGAACTCCAAGACAAAAAGCCTTGGGGTTTTGGGACAGAAGCCTTGGGGTTTTGGGGGCAGATGCCTTGGGATTTTGGGGCCTGTAGAATATGATCATCTCAGGGAAGCCTAATGAACATTATTCGCAACGTTTCATGCTTCTACCATGGTGGTGTCAGGTTTAAGGCTCTCACAGCTTCAGGCTTAGTTGGTTGAGGACCTTCGGAGAAGGTGGGCTAGACGCTTGCAGGAGTTTTGCGATTGATCGTTTACACTGAACCCCAACACCATGAACCCCAAAATCACAAAGAACCCCCAAGCCCTGTGCGGAGTGGACTCCTTACTTGGAGGTTCATGGGTAGTTATAAGTGGGGTTCTAAGTAGGGTAACCATACTTATATCCCATATGAGGGGACTTATAAGCCCATTTATAGCTACCCATCAACCTCCAAGTAGGCCCTAAACCAATTGCCCTGATATAGAATCCCTATAGATCCCTTTAAAGGGACCCTTATAGCTACCCTTGAACCTCCAAGTAGACCATCTAAGGCCCAGATTCCTTGTGCCTCAAGATGCGTTTCAGGGCCAGGTCAAAGCTTCGTAATGGGTTTAGGGTTTAGGGCTTAGGGTTTAGGGTTTAGGGTTTATTTCAACCCCAGGTCCCCCCCGGAGGCCTGCAGTTTTAGGGGATCTTATGCTGAACGCTGATGAAGAAAGGCCCTAATCCCTAAACCCTGAACCCTAAAAGGCCCGAGAACCGAAATTCACTGTCGAAGGACCTCTAGTAGCTGCTTTGGTGTCGGTTCAAGGTTGAAATTTGTGGCTTGGCGCAAGGGCGCTGGCATGAGATCAGGCGGTTTCAGTGGCGTCATCTATATATATGTGTTGTATATATATATATATACATACATACATATGAAGGCACATGCACGGAACCCGGTAGAATCTAAGTGTCCGTGGCCGTATTCGACAGAACCTTGTGAAGTTTTAGTCATAACATACAGTGCGAGCTCCCGGTCACTAGCAAACCTTCAAAACCTAAAGAAGTACTGATAAAACCACATACAGCCTTCATGGAGCTCTCAACCCTAAACCGCTTGCTATAAGTCGGGTTGAGGTGCTGTCTCCATGACAACCCCGAGTACTGCGTGCCTCAGCCGATACACCCGAGATCCAGAGTCGGCTCAGGGAGGGGTTCTCTGGAAGCCTGAAGAAGTATCAAGAGTATACTTGTCAGGGTTCCTGTTATAGTTCTAGTAGTCATGTTGTACCCCAAATCCCTATTCTAAGTATTACGGCCCTTACATTTTCTTTATTCTTCGGTTTTTGGGTTTTCGTTTCGCGATGTTGAATTCTTCCGTTCATGGTAAGGCCTTCTGTTTGGGTTCACGCTCTCCGGTTGAGAGTGTGGAGAGTAAGCTTAAGGTCTCGGGCGCAGGCTTTGAGTAACCTCTAGACTCTCTGAGAGGTTAAAAAATTCCAACTTTAAAGATTGAACCTTGCACCACGAGACTGAAATCTCAACCTTAAAACTTACATCCTAGCCTTTAAAGCCCCGTACGTCCTTGAATCGACAGCAGCTCTGGCTGTTGCAGACTTTAAATCTTGGCTCATCCACCCCGGTGCTGAGACTCCTTTCCTGGAAGCTTCAAGGGAAATCCCCATGCTTACAGTAAACCCCATAAAGTTGAAAACCGGATCAAGGCCAAATAGTGCTTGGATTCCCTATACATTGCTCTTAGGGTTTGAGTCTGTTGGGTTTCTACCTTTTGGGCCTCTACCGTAATGAAGGGCCTGGCAATTTTTTCGTGCCTTGGGACGAGATCAACCATAATGGGGTTTGTGGTTCAAAAAATGCATGTACGGGGACCATTAGCATGTGGACAAACGGCCTTTTGACTGTTAAGCGGCTCTCACAGGCATTCTGAACAATTAAACTTTGCGCACCGTCACATGGGAGTTTCCAAAAATAGGGGACCCTTATTTTGGGGTCCTTATAATGGGGATCTACTATATTTGGGTCCCCTATTTTCGGAAACTCCCAGACACGGGTTCGGACTTAACGATATGCCACGTACAGCTCTCCAGTCGTCTCCCGACCTCCAACTTTAAGCTTCAGAATGCAAAGCCTAAACTTTCGCTCTACAGCAAAACCCTGGACCTTAAGCCCCAAACCCTTGTGCATGATGCTGGGGTTTGCTTTGTTTGAGGGTGTAGGGCGTTTTAGATTTGTGCCTCTTGAAAAGTTTGCAACGCTACTCCCCTTCGTTCATGTTTCTTTGTTATACTGATATATATATATATGTAACTGTACCCGTGTCTAGGAGGTATGACTCACACTCGAAAATCTTGTGAGATTATGCACAGGGCTCCTCGGCAATATGTGTGAGTGTGTATGTGTGATGTTTACTGTTATGGAAAATCCTATACCTTTCATATCCCTCTAGGACCATCAGTATGTTTGTGCCCCCGGCTGATCTACGCCACTAGGAAAGAGACACACTCTGGAAGGGTTTAGGGTTTAGGGTTTAGGATGGCACCACACAGCTTCAAGCCTCATATCACTTCGCTATACATGTCCTAGTTTTTCGCAGCTTGACGTAGCTCCTATGCCCCTAAACACCCCTAAATACCTCGAGCGAGAAAACCACCAAGCCTTCAACCCCGAACCAGATGTCCCAGGCTGTCAGCCCTGGGCCCTGAGCCCTTAAGGTTATGAAGAGCCCTTGGGCAAACGCAGCCCCAGACCCTCGCAAGCAACGCTGGTTAAATCCTGAGAGCAATCGCATCCCTTCATCAGCCTAAATCCCCTACTTATAAGCCTGAAGCATGCCCTGGAGAAAGGTTGCCACTGCAGCCTAAAACCATGAACTCACAAACCTCAACCCTTGAATCTACCGCGCTTATCCCCCAAACTCGAACAATAAACCCCAAACCTGAAACAAGACTCTCGCGCGGACAGAAAAGAGCCGTAAAAAAACACATTGAAGAAACAAACCCAAAGCCCGATAGTCCGTGCATGTCCGAGGCGGCAAAGGCTTACGACTGCTCGAAGCATCATGAGCTGGGGCTTCAGACACTTTCGGGATCGAAGGTTCATGGCTTAAGGTTTAGGAGGGTTTAGGGTGTAGAAGGGTTTAGGGTTTAGGGTTTGGAAGGGTTACCTTTGCGGTTTCTTGGGGGGCTTTCACAGGGTTCTAGGGGCGAGAGTTTCGGCTTTGAAGCGTAGGGTTATGGTTTACGGTCGGGATTTATCTTGTCATTATCTTCACTTTCTATTTTGTTTGTTTATTTTGTTCTGCGTGTTGGTGCGTGTGTGTGTGACGAAATTGGAGGCTCCAGCGTTCAGGATTTAACCATTGGTTTCTCTTCAGGGGTGGGCTGGCTGCTTTCCATTTCCCTTGATACGATGTAAGGTAGGGGCCTTAATAATCAGAATAGGCTTCGGGGCTAGAGTATGCTATAATTAGAATAAGGAGCCCCCCCAAACCTTATTCTAATCATTAAGGCCCCTACATTACCCCTAAATGCTTTTGCAGGGGTCTGAAAATGGCTTTTCACAGTACCTAGTTACGGTGGGTCCCATGAGTCGGTTCTACGATAAAAGAGCCCTTTAACCCTAACACCTAAAATCCTAAACCCTAGACTTAGGATCCCACCCTCCCCACTAACGTTTTTTTTTGCTTCTGTTTGTGGTCACTGTTAGTAGGCCGGGTAGGATCCCAACTGATTTCGTGGTGTAGGTTAGAGGAGGATAAGAGGTTGTAGCGCCTGAAGCTCACACCTGGGCTTTTGTGGTTGAGGGGTTCATGGGTTTAGGGTTTGGGGTTTTAATCTGGCCAGGATCATCGGCCCGAGCTTGTTGGGTTGCCGCCGGTTTTGCTCGTTCGCTACTTCGAACTGGGGTTGCTTCTTTATGTGTTGCTTTTATGTCAAGACCGCAAACCGGATTGGGAATACTCCGGTAAGGAAGGGGACTACAGGCAACATCAGTTTCATGCAGCTAGCTGGGTTCCTCGGAACAGAGTTAGAACCCTAAGCCCTAAACCCTTTTGAAACACAAGCCTTCGGGTTGCTCGGTAGCTGCTGTGAGCAGAGCGACACAAGGTTGGACCGTCCCAGTTTGGAAAGAAACTGTTGCATAAGAGTGGGCGGGGGGGNGGGTGGGGGTTTGGAAAGGAAGGTGTCCTAATCCTGAATCCTAAACCTCAAACCTCAAAGCCCCAAACCCTGAAACCCCAAACCTTCAACTTTTAACATCCCTAAAACGTACGTCCCAAACCCTGAACCCTTACCCTTTACCCAATCCCCACCGAGGCACTGGAGCGACTTCGAAAAGAAGTGGCTCTTGAGATGCGAATAGTGAGCACTGAATCCCAAACCCCGAACCCAACACCCAACCCTAAACCCTAAACCCTAAACCCTAAACCCTAAACCCTAAACCCCTAATCCCTAAACCCTAAACCCTAAACCCCTAAACCCTAAACCCCTAAACCCCTAAACCCCTAAACCCCTAAACCCCTAAACCCGCAAATCCGAGCCCTTGGCCCTTGATTCAGTCGGTTTAGGGTTTAGGGTTTAGGGTGGAGGCTCCCTAAACCCAAACGCCAAACTCCCGAAGCCCTGGGGAAAGATCCGAAAAGCCTTAAACCCTAAACCCGAGCAGCCTTAAACCTTACAGTAGAAGCCAGAAAGTTGGAACATCAATATCCTCATGCCCTTAAAGTAAACTAAAGGGAATCCCAGCATGAATCATCCTAAATCGATGTTCCAACTTTCTGGGGTTCACTGTAAGCCCTAAACGCGAAAAAGCCTTTACGGCTGACCCCCGACTCGAACCGAGAGGGCGAAGTCCTCGCGGAACATCCAACCCAATATAGCGGCCTGAATAGTTACATATATTATTTTGGGGGTTCCTTGTATTTTAGGGGTTCCTTGTTATGTTTGCCCCAAAACCCTATTCTAATTATTAAGGATTTGAAATTATGGGTGCAGGGTTCGGGGTCTAGAGCTCCGAGGCTTGGAGCTTTAGGTTGCGGGTTTCGGAGGTTTAGGGTTTAGGGTTAAGGGTTAAGGGTTTGGAGTTTAGGGTTTCGGGTTTCCGAGGTTTAGGGTTTAGGGTTTCGGGTTTTCGAGGTTTAGGCTTTAGGGTTTCGGAGGTTTAGCATGCAGAGAGATTTGAGGTTTAGCAGCCTAGGGCTTACAGGGGTTGTGGGCTTCGGTGCGGCCAGATCCCATCCGAGGTGCGATTGGCACAATGACAAGCATTATGATGTGAACCTCGTGCTGCAAGACAATATTATCTCTTGAGACCAAAGCATGCGGTGGCTGCAGTGTCCATGCATTGTATTGAGACTCCTGCATTGAATATGTGCCCATAGTGCAGGCTGAAAGGTAGTAATGTACTGCTTAATGGTTTAGGGTGTACTTTTCCTACATGTTTCCTTGGGCTCGAAATCTCTGAAATTGATCACAAACCCCAAGCGTTTCAGATCTACAACTTCCGACGACTACGAAAGTTTCCCAACAAGCCACAAGCACCTTCCTGCATCGCGGCTTTGGGTGGTTCAGAAATCAGGTACCCTCATATATCCCTGAGCGAACATGAGGAACCCTAGTTTCAGATTCAGGAAAACACCATTTTCGAGCCAACTATAAGGGCCGAAATAATTACCAATACTACGGCTGATGGACAAAATCCTGCATTACCTTAAGGACCCTAAACTATGGGAATTATGGTATATTCCTTATTATGGGTCATGCAGGATTTTGTCCATCAACCGTATGTTGGGGGTTGCTTTAGTATAATTGGCCCCAATTCTATTTAGTAAGGCCCCTATATCACAGAACCCTACTGTAGATCCCTTATAGACCCCGTTAAAGGACCCCTTAAACGGAACCCTATTCTAATTATAAAGGCTCCCAAATTTCCTTAAACCCTAAACCCTAAACCCTAATTAAGTAGTTCCCAAAGCCTCAGATCACCAGAGAGCTGTGCTGCGTTGCATGCAAGCGCTCATCCTCCACTATAGGCCGGGGCCTGAACCCGAAACCCCGAACCCACAGGGTCAGTTTCCTGACGGAAAAGAGCCCTCAAAAAATGGTTAGATTTAAGGGTTTCGGATTTCAGACCGCAGCCTTTCAAGCCCTATGGAGGCAGATTTAAAGACAACCCAACAGGCTCGCAACCGCTGTTGAACCTGGTTGGGGGCAGAAGGCTTGAGATTCCCCAGACGCATGGAGTCCAAGGCATCCTTTCTACCATGGAATCGACCATTATGGCTACCCCATGCACCACAGAACATACACTTACCATTGCGCCTCACTGCAACGAGAAGGGTCTTTCAGGTGGTTTGGTGGCTTTCTCGTTAAGGGTTTGTTTTTGGCCTTTGTGGGTGTAGGTCGCAAGGATTGGGGTGGGGATGGCCGGCGGAAGAGAAGCTTCAAAAGCCTCTTCCTTCAAACGCCTTTTCATATCATCTTTTAGTAGCTAGGGCTTACTGCGGCTGAGGGGTGCTATTGGGGACAGCCTTTTGCGAAGGCCGGTGAAGGTAGGGTATCTCGGAGAACTGGAAGTTGTCATGAAAAGCTTGCTGAAGTGGTCTTACGTCATTCCTTACCTTGGCCCTAAAGCGTAAAAACCTAAACTACTAAGCCCTAAACCCTAAACCCTAACTAAATCCCCTAAACCTAAACCCTAAACCCCCGAAGCCCTAAACCCCAAACTGTAAGCCCCGGCATTTGGACTTCTCGTGACCCCGAGCTTGGGCCCCAGCTGGCTCGATTGTCATCAAACCGCATGGTCTGAGACGTTTAGGGGCTTAGGGTTTAGGGTTCAGGGTTCAGGGTTTAGGATTCAGGGAGTAGGGTTTAGTGTTTAGGGAAGGTGTCTTCACGATAAAGGCATCCAAAACAGGCCGAAAAAGCAGAAAGAGATTGCAAAGATACAACCCAGATGGTTCTCAAAACTAAAGGTCCTTTAATCAAGTCTGGTGTCACAACTCCACTTATTCGTGTCTATCTTCAAGTCACCCCTTCTCGAAAATCTTATACAGGCTTCCAAGGGAACCCTGTCAGGGAACCCCCTCCAGAAGTGCATGACCCGTATCGGGGCCCATTGAAAGCCATCGAGGCCCAAAGAGCTTAAATGAAAACCAATGGTTCTCAGTGAGTTTCAATGGGCACCAAAGGGCTTCAGCGCAGCTCAACGATTCTCAGCTGTTCCCGGCCCAGCATGGGCATTCGAGTAGTCTCATTCCGTGCAAGTTTTGCGTGGAATCCAAGTTCGCTGGAGCCATAGATTAAAGCGGCCAGGGCAGGCACATACCAAGTTTAATGCATGTAAGAAGTGTTGTCTAACTAGACCCCGCCTTGGGAAGGGGCCTCAGCTGCAGGGAAAGCCCGCGTGTGGTTTAGAGCGGTTTTGAGAGGTTTCGAGCCTTATCGAGCTTCATTGAGCTTCATTGAGAAAGCCGTGTTGCAGGGGGTTTCCCCCCCTTTAATTCAAGGATCCCAGGGACCTGTTTTGAGAGAATTCGAGGCTTATCGAGCTTCATTGAGGGGACTTGTCCGAGGGTGTTTCCCCTCCCAAAATCGGGATCTGGGGGTTCACCCTGAGAGAGTTTGAGCTTTAACGAGCTTCATTGAGAAGATCTGGCGGGCACCTGTGCCTCATTCTCAGCCTTTGAGAGGAGAAACGGCTGGTGCATAGACGGACGCCAACCCACACACCCACACACATACACACCTCTGAAGCCACATACCTTGCATTCGACGCCCTCAGGGGGTTGCCCCACGGGGTTGCCTTAGCACCTTGTAAGTGTGGACGTTTCGAAAAATTAGGGACCCTTTCGTACAACCCTGGGTAGTAGATTTTCTATACAAAGACACCTCGTTGTCGGAAGACTCCGCCGTCAGATGTCTGCAGCGCCATCTCGCAGAATCTTGCATCACCTCGCTCAAACCGTTCTTTGCTGATATTTTGCGCATGATCCCTGGGAAGCCCTGAACAGTAAACCCGGACAGCATCGACCATGCAGGTGGACCTCCGCCGTGACTTAGAAGTTGGCTACCCCGATTTGGAGGAGCATGGGCGCCAGCGATGGGTGAGGATGTGCCTGTGCAGGTGCCGTCCCCATGTTAAAGACCACTGAGTTTGCGGCAACCGAAAGATGGAGTCGACTGGGGCGAAGCCGAAAAGCAAGGTCCAGTGGCTGCAGCAAGTGATGACCCACCTGCGCCAAGTTCACTTCGATGGGCATGATGGTTGGTCCTTTGAACTTCTCCGGCGAAGGGTCTTGGCCAGGACCGACACAAGTTACCGGCGCAGGGCGATGGCTTTCTTGCACTCCGTTGCAACGGCCACTCCACCGGGGGGACACGTTGGGCTTGGATCCGCCCGAATATGTCATGGACTGGGCCCGTCGAACTGAGGCGTCCCTGCATCGGACACTGTCTTGCATAGCCCATTCCAGTTGTACCATGTCCAGCACTTCCTGTCCGAACTGCCTCTGCTCCTCAGCCATGGGCAGGGTGCCCGCTCTAGGTCTTTTCTGCCCGAACCTGGTCCTGCATGCTCTCAAGGCTCTCAGCATCGTTGTCATGAATGGCAGTCGACTGGATCTCCTGGTTCACTGCATTCCCGTCATGGCCCCACCTTGCACGGTGACAATGCAGTCATCCGCGAGCTCAAGTGTCGAAAGCCATGGAGGATCGCCTGTGGCAGGACTATGACCAGTTGTATGGCGAGTGGAGTCGCAGACTTGTTGGGAACGCGGATGTGCTGCAGCATTTGGGCGCAAGTGCCCTCGAGGTATTTCAAGCACAACGCACATTACATGAACAAAGGACCTGGCATGAGGAGGATGCTGCTGCTCAGAACGGAGGGCCCGCATCTGGCCCGTTGTCCCCGCTCCCACGAGATGCCGCTGATCAGTTCGATGGATGGAGGGGTGCTTGGATCGTTGTGTGTGGCCGAAGATCGGGAGGAGTGTTGTTCGTGTGGATGTGTTTCCACAGTGGGGTCATATGTGCCTTGCTGTCCTGGCTCTCGAAGCCTCTCGCAGACCTTCGGGCATCGCAGGAAAGGAGCTGAAAAAAACACCCGGACAGCGGCCTTCAAAAACAAAGCATAACAAAGCCAAGCCCCAAACCCCCCAGTCCCCGGAACCCTAAACCCCAAACCCTAAACCAATCCCAAACAGAAGCCCAGACGGGAGCAGCCATCACCCTTCATGGTGGTACGGCCTGGGTCATGACCAACCGGTCCCTCGGCAGGTTTTGGGGAGCCGAAAAAAGAGGCCGCAAACATACAATTTGCGAGTAATATCGTTACAAGCGGGTCGGCTTCAATCGTTGACCCCTGTTTCTGGGGGTTGGGAGTAGGGTTCAGGGGTTCAGGGGTTCAGGCAAAGGCCTGAGGATTGGGGAGTGAGGGTTCAGGGTTTAGGGTTTCAAGGCTACACAAACCTTGGACCGGCAAAGCCCTCGAACTCCTGAACCCATCACCCCTGTAAGCCCAAACGCTAGTCGCTCTCTGTTTTTCATCTGTGGTCGCAAAGCGTAGAGGGGAAGCTGAGTGAGGTTTTGGTGGAAAGTAGTCTAGAAACCTGATTGATTACCAATAGAACCAACTTGGTTTCCTTATTGTGATTTCTGATAATGTACACCAACATCCTATTACAATTGTTAAGACACCTAGCATCCGCTGTCGTTTCCCTGGGTGTGGCGTTTTTTTTCATCGGTGTGGCTGTTTTGCCTCTAGGCCTAGGCCCTAAGCTTTGCAAGCTTCGTGGATGATAGTTCGCCGTGGCGATTTTTTTCTGTTTCGTGGCACCGCGCCCAAGACCCCAAGCCGTCGAGCCAAGGTCCATCCGTACTACACCCACCACGTGGTGTACGTCGCTTCGCCTAACACCGGAGTCAACAATGGGAACTCCCGAAGCCCAGCCCTGCAAGGGTTTAGGGTTTCAGGCTGAGGGATTCGGGTTTAGGGTTTTGAAAACCCGACTGCGCAGACCCCCACTTAGCGTCCTTAAAATTGCAGACGGGTTTTCCGGAGTCGAGTGAATGATTCCCAGCCCACCCTGAGCATGTAGCCCTAAATCCTAAACCAAACCCGGAACCCTAACCGTGGAAGCTGGGGTTAGCGGCTTTGGAGAAAAAGGGTGGGGCACAGGGTTTGCGGGGTTTGAGGCTTGAGGTTTGGAGTTCGGTTTTTGGATTTAGGTTTCGGCATGGCACACCATCGATATTTTACGATGTTCTAACATGTTAGGGTGTAGGGTTTATGCATGTTTGGGCAGTCCAAATGCAGAAGTTGTCATTCGGGTCGCCTCTCAATTGGGTCTTGGGTGATCTCAGTGCTTCGGAGTGATCAGAGGAGCGGGCAACGAAGAAGCTGGGCTTTTCTGGATGACAGGCCAAAGGTGGTCACGCGCCTAAACCCTAGACCATCTTCAATGCTGAACCCAAAAAAGCCCCTAACCCCTAAACCCCTAAACAGCCTAAACACCTAAACCCTTAAACCCCTGAACCCTAAACCAGACCCTAACACCCCTAACCCCTAAACCCTTAAACCCCTAAACACCTAAACCCCTAAACCCCTAGACCCCTAGACTCCTAAACCCCTAAACCCCTAAACCCCTAAAACCCTAAACCCCGAAAACCCTAAACCCCGAACCCCTCAACCCTCAACCCTAAGCCCTAAACATCAAACCCTAGGCCAAAGATGGCGACGTCCCGGTGGATGGCGGTGACTCCGCTGTCCCGGATGATGGCACGGTTCCCGATGGCGTCTTCCCTGAGGACCGCAGACATATATGTTTATATTCTTTCTTTATTTGTTTCTATATATAATATAATATCATATAATATGATATAATATAATATAATATAGTATAATATATATATATATAATATAATATAATATAATATTTGCATAGTAGCATATGCATAATCTACCCTCGAAGAGTTGAAGGAAGGGACTTCCTTAAACTCTCCCCAGTCTATTTAAGCTTTAGGGGCCCATTTTCCCGCTGGGCGAGCACCCTTCTAAAGCAAAGCTACAGTAGCCGTATTCAAGTTGTTCAGGCCCCTATAGCACTAAACCCCGAGAGCTGAAGCCCTCATAGCAACCCTAAACCATGAAACTGAGCCTCAAGCCTGAAGCAGCAGACCCCGAAACCCGGTACCACAACGCCCTCAGCTTCGAGTTCCGGCTTTAGAAGTTTGCAGACAGGGCTCTCCCGGGGTCTATTGCTACAAGGGTTCTTGATTGGTTAGGTACAGAAGGCCTCTGAAGCCCTAAAGGGGTGAGCCCTGCGATCCGATCTGCAGTCTCAGTCTCTCTCTCCCTCTCTCTCCCTCTCCCTCGCTCTCTCATATCTCTCTCTCTCTCATTATGTATATATAAATATAAATATATAAATATATACATATCAACATCAATATAAATATATCTACATGTATATATAGGTATAGGTATGTACATACATATTCGTGCTACATGCATATGCACATGAGTCGCGCAATTACCGAATAATTTGCACCAAAACCGTTTCTTGCTATTACGTAAGGGCCCTGCACCAGAACGATACCGTAAGACCCCACAACTCGTTTGCACTTTACAAAAGCTTTCTTTTGGCAGCTGTTGAGGCCCCATGTCTAAAGCCTTATAAGACCGTATAAACCTTGCAAACATGCATCCTAGCTGTTCAGGTCCCGATAACACTATGCCCCGATCCCAAACCCCTCATAGTAACCCTTTACAGACCTTCAAACCTAAACCCGAAACCTTCAGCCCCCAAACCCAAACCGCCCTTAAACCTTAAATCTTCAATCCTAAACCCCAAACTTTACCTTTAAAGAAACCCCTTCGATTCATGCCCCGGAGGACGGCGAAGTGCCCGAGGCCCCAGTGGAAGGCGAAGTCCCGGAGGAGATGAGTGCAATGGGCTTGGGCTTGGGGGTTTTAGGGTTGAGGGTTTAGAGGTTTAGGGTTCAGGGTCTTTGGTTTTAGGCTGTAGGGTTCAGGGTTTGGGGATTTAGGGTTCAGAGTCTATGGGTTTAGGCTGTAGGGTTTAGGGTTTGGGGTTACGGGTGCCTATTTTGGATGTGCGTGTGCACTTCTCGCGCGCTTGCATCAGCATGCTATTTCCGCTCCAACCCCGCCAACTATTCTCAATTAGGGTTGAGGGTTCAGCCCCAAAGCCCCCGTCTCGAGGGGAGCTGAGATGGGTCCGTGTCGGGTTGTAGCACGAGAGCCTGCGCCGGCTGCTCGACAAGAAGCAAAGGTTTCTGCCCGTCGCACCATGTGAGGCCCGCTCAAAGTGTGAACTTCCATTTTGGGAGGTTTGTCTTTTTGCCCTGGGATGGCCTAGCACCCTTGGAGGGGCAGGCGAAATTCTTTTTTTTTGGGGTTTCGGCAGCCGACCCAAAGAAGCAGTGGCAATAGCGGGGGGTTTACTGCCTGACAGCAGAAAGGTCATGAGCGGGGCGTCGTCACCAGTCCTCGGTATCCCTCACCGTTCTGGCGAGACGCTCGCCCGGGGGTCTCCGTCAGAGTCTGGAACCCTAAAGCCTTAACCCTAAACCCTGGTCACGAATTCGGCCTTTCGTGTGTGGTGCCTGAGCTGCAGGCGGAAAAAGGAGCTTAAAACAAAAAAACCCTGGTCACGGGCACTCTCGGCAGTTTGGGGCTTAGGATTAGTCCAGGTTCAGGGCTTCCGGTTTCGGGTTTCGGTTTTGGAGTTTCGGGTTTAAGGTCCAGGGTCCAGGGTTGGGGTTTAGGGTTGGGGGTGTTGGTGTTTTGTGGTTTGTGGTTTAGGGTTTTGCGTTTGCTGAGTTGTACTAGTCTGCTACCGCCGGATGCTATAGCTCAGGGCTCTGTGTGGTTGAGAGTTTTTGCTGCTTTTACTGGTAAAGCCGCATCTCAGGGTTGGTGCTTGAGAGCCAGGGTTTAGTGTTCAGGGTTCAGCATTTTGGCTTTTGAGCTCGTTGGACTTGAAATTTATACACCCTGAAACACCCAAGACTTCGTTGATGAGGGACCAAAGTCCTAGTAGCCGTTGTAGCCCTGTGCAGCTTTCCAGGCCATGCGACCAAGCCCTCGATCCTAGTAAAAGCCTAGTTTAGAATGGCTTCCCCTTTGTGCTGGAGGTTTCTGGACTTTGTGGCTGGGTCTTGTGCGGCTTTCTGGGGTTAATTAGGGACAAAATTCCAGTGACCATTGACCAGGGTTCGTAGGAGTGTCTAGCGGCTTTGAACTATCAGCTTGCTCTTGTCAGCATCCGCGCTTTGAAGCAATGCAGAAAGTCATGTAGCAGCGTTCTAATGTGCTTCGATGGGTCAGAGACCGGAGCCCCCTGAACCTTGGCAAGACTTGTTCTAGACCTTACACCTCGACTCTCAGACTTTGGACCTTGAACTCAGTGAGATGACAAGCTGACAAGAATTGAATTGAATTTGTTCGTGTTGATGTCAATTGTCGCCCATCGTCACCGATGTCGTCATCAACGCCATCAGCATTATGGTCATGATGATGGTCATTATCCTTATGATGATGATCACTATCGCCGTCATCATCATCTTCATGATCATCATCATCATCATCATGCTCATCCTCGCTGGCAGTCTGGTTGCTACCCGCATCGCTCCTCGATCCCGGGCCTTCACAGGAGACCCCCGCGGAAGTGCTTCCGGAAGAGACGGAGGGCGAGACCGTCCCAGAGGAGGGCGTCACAGACAGCGTTGATGTGTCTGTACATGCAAACCTCGAGTAGTCCAAAATTCTCTTGTTCGCTTTCAGCTCCGTTACATCACGGCAGAGCCGCTTCGGGCATCGACGTTAGGGACCACAGCTTCACTCGATCAGTGTGTAAGTTGCGGGCATCCTGCCCATACTTCAGTGAAGATGCATACGTCCGCAAGCCTTGAGTTCGAGTGGTTTGAGCTCTCTGACTTCTTCAGATGTCACCGGAATAATCTACCGGTGACTTGTCTTGAGCTTTTGGTCGTCCTAGTTGCGGGGGAGTCATCCCGCAACACAACAGCCGGAGGAGGAACGGATGCAAAAGCTGTTCAGTAGCCTTGCATGGTGGCCCCAAATCTCAGAGCGGAGCTGTGAAACCCAAAGCCTTCAAGCCCCCAATAAATCACCCGTTAAACGCCCCTTGCATGCTCTGTCGATGTTTCGGACATGAGGAGACCCCTGAGGAAGGGCTTCCGGAAGAGACGGTGGAGGGCGAGGCCGTCCCAGAGGAGGGAGTTGCTGACGTGATCTTCGCATGCGAATCTACGAGTAGTTCAAAGACATGATGTTGTTCGCTTGCGGCTCCACATCATCACGGCNAGACGGTGGAGGGCGAGGCCGTCCCAGAGGAGGGAGTTGCTGACGTGATCTTCGCATGCGAATCTACGAGTAGTTCAAAGACATGATGTTGTTCGCTTGCGGCTCCACATCATCACGGCAGTCAGAGGTAGTTCGAGCATCGAGCGTTCCACACCACAGCTTCACCAAAGGGTTCGGACGGTGTATGGATCGGTGTGAAAGAAGNATGTTGTTCGCTTGCGGCTCCACATCATCACGGCAGTCAGAGGTAGTTCGAGCATCGAGCGTTCCACACCACAGCTTCACCAAAGGGTTCGGACGGTGTATGGATCGGTGTGAAAGAAGCAAGACAGACTAAACATACTAGTCCAATATCATAGTGTCAGGCGACATGTTCTCAGTGAAGATGCGAACGTCGGCAAACATAAACTTCAACTCAAGTGTTGCAGCACCTGATCTTCTTCAGATGTCGCCGGGAGCAGATACCGGTCTCTTGATTTGAGTTTTTGGGTCCTATGAGAAAACGGTTCGGGCACGTTGCTTCTGTTACATGGCTAATTTTGTTTGTGATGGGCTTCTCAGGGGAACTGGCGAAACACGACGATTCAAATAGACGCCAAATTCTGAACCGGAACTGAGCGCGAAAAACCCGGAAGCCACCAACAAGCTCAAGGCCCAAGACTCTTGAATATCCCACGGGCATTTGCGCAGGAGGCGACCCCGGAACAGACGGTGGAGGGCGAGGCCGTCCCAGAGGAGGGAGTTGCTGACGTGATCTTCGCATGCGAATCTACGAGTAGTTCAAAGACATGTACAACAAGCGAACGCCGAGGTGTAGTAGTGCCGAGTCAGAGGTAGTTCGAGCATCGAGCGTTCCACACCACAGCTTCACCAAAGGGTTCGGACGGTGTATGGATCGGTGTGAAAGAAGTAAGACAGACTAAACATACTAGTCCAATATCATAGTGTCAGGCGACTTGTACTCAGTGAAGATGCGAACGTCGGCAAACATAAACTTCAACTCAAGTATTGCAGAGCCTGATCTTCTTCAGATGTCGCCGGGAGCAGATACCGGTCTCTTGATTTGAGTTTTTGGGTCCTATGAGAAAACGGTTCGGGCACACTGCTTCTGTTACATGGCTAATTTTGTCTATGATGGGCTTCTCAGGGGAACTGGCGAAACACGACGATTCAAGTAGACGCCAAATTCCGAACCGGAGCTGAGCGCGAAAAGCCCGGAAGCCACCAACAAGCTCAAGGCCCAAGACTCTTGAATGTCCCACGGGCATTTGCGCAGGAGGCGACCCCGGAAGAGACGGTGGAGGGCGAGGCCGTCCCAGAGGAGGGAGTCACCGACGCCAGCATTGATTCTCGCCTGCGAATCTGTAGTTCAAACCCTAAACCCTAAACTCCTAAAACCCTAAAGCCCTAAAGCCCTAAACCCTAAGATCCTAAAATCCTAAACCCTAAACCCTAAGGCATTTTGTTTGATGTTGACTCCGAGCTTCTTCGGGCTTTGAGCATTCCAAGCTAGAGCCTCGCCGTGCGCATTTCGTTTGCTCACGAGCCCACTCCCCAAAAAGGTATAGGTAATTAAGGGTCGGTCCTAAACTCTAAAACTCTACATTAGGGTTTAGGGTTTAGGGTTTAGGGTATAGGTAATTAAGGGTTTAGGGTTTAGGATTTGGGGTCTAGGGTTTGGGGTAATGTAGGAACCTGATCAAGAAAACCTGGGCCTAGAACCCCAAAATAGTAGGAACCATATAAGGAACCCTAAGAAAGGCCCAAGGTTTCTTAATCAGGTTCCGATATTAGGAGATGTAAAGCTTTTTAGTACCCTGGACGTGATGCCTCGCAGTCTCGGCGTGGAACTCAGCCGCAAACCTCAGGAACCCCAAAAGCACATAAGCATAAGCATTTTATAGGGATATCCCTACCTTATTGGGCTTCATTATGATATCCCTACCTTATTGGGCTTCATTATGAGGGGGTTTATATGGGATATCCCTGTCTTTATTTTTGCTTCTGTGCCCTAACCCTGAAGCTGCCCTAAACTCAATCCCTTGCATGTCCCGTCGGCGTCCCGCACAGGAGGAGACCCCTGAGGGAGGGCTCCCGGAAGAGACGGCGGCGGGCGAGGCCGTTCCTGACGAAGCGGTGCCTGGCCATGTCAGAAAATCCGCAAACAGGTTCAAATAATTTCCACGACTATTGTTCGGGGTTCTATATTCTATATATTGATTATACAAAATAACTTCTTGAGGCCCTTGTCTTGAAGGCATGATGTATGGGTTTTGCGGTAGGGTTTACAGCTCATTTTCGCGATGAGAGTCTGGAGTTTGGCAGGGGCTCGTGCAATCCAGAAAACAGATCCGGTAAACCCCAAACCCTAAGCTTTAAACCCCAATATTTCTAGAGGGAGAAGCTCTTACACTACATCAAAGAGAGTCTGAGCAAGATTTAAAGAATCTCCCATAGTTGAGGGATTTTGGAGCCTTTGGGGCTAATTCTCAACACATGAGGTCGAAAATGGAAGGTGCAGAGGATAGGAGACCTAGAAGGAGTCCAAAAAAATCGCCAATCTAGGGAAGCCCCATTTCCTCCGTATTTCTCAGGCGCCAGTCGAGGAGGCCAGTGACGCAGGCCCTGCGGACACCGTCGAGGAGAAGTGAGAGGAGGACTCCTGCAAACTGCGCTTCCAGACCCAGAGTGAAGTATGATAGTAATGGCAACACTAAAGATCATCATGCTAATGGTGATGGTAATAATCGTAATAATGGCATCTTGTGTTCCTAACTTTTCTAGAGACTCCTCATGATGTTGTTATGAGGTATCGAATTTGAATGGATTCAAGTCCTATTCGTTGCTTCCTGATTCTGTCTCAAGGACCAGAGAGCGAATGGGCCTGAGCAAAACCCTAAACCCTGGATGCTTAAACCCGCAATCCTTGGAGCCCCAAGCCCTTTAACTCGAAAACCTAAACTCTAGTTCCTGCCTCTGGCATCTGGACCGTCGAACAATGGAGAATTAGAAGAGGATCTCGGGGTATCTTGGGTGCTATACAGGGACTGGAAGTCGAAATATATGCTCCAAAGCCATCACCGCCTCCGGCCACCCGAAAGCCCCAATTTCTTATTTGTCGCTCTAAGCCTTAATCCCTAATCCTGAATCCCTGAACCCCAAATCCTAATCCCGATGCCCTAAACCTTAATCCTTATACCCTAAACTCTAATCCTCCCCTATGGAGCGCCGATCACCTTTCGAAGAGCCTGGGCATCTCCGCCCTTCCATGCGCGAAATCGCCGTGCGATTCCTCTTTTCGTGTGATGCTCGGCATGTCTTTCGACCCAAGACCTAGGCCCAAACCCACCAACAAAACACACCAAAAAGCCGTCTTAAAGCCCAACAAGACCTAATGCCAAGCTGGGAATTTCATGCCGTACAAAGCCCGAAGCCGTAGCCCAAGGCCTAAAACATACCTTCCCAAGGTTTGCAGCAGAGTGAGCTCCTAGGTATTCAGAGACTCCGTCAAGGAACCCCTATGCTCCATGCCAGACCCTTCTTGAAGGGGCAGGGGACTTAGTAAGTAGAGTCCCCTGCCCCTTCAAGTAAACCCGAAACCTGAAACCCTAAACCCTGAACCTGCGAAGCTGAAAAAGGGGCGCTTGAAACAAGAGCCTTGAACCCTAAATAGGGGTTAGTGTTTAGTGTTTAAACCCTAGACCTTAGAGAACGCTGAGAAGAACTTTGGAAAAGCAATGGTCCAGGCTTCCGCAGCAGTTTCAAGAAGGCCAGGTGTTTACCCTAAAACCCTGAACTAAACCCTTAGCTGCAGGCCCGAAACCTTAGGCCCAAGGGTGCTGGGGCCGACCCTATTCAACCATCTCTGAGTGATGAAGCCCTACCTGAACCCACCAGAACCTACTTTTTGTAGGGTTCCTATGTATTCCATCTAAGGGTTTCTACTAAGAACTTACAAAAAAAGGTAGGTTATGGTTGGTGAAGGTATGCCTGTAGAAACCCCCCAAAAAAGCTTGTCTGTTCGGGGCCTCCCCTTCGCACAACGTCCGGAAGACCTCTGTGAGCATCCACTAGGGAGGCCGCTTCCCCTCTTACGGAAGGTTAGGGCTTTTTTCTAGGGCATTTGTGGGGGTTTTTATGACTTTGTTTAGGGCATCTGGGGGGTTTATATGATTGTCGGGATAGTGACTTCAGGGCAGAACCAAGGTGTGTGTTTCGGGCAGGGTCTGGGGCTTCTCTGCTTCGCTCTGTTCTACTCTCGGGCTCTTTCCATCTCTATCCATACATATATATATATATATACGCATGCACACGCACGCACGCAGTATACATACCTATATACACACACAGACACATGTTGTGTCAAGGGTGTAGGGTTGTCGGGATCGGTTTCAGGGGTGTGGAGGCTTTGGATTCTAGGGTTTAGCTTTTAGGGTTCACCGCGCGCCTTGAGCCGAAAGGTCGCGGCGGCGCGTCCAGCCGAGTCTAGCCTTCAGCGCCCCACCCCACACCACCCACATCTCAACCCTGTCGAGTTTAGTTTTTTGTTTTATGCATGAGGATTCTACTTGAAGGGGCAGGGGACTTAGTAAGTTGGTTATAAGCAGGGTTATAATTAGTGTAACTCCATTTAGGGCACTTATAACTCTACTTATAACCTACTTACTAAGTCCCCTAAGGCCCCTTCAAGTAAGTAGCTCTGAGCTCTGCGCAATGCTCTCTGGTCCCTTGTAATCAGAGTAAGGAACCCCTTAGAGAGCCCAAGACCCCTTAATTAAGCAATATACCTTAGTGTAAATTATAAGGGCTTCATATTATGATTTAAGCTATATTCCTTAATTAAGGGGTATTGGGCTCTCTGGGCCTGCAAATAATCTTGAGAATTATGCAGGCCTCTATGGTATGCGAGAACCAGCATACTCTTGTAGGTGCTCATGCTGCGAATTTCTTTAAACCCTAAACCCTAAACCCTAAGGGGCATCTCACAACGTCCGCAGTGCTCGCCAGGGGTCCAGACCGGTAACCGGATTATCGTCAAGATTCTGAGGCAGCGGCTCTAAGCCCCGAAACCTACGCCGAGGTCTAGCTCCAAACCCCTATACCTGCACCACGAATGAACTGCCTTTTGTTGAACCCGAACCGAAAGCTCCACACCCGAAATCCTTAAACGGCAAAGCAATCTAAAGTCGTTCCTGTTCTCTTTCTGACTTGGGTACTTCTCGATATTCGGGTCCCTTTTAAAATTTTAGGTCACCAAACTCTTTCGGCACCCTTACAGAAGCGACCCTAAAAGGAACCCCAAATTTGGAGAGCTACCCACGTCATCGTTGGGTATCATTTTACATGTTTATGAGTACATAAACCCAAGAAGGAATAGACATGTGAATTTGTTAATATTATCCCAACCATGGACGAGTTCTGACTTGTAAGGAGCATTCCCTCACCCTTACAGAACCCTTAAGGGAACCCTTAAGGGAGCCCTTGTAAAGAACCACCCTTAGCACTTGTAGGGTTGATTCGAGCATTCCCCAGCGAGCCCAAGACCCCTTAATTAAGCAATATACCTCAAATTATAAGGGGCTTCATATTATGATTTAAGCTATATTCTTTAATTAAGGGGTATTGGGCTCTCTGGGTCCTTCCTGAAGAGCGGCCGCGGCCTCCTCTGATCTGTCACCGGACCTTGCTCCGACTGTGAGTGGCTCCAAAAACCAGAACCTAACCCCTACAGTTCCTTTAGTCTCCTTAGGAACTGTTTTTTTTGTTTCTCTTCATATAAAACTCAGGAGAGAGATATAAGTGCTGTTTATATTATGGTTCTAAGGGCGGTATAGTCCAAAGCCCATAACCTAAACCCTACAGTTCAATCCCAGGAAGGTTTTCAGTTTTTGTTGGGGGCCCCTAAATTGGAGTTGGAATTCCCAACTTCGATTTTGAGTTCCTGCAGGCTTTTCTGCTTTTGGGGTTTAGGGCTTAAGGTTCCAGGTTTAGAGATTGTTGCCTAAGGCACTACGCTAAGACTTAAATCTTCAAGTGTCAGAGGGGTGCTGGATGTAGGATCAAGATTTGTAGGCTTTAGGGTGAAGGAAGGCAGGGGGAGTGTCTGAAATATCCTTAATCGCAGCTACTTTCATCCCGCGGGTTCAGGTCTTTGATGCGATAATGGCCAAGAGTGGAGGGAATGCCTAATAACTGCTGCCGCAGACAGGATCTGGGCAATCCGAAGATGGTCTGCATCCTGTTGGGGTATTGCGGGGGTCTTTGTGGTGGTGGTGGTCATGGTTTTAACTATGGTTTTGGTTGAGGCCGCCATGCGGTGTTAGGATTGCGGGTTTGGGGTCATCAGACATGATCCTCGAGAAGCGGGCATCCCCCAAACACCGAAGCCTTCAATCCCGATCCCCAAGAAGCCTAGCCCCAACGTATTCATCCCTCACACCGAGGGGCTAAACTCGCTGCCCCCAACACCTGAAGCCCCGAAACCCGGATCCCGAAGCCTAAGCCCTAAGCCCGCAGCCGGAAACGCTGGACTTATCCCCTACTGGACCCCAAACCCTAACCAAACCTTAAACCCTTGATCCTTGAACCCCCAAAAAGCCCTGAAATCCTAGACCCTAAACAAGGAACCCTGAGCCCGAAAAATAGCCTAAGCCTTGAGCCACCTTGGGTCCGCATTCTTGGAGCAAAGCTCGGCGCCTGTTGTCTTCCCATCTCCCAGGGATCGGATGCTGTAATACCGTCCGGTTGGAGTCAGGGTTCGTTTAGGGTTTAGGGTTTAGGTTTAGGATTTAGGATTTAGGGTCTAGGGTTTAGGATTTAGGGTTTAGGATTTAGGGTTTAGGATTTAGGGTTTAGGGTTTGGGTTTAGGTCCCGAACTTTCAAGGATTTGGGGATTGGGGTTTAGGGACTCGTGTGTTGAGGGTTTTAAAGTTCAGGGAAGTTTCCATGTTCTAAACGTCGTGGATTACACTCAGCGGAGCCCTAAACCCTAGATCCTAAACCCTAATCCGAGCTTTATGGGATTCCCCAAAGGACTCCTATAGGAATCATTGAGGCTCCTATAGCGTCCCTCTTGTCTTTGTTCAGCTCAGAGCTATGACACTTTGCAGATGTACTTCGGTTGATTTGAGAACCCGCTCTTCCATCAACTTCGCATGAACCAAAAGAGTTGTGCCGTTTATAATGAGGTAATGTTTCTTTTGCCCGTACAAGAGTCCGAATGTTCAGGGCTACTGGGCCTTGCGCAAGCTTCGTTTTTAGTGACTTGTATAGCCCTCTCTGGTCCATTCTTACGAGTTTCGGCTTGGTCGCTTCACCCGTCAAGCTGGAGCATTATCTTCAGATGTGTGATCTTCTGGAGATGTAGAAGACTAGAACAGCGAAGTAAATAAGGAGCTACGGTTAATAGAGCAGGTTTCAGTCGACCCACTTTTGTCCAACCAGGCAGAACCTTTGCAACATTTTCACCCAGATGGTCAAAGGACCCAAGGAGGAGCACTTCAGCAGTTGCCCTGGCTCGGGAAGCAACCTTTGTACACACTTTTGTTAACTTTACACTTTTTGCCACCCTACCCCCACCCCTCCCTCAAAATACCAACAATGAAAAAAGTAAAGGGGCACTGCGAACCGCTAGCCTAGACCTTAAACCCTAAAGCGTTATCCCAAGACCTTGAACCCGAAACAAGAAAATCCGAAACTCAAACCGTAAAGATCCCCAAACTTAAACTCAAAAATCAAGACCTCAACCCCAACGATCCCGAAAAGACCCCTAAACCTAACTCCAAAGTCCGACACAGCTTTTCTGACTGCCCAGTCTCCGGCTTCGGGTTTAGGGTTTAGGGCGTAGGGTACTATAGGGGCTTAAATGGTGCCTACACTATTTTGGGGCTTCTTGATTATACTTAGAGTATAATGGGCCCCGAAAAGCCGATTCTAATTATTAAGGCCCCAAATATAGAACCCTACTAGAGATCCCCTACAGACCCCTTTAAAGGACCCCCAAAAGCCTATTCTAATTATTAAGGCCGTTTAGGGTACTCCCCAGTCTCCGGCATGGGCCTAAGGAGGCCGCTCTGTGCGAGGATCATTGGGACTTAGCAAGTAAGGGTATTTGTACCTTAAGTAGGGTTATAAGAACTTATAAGTATGGTTACCTTAGTTTTAGCCTTGATCCGAATAGGGGAAGCCTGGACACATCTGGCAAGGGCTTGTTTGAGGTTTAGGAATGCGGGTTTAAGGTTTAGGAATTAGGGTTATTGGTTTAGGTTTGAGGTTTAGGAATTCGGGTTTATGGTGTAGCCGCAAACCCTAAATATCAGGTTTAGAGTTTGGGTGGGGTATCAGTCTCAAGGGTTTAGGTTCGGATCAAGGTTTGACGGTTTTTTTCGGGTTTTGAGTTTAGGTTTGATGGCGGTTCCAGCTTTAGGATTCGACATGTTTCGGTTGGCAGGTGAGGTTGGTCGAGTTTGGGGCAAAGGTCACAGGGCACATGCCAATTCGTGCCGACACCTCCGCCTACAAGCACCGGCACGCTCGCCAAAGCTGCGCACGAAAAGTGCAGTCTTCGGGGCGTAGTAAACGGGTTGACATACCTACCTGTGGACCATTTCCACTATCCCTGCCAACTCCGCTACCACTGCCACTAGCAGTACCAGCGCCGCTACGACTACAGCTACCACCACCACGACGACGACTACTACCACAACTACAACTACAACTCAACTACAACTACACCTACAACTACCACTACTACTGCAACTGCTACTACCACTACTACTACTACTGCTACTACTACTACTACTACTACTACTGCTACTGCTACTACTACTCGTACTACTACTGCTACTACTACTCCTACTACTACTGCTACTACTACTACTACTACTACTATTTCTACTACTGCTACTACTACTACTACTACTACTACTACTCATGCTACTACCACTACTACTACTTCTACTGCTACTACTGCTACTACTACTACTACTACTCCTGCTGCTACTATTGCTACTACTGCTGCTGCTGCTACTACTACTACTACTACTGCTACTTCTACGCTGGTATACAGAAGGGACTTACGCCGCGACTGTGACAGGAATTTCGCCGGAGCTACCTTATGATGAACCTTGGTTTAGCTATGAATGAAGGCCCCTGAGCTAAATCCTAAGCTCTAAACCCTGTAAAGCCTTTAAAGCACAACTTCAAACCAGCCCTGTTGACAGTGTAAAGTCCTATATCAGCGCTGAACCCTGTGATTTCAGGCCTTGCGAAATCCGCAGAGGCAGGCGACGGGGTTGATATCGGGATATTATACTACGCTTTAGGGTCCTCGGCTGAGGGGTTGCTATGCGAGCCTTGGTGATTCCAAGTTCTTCAGATCTCTATATATGGGGTCTGAATAATTGGTACTACTGGTAGTCTCCCTGACGGTACCTTAAACCCTAAATTAGTAGTAGGACCGAAACTCCAAACCTTACATTCCCCAGACCGTCGACTAACTTAACTATCGCTGGATTTGGCATAGTATTGGCCTGAACCACTAGCAATAGTTGTAGCAATAGAGTAGGGTGGTGGGTCATATCATAGTCTAGTAGTCGGAGGTTTCGGGTGTTGCGGTTTAGGCTTCAGGGTTGGAGCGTTTGGGATTTAGCATTGGGGTCCCAAGGTTCACCAGGGATTAGGGTATAGGGTTTAGGGTCCGAATTGAGGGCTTTCGGGTTTGGGGTTGCTCTTCCTGCGTTTTAGGTTCAACGGGCCGGTTGCCAGGAAGGCATGAAGATACGAACTTGCCGGGGGTGCCAGGGAATACGGATTGGGTCTTGCAGCCCATGTTCGCCTAAACCATAGTGTTTCTGAGGTTTTAGGCGTTACGGTTGGTGTTTGGTTCCTGGTTTAGCTGGGGTTCTAAGGCTCGGAGTTTAGGGGTATCCTTTTGGGTTTCCGGTTTAGTTTGGGCTTATAGGGTTCAGCCGCATGAAAAAGGGTATGTTCAAGCATGATTGAAGAGGCCCCATAGCTGCAGACTGCCTTTCAGATGGTTTAGGGGTTTAGGGTTTCAGGGCGTTACATAGGGGTTGGGGTTTAAGGTTTAGAGTTCAGTGTTTTAGGGTTAGGCTGTAGGGTTTAAGGTTTTAGTGTGAGGGTTTAGGGGATGATGCAGGAGCGTGGCGCCAGGCGCAAGCAGAAGGAGGAGGAGCGACATGCCCTCTGCTTCAGAGTCACACAAGCCGAAGCTCCACATGCCCCCCAGGCCCAAGCTAAAATCCTCAACCTCCCTAAGCCCTAAACCCTAAACCAAAACCCGCACCCTAAACCCTGACCCCTGCCCTTCCTAATCCATGGACTTGACCCTGTAACTTCAAAACTTCAACATCAAAGCTCGGAAACCTTCGAATGTAAGACCTGTCGCCTGAGCAGAGGAGCCGAGAGCCTTTAAACGGAACCCTTGTACCTGATGCTTTAGAAAGACAGGTACCGTAGTCCTTTATAAACAAACTAATTTTGCGCAAAAGACCACATTCACAACATATGTCGATGGTGATTGTACAGGCCCTCCTACACTAGGCCCAGGAAATCTGAGGCTGCTCCTAAACCCCAAAACCCTAAATCGCCGTCAGGCTCGGCGATTGCTGATGTGGGCTCCACTGCACCTGCCCTAAAGAGAAGGTAACCTTAAGGGGTTTAAATTTTAGGGCCTAGAGTTTGGGGTTTGGGGGGAAAATGGAAGCCTGGCTAATCACAATAGCTACAAATTGAATTATGTTGCAATCTTACCCACAGCCTTAGTGCATTTTGTCCTGTTGGATTAAAACCCCAGAGGTTCTGGGTTCGGCCATTGACCATGAAGCTAAAGAGATTCGTTACTTTGACGCCACTACCCTAAAATCCTAATCCCTAAAACCCCAAAGCCTCAAAGCCAGACAACCCGAAGCCCCAAATTTGAGTCGCATGGTCCCACCCTCAGACAAGAAGCAGCAGGCGCCAACAGTATAAGCCTGCACCCCTGAGCGTCACAGCCGACGCTCGGTGCAAATCCAAGCCTTGTATTAAGGCCCTTAAACAGCTTCAATCTAAACCCTAGACGTGCAGCTCCGCAGTCCTAAGTAACAAATCCCTAAACCCGCAACCCTCAAATTTCTAAGAACCCCAAACCCTAAGCCTCAAATTCGGAAGAACCTTCAACCCTCAACCCCGACTTTCGTAAACGTCCAAAACCCTGACGAATCTCCTCGGACATCTGGGGCAAAGTCCCCCTGGTTCTTAGTTCGGAATGGGAGAGTGGATCCCTATGATAGTCCCTGAAGGTCCCTTGTAATACCTAAAGGTCCCTTATAGTGGTCCCTACAACCCATCCCCCCCATTCCGGGGTGCATCCCTATGACAGTTTGGATGCTGCCCCCCACTCTGTGACAGTTGGATACTTTTTTATCTTCTACTCATATGTGGTCTTTAATATCACCCCTAATATGGACCGTTGTAGGGTGGGGGCAGTACCCAAATGGGTAGTTGTCAAAATTAAAGGTCCCTTTTTGGGTACCCTAAATAATAGGTGCCGTATGAAAATAGGGACCCCGAAAGGGACCATAATTTTGACAACCACCCAAATGAAAGTCCCTTTAAAGAATCACGTCTGGTAGCTCCTACAACCCATCGTCCCCTTCCCGACTCAGAACCAGGGCAAAGTCCTAAGGTCTTAAGCCCTACGGTAGAAGCTGGAAAGTTAGATACCCAATAGCCTCAATCCTTAGGACTAATGTATCAGGAATCCCAGCACTATTTGGCCTTAATCAGGTTTCCAACTCTAGGGGGTGTACTGTAAGCCCTAAACCCTACACCCTAAAGCCCTAAACCCTAAACCCCTAAACCCTAAAGCCCTAAACCCTAAAGCCCTAAAGCCCTAAAGTCCTAAAGCCCTAAAGCCTACAGCCCTAAAGCCCTAAACCCGAAACCCGAAGCCCTCGCAGGAGCAAGGCCAGGACGATGATGCCATGGAGGCCCAGGCCGTCACGCAGGAGTCGAGGCTGGCTCTGGCTTTGAAAACGCGTCAGGGAGGAGCCATCTTGTCTACTTTTGGGGTCTTGATAATTATAGGGGTTCCTTTAAGGGGTCCTTTAAGAGGGGTCTATAAGGGATCCATAGTAGGGTCTTATAGTAGGGGCCTAAATAGTTACCAACATTATTCTTAGGGTTCTTTAATACAATTCTACTATCAAAGGAGCCCAAAACCCTTTTCTAAATATTAAGGCTCCTATATTACAGCATTACCATGGGTGGGGTGGTCTTCTACGGGAGATTGTGCAGTGCTCTGCAAGATGTTTTGTTGGTTGTTGCTCGTACGGGTTTGTCATGGTCAAAGGCTCTTGACATGCTGATTTAAATCTCGGGAATGTTCCATGCAAGACCCTAAATAAGCAGCATAAGGCAGGCCACCCGAATGCTATTCTACATATTCAGGCCAAAAGTAGGCCGTCGGGGTGTGTAACGTTTTGTACACTCTACGCATGGAGGCTCGGCCCCATGGTGTAGTGTACTAAGCTCCAAAACCCTAAACCCATGGTAGGAGCGCCGGGGAGAAGCTGGTTGGCTTCCTGGAGCGAGCCAGAACGGAGAAGAAGGCATCATGTTGGGCTTAGGGTTTAAGAGTTTAGGATTTAGGGTCTAGGGCTAAGGGTTCAGAGATTAGGGTTTAGGGTGCCTTCGATTTCGAGATTTGGGTTCAGGTGACAAGGTGCAGATTTCAGCGTTGAGCAGGAGTTTGAGCTCGGGGTGACGAGGTTTTGGTGCCTATTGCAGACTCATTGCTAAGGAGTCAGTCTGTGGACAAGTGCTGGGCTTAGCTGAACTGATGGTGCTTGTTGCTGGAAAGTCCCTACTTGGAGGCTCATGAGGAGGATAGCTATAGTTATAACCCATGTTTGGGGACCTGTAACGCCACTTATAACTACCCCTGAACCTCCAAGTAGGCAGTGGAGTTTAGGGCGAGACTTCGTGCACGCAACTTCCTCTTCCACCAGGCACTGTGGCTCTCAGAGGCTTAACTTATCACGGACCTATACTATTTTGGGGGGTTCCTTATTATACATATAGTATAATGGGCCCCAAAACCCCCGTTCCAATCATTGGGGCCCCTTTCTTTAGGGATCTGAAGATGAACTTATCACGGGAGGGGGTCTTGTTGGTCACCGGTACATTCACGTGAAGCCCTTCGGCCCATCTCCACCGGAGGTTGAGGGGCACCAAGCCCGAGACTCCAATATCCCTTAAGTAAGGTACCTTAAATTATGGTAGGACCCCTAATATCCTAAACCCTAAACCCTAAACCCATGGTGTATTCCTTAACTACAGGATATTGGAGTCGCTGGGAAAGCTTTGACACCCGTCCTGGAGCTGATGAGTGCGACCTAAACGTGCAATCCCCTTATTCTACTTGGAAGTTCAGGGGTAGTTATATGTGGGGTTATAAAGTTATCCTACTTATAACCCTACTTATAAGTACCCATGAACCTCCAAGTACCCGGCCCCATTGCGCTGAGCGGTTCGGAGGCGCCCTCAACCCTAAATCTGGGAGGACTCGCAAGCTGTTGCGCCGACCATGCCTCACGTGGACGAAAAGGGGCCCTTCAACAGAGAATACTTCGAACCCTGAACCGATTTCTGTTAGAAGAGGCAGACGAAAGCAAACTAAAGGACTCGTCTGTTTCGAGGCCCTGGAGGCTGTGAAGAAGATGCTTCGAACAAGCCTGGGTCTCAGTTTGGGGTTAGCATTTGGGTTTCGGGTTTAGGGTTTCGGGCTTGGGGTTTAGTGCGCTTGCCTTAAAAACCTAAATCCTACACCGTGAACCCTAAACCCAAACGTGTTCCCTGGCTGGATCTTGAATCTCTACAGGGTTCAGGATTTAGGTTTTAGGGCTCTGCTGTTAGGGTGTAGGGTTTAGGGTGTAGGGTTCAAGATTTAGGGTTTAGCACTTACGGCTCTGGGTTTAGGGTTTAGATTGGGACGGGTGAGACGAGAGGGCTGGAGGTGTTGAGTTTGCGGCTAAGCTTTTGGCATCTGAGATCCTTCAGTTGTCGTAATTTAGGGGCCTTCATAATCACCTATATTATTTGGGGGTCCTCATCATAGTTCTAGTGTAATGTACAAACCCTAAACCCTAAACCCTAAACCCTAAACCCTATACCCCAAAACCCAAAACCCTAAACCCTAAACCCTCAACCCTCAATACCCTAAACCCTAAACCCTCGGTCTGCCAGGCGATCTGAGCTTCGCCAAAGCCGACAACCGACAACCCAAATCCCAAACCCGAAACCTGAAACCCCAAACCCCCCCCCCAACCCTCAGGTTTAGGGTTTAGGGTTTAGGGTTTAGGGGAAACCTGAAACCCCCAACCCCCCCCCCCCTTAAACCCTACGCCCTAAAGTCTTAGTCCTAAATCCTTAAAACGCTGAACCCGAAATCCCAAGGCCTCGGGACCCGAAGTCGAATTTCGTCGGGGCTCCGAAGAGTTGAAAGTTGCGGACAAACCCTCAAACCTGCGCCCAGAGAGCCCAATATACCCATTACTTAAGGAATAGAGCTTAAATCATAAAATATGAAGCCAGTTATAATTTAAGGTATATGGCTTACTTAAGGGGTCTTGGGCTCTCTGCAACTCAACCTCTCTAAATCCGAAGCTCGAAGCTAAGTTTCAAAAATCCCGCGCTAAACCCTCAAGCCAAAATCCTAAACCACAAGCCCTACCCTAAGCCCCAAACCCTCAAGCCCCTCTACAGCGTGTTCTAAGCCCGATGAAAAGCTCTCCAAACACCCCGAAACGACAGGTCCTCGGCCAGAAGCCCTGGGGGTGGCACTGGGGCGCCGCGGCCAGCAGAGAATCGATGAAGCAACGTACCTCAGACCCTAAAACCTACACCTTATTCCTCGAAATGAAGGAAGATCTCTAGTATGATGTAGGGTATATTCCGTAATTCAAGGAGTCTCTGGATCTATGCTATATCTCAGGCTTGCGGCCTTGTCGGGCTCAGGGCTTTCAGGTTTTAGGGCTCAAGGGCTTTAGGCTTTAGAGGCTCTGGGTTCAAGAGTCTCAGGGTTGTGGGTCCGGGTTTATGGTTTTCGGATTTACAGTAGAAGCTAGAAAGTTGGAACATCATTAGCCTCATGCCCTTAAGGTAAAGTATAGGGGATCCTAGCACCAATCCTCCTAAACCCATGTTCCAACTTTTCGGGGTGAAAATCTTTCCCTACCTACCCTTACCCCTGCTGTGGGCTTTCGCCAACAGGCTCTGGTACTTTAGTGTTTGCAGGGTTTCGTTCTGAGTTTTCGCACATGGTTGCTCTGGGTTGAGGATTAGGCATTTAGGGTTTTGAGGTTTTAGGGGTTCTGGACTTTGGGGTAGGGTTTCAGGGTTGGCTGTCTGGTTTCACTTCTTGTGGTTTAAGGTCTGAACTGCCAGCGTGTCATGCGCCACGCAAAGGGTCCCTGCCACAGAAATATTCCCGGTATCATGACAAGCCTTGTATAGTTTAGGGAACGTTCCTTACATGGGTTCTCCCCTACAGCGTACACCCCTGACTCCTTCATTCAAAGCTATACGGCCAACCCGAGCCTATTCCCTTGTCGCAAGAAAATGACACCCGCTCTGAAGCCCTACACCCTGAACCCTACACCCCGAAAGCAACCCTACACAATAAACACCAAAACCCGAAACCCTAAACCCTAAACCCTGCCCTGCACCCTCAACCCTAAACATAATGCCTAAATCCCAAACCCCCAAACCCCAAAACCCTAAGCCCAGCCTAAGTCCTGAACCCCAAATCTTACACCCTTGGAGACAGGGTATGCAGTCCAAAAGAGGAGCCTAAAGCAGCAACAAATCGACAAACCTCACGAACCCTAAACCCTAAACCTTAAGCCCCTAAACTCCTAAACCCTTAAACCCTAAGCCTTCAAAAAAGTCTTACTGGCCTTCGAAGTTCGAGGCACCTCGCTGGGAGGGGCCTTGCCAACTGCGCCCGGGACCCAGCGACGGCACCGGGAGCCCGGCAGGTTTTAGGATGGAACCATGGGCCCCTAGTATGGGCCCTTAAGCCTGGGATCCTTACATACCGAAAATATACCCGATTTGTACCCCTTAAAGTCCCTTCAAAGGGCTAAGGGCCCATACTAGGGGTCCATACTTCTAACCTTTGATTAAGGTTTAGGATTTGGGGGTCAGGGTTCGGGAGGGTTTTACCCAGAGACTCCAATATCCCTTAATGACTTAATGAAGGAATATACCTTAAATTATAGTAGGATCCCTAATATGATATAAGGAATATTCCTTAATTAAGGGATATTGGAGTCTCTGGGTAGGCTATTAGGGTTTGAGGGTTTTGGGTTCAGGAGCTCAAGGGGCGTTTCAGAGCGTTTGAGTTTGGTTTTTTTTCACTATCTGGAGGGGGTTTCGTCAGGGTTATTGGAGCCTCAAGGCTTCTGGGCTTCTTGGGCGATTTGTGAGTTTAGGGTGTAAGGGTTTCGTTAGAGTCAGGGTGTAGGTAACACCTGCAAAGTCTTCTTCACCGTAGCTGAGACCAGCTGGAGGGTTTCGCGGCACCCTCAACCCTAAACCTTAAACCCCCTAAACCCCTAAACCGCGAAACCCGCAGGTCCACATGCTCATTGACGCTGGGGCGCTGTTGAACATCCAGGAGCTGTTGGCTTTCGTCCTAAAGCCGAGCTTTTTCTGGATCAGGGCATATTCGGTGTCAGCTTTCAGCGTTTGTGGGTTCTGTGGCCGACGTATCCCCGGATTGTTCGAGGTTTGGAGGCTCTGTGACTAGGGTGGCCTTGTTGGGTTTCGGATTCCCTAGGTCTCGATGTTGGTAGTGGAGAGGTAACCTTTAAGCATTTTGGGGTACGAAGATCCCTATACAACCCCGAAAGTTAACTTTTGGTTCGTTTAGGTACTGGGCAAATGCTGAAAATTATCACCACGAAGCTTAAAAGCCTTGGGCGTGCTCCAGGCAAGGCGTTCGGTACTGACTCCAGACTCAACCCTAAACCCTAAACCTTAAAGTTTGAACCCTAAACCCTGAACCCTAAACCCTAAACCCTGAACCCTAAACCCTTAACCCTGAATCCTAAACCCTAACCCCGAAAAGCCCCAACACTCTGAGCCAGAAGCCCTAAACTCGAAGCCCCCAGCCCAACTCCTTGATCCCTCCCGAAGCCCTGACCAGGCCCAATCCCTAAACCCCTAAATGCAAAACTCCTATACCTCTGAAGCCCTAAATCCCTAAGCCCTAAACACTGAACCCTAAACTTAACTGCAAGCCAGAAGCGAACACTAGCCCTGCTGTGAAGCCCTGGGCCCACCGAGCTTCTCTCCGAACTCTGAGTGGAGCTCACTGGCGTCTTTTTCGGGTTTAGGGTTGTTTGTACAGGCTTCCTCGGCGATCTCTCTTGAGTGTCGCATCACCGAAGGCACTTTCAAGGCCCAAGGAGGGAAAAGAGCGACGGTTTGCTCTTGATCTGCCATCAAGATTGGTAGCGGAGCCGAATAGGCTCTCGCTTCCGAGGCTGGAAGCTAGGCTCCCGATGGGGGATCAGAGCCATGGCCTCCGCTACTTCAGTGGAGATGACACTGGTGATTGGCGGGAATACCGCCGCTGGAAACTGTGGTGCATGAACAAGTTTCTGGTTATGGACAAGCTGCCGAGAGTTCGCTCCCCGTCGATGCAGACCTGGAACGACGTCCCCAAGGCTCTGGAAATGGTGGAACACCTCAAGGAGTCCGAGTACCAGAAGGAGGGCGGCGAGAAGGCGATCTTTGAGATTCTTGAAAAGGGTTGGCCCGGGGGCGGAAACCCGCACCCCCACGAGCTCGAAGTGAAAACACCTCCGTGATTTTCTCTCCCATCTCACCCGTCCGATCCCTCTCGGGCCAGCGCTTGTCCAGAATCTCAAAGATCGCTCTCTCGCCGCCCTCCTTCTGGTACTCGGACTCCTTGAGGTGTTCCACCATTTCCAGAGCCTTGCCCTGCNAAGGCGATCTTTGAGATTCTTGACAAGCGCTGGCCCGAGAGGGATCGGACGGATGAGATGGGAGAGAACATCACGGAGGTGTTTTCACTCCGAGCTCGTGAGGGCGAGCTTCTTCGCACCTGGTGCGCCCGTGCCCGTGAGTGCTTCGACCGCTGCAGCAGGAAGACAGGTGTGTCCTTTCCGGAGGAGGCAAAGGGCTGGATTGTTCTCAATCATAGCGGCATGAGCGAGGAGCAGAGGGCCGTCGTCCTTGCCAGGACGAGTGGAGATCTCAAGCATGACCCCCTCACCCAAGCGATGCGCTCGTGTTTCCCAGAATTCACGGTGCCTCGCAGGCGCAGCACGCCTGCTGCCCACTACGTCGAGACGGACGAGGACTATCAATGGTGGGGCGGTGGCTATGAGAACCACGCGACGGAGGAGCTTGTACCGGGAGAAGGCGGAGAAGTTCCCTTCCAGGACGTGGAGATGTTCCTTGCGGAGCACGGGAAGGAGGAGATCCTGACGGAGACGGAAGTGTTCCCCGAGGCCGAGGTGGCCGAGGTCCTGGCGGCAACCTGGAAGGACCGAAGGCAGGAGTTGAATCGCCTGCAGCGTGCCAGGAAATTTCCCCAGGCGGATGATCTTCGCAAGTCTTTCCGGGTGGAGATTGAAGAGCTGAAGCGCAGAACTCAGTGCCGCAAGTGCGGACGCACAGGACATTGGGCACGCGAGTGCCCCATGAAGACGTCCGCGGCTGGATCCTCCGGTTCGGCNCGGGTGGAGATTGAAGAGCTGAAGCGCAGAACTCAGTGCCGCAAGTGCGGACGCACAGGACATTGGGCACGCGAGTGCCCCATGAAGACGTCCGCGGCTGGATCCTCCGGTTCGGCAACAACCTCGGCAGCCGGACTGGTTCAGCATGTGGAGTTCGTGTGTCATGCTGTGCAGATCCCCCAGAGCATGCTGGAGCTACTGAGAAGCCGACGTGACCAGGGACCTGGACAAGAGCTTCTTTTGGTTTCAAGCCCGGGGTTCGCGGTGTTGGACTCTGGATGCGGCAAGAGCATCATCGGTGAAGACACGCTCAGTGCCTTCCGGAAGCTGTGGAGCACAGCAGGCATTGGGCAGCCGGCGGAANTTTCAAGCCCGGGGTTCGCGGTGTTGGACTCTGGATGCGGCAAGAGCATCATCGGTGAAGACACGCTCAGTGCCTTCCGGAAGCTGTGGAGCACAGCAGGCATTGGGCAGCCGGCGGAAATTCCTGAGCTGAACGTGTTCAGGTTTGGCAATGGGGCCCAAGAGACCTCAAACCGGGTCGTGGCGATGCCGGTGTGCATGGGCGGCCGTCATGGTGTGGTGCGAGCTGCTGTGATCGGCGGCCAGGCACCGCTGCTTCTTTCTCGCCCCGCCTTGAAGACCTTAGGGGCGAGGATGGACTTTGGCCGCGATGAGCTGGTCCTTTTTGATGGCAACCAGGCCATCCCCATGAATGTGAACGAAGCCGGCCAGTATATCATCCCCGTGGCGAACTTCGAGTCCAAGGTCAGCCCAGAACCCCAAGGCACGCCGCATAGTAATGCAGACTGCTGGGAAGTGGCTAATGATGGGCTAAGTGTGTGTCGAGTGCATTACACGCCTCGAACAGATGCCTTCACGCCGTGCTCAGAAGGATGTCCGGTTGAGATTAGCAGGTTGCTAGGTGGTCGTCGGACAATCATGAACACTGCTGGCGAAGAGGTGTCTAATGAGCTGATAGATGATTGGAGGGTTCCTGAGAACTCCCATCGTAGGCTGCAAGAGCGTCCCTGGACTGGACGCACTGAGTTTCAGGTGGCGCCGAGACCTCCCAAGGAGACGCTGACTGAGCCTTCCGAGCCGGAGGCTGCCCCGGCTGAGCAGTGGTCCCCACGTCAGTGGAGACAAGTCCGGTCAGCGGTCAAGCGAGCTCGTCGAAAGGCGTGTGATCCCACAGCGCAGACTCAGCCTGATAAGGTTCATGTTTTAGAGGTCTTCGGTACACCAAGGTACGCTCTGGAGGCGGTTACTAAGGGTCTCAACGGTGTTAGTGCGGACCGCGTCACTGGTTGGGACTTTCGCCGGGCTTCGGATCGGGATCGGATCTTGCAGATGGTGACAGAGCAGAAGCCTGAGCTTCTTGTGATCGGCCCCCCTTGCACGTGGCAAGGCGGCTGGTATGAAACAGATCCCGTGCACCCAGATGAGCACACTAGACGAGAGAAGGCGGTTCTCACTAAGCTGTTGTTGAACTTTGCTGCTGATGCTGCCAGCCGCCAGCTTGAGCATGGCGGCCGGGTCTTCTTTTGCGAATCCACGACCTCCGCTGCGTGGGATTTGTTAAAGTGGCAGCAATTGGCCCGCCGGATGTTTCCAGTTGATCTGGGCAAGTGCGTGACCGGAGGTCGGGACCGACCCCTTTTCATGAAGGGCTTAGTGTCCCACCAGAACATGACCTCGCTTGGCAAACGCAGGCTAGGGGAGGTGTGTGCATAGCCTCTGGCAAGTTTGTCAAATCCGTGTTCAGAGCTGTTCGTGAGTTGCCCCGTTTTGGAGCCTGCGTGATTCAAGTGAGCTCCGACCATGAGTGTTTTGTGGCCGGCCGAGTGGCTGAACTTAACGAGCAGCGCCGTGACCAAATGATGGCTAGCTTGCGCAGGCTGCATGCCAATCTGGGACACCCTCCCAATGCCGTGCTGGTTCGTGTTCTGAAGCATGGTGGTGCCTCTCAAGCCGCCCTTGACCTGGCTCAAGAGCTGACATGTGACCTGTGTGCTGCACAAAAACAGCCAACACCAGCACCGTTAGCGCAGACCCATCGGGTCACGGAGTTTAACAGACGGGTCGGTCTGGATGTCAAGTACCTTCCCG
>BGNK01000126.1:239405-269195 GCA_003297005.1 Symbiodinium sp. clade A Y106 | reverse complement strand
GAGGGTTGTCAACTCTACCCTTAGTGCCGAGGCCCAGGCAATGTCCACAGCCACAGGCATGCTTGAGTGGATCCTTCTGCTATTGTCCGAGGCCCTTGATGGTCCGTGCAATCTCCGCAATTGTTGGCAGTATGCATCCCAGCGCTGTAGCATGGCCTTGACCGACTGCAAATCCCTGTTTGATCATCTAGTGTCTAAGTCCTCCCCAACTCTAGATGATAAGAGAACGGCCTTGGACGTGGTTATTGTTCGGGAAAGCTTGGGTCGGGTTAATGCAAACCTACGATGGATACCCACGGATAGAATGATTGCCGACGCCCTTACGAAGGAGACGGTTGAGGCCATAGACCTGCTCAGAGCATGCCTCAGAACGGGCCAGTATCAGATAAGTGATGAACAACATGTGTTGGACTGGCGTGCCGATGAGAAACAGCGGCGCAAGAATCGCGCTGCCCTATAGGGGTGCTAACGGGGTTTAGGTTAGCTAGTGCCGATGCCAGGGTGTACAGACTCTGCCAGTGATCGCCTGTTTGCCTGCATGCATATCTCCTGTGACTCTTGACCGCCTCTCTCGTCAAGAGCTTGTGGTAGTGACGTGCTGCGACCAACCAGGTCCTCGCCGTGTGTCTCAGGATGGCTTCCGGCTCCCGTGCATCCAGCTGGGAGCGCGTGGTGTTGAGCGAATCCGCTCCTCCCCTTCCTGGGTACGACTCCTACCTCATCGCTTTCTCCGAAACGGACAAGAAGTGCTGCGTTGACCTCCTCACCAAGGCCATGCTGCTCGGTGAGGGCGACGATGTATGGACGGAAGCTGTGGCAACCTTCAAGAGCCGCCGCGCCAAGTACATCCGTGAGGACATGTGGGATACGGTGTGTGCTCAGTACCAAGCCCGTCGCCTACGAGCCGACGGCGGGACCATGGCGGACTCCTCCAAGCGCCAGCGCTCGACCGGCCCCACGAAGACTATGCCAGGAACTCCGCCTCAGATGTTCCGTGAGCCACCTTCATGGACCGAGGGCTCTCTGTCAGAGGCCAGCCCTGACCGTCCACGCGGACCTCCTGTTCCACGACCGGTGAACGAGCCTCGACCCGCGGCAGCCTCTCATCGCCACCCTGACCGAGATGTTCTCCCTCGCGACGTGGCCTCCCTCGAGCAGTGGGGCCTCACCAAGATCACCTTCGGCAAGTACGCCAGCAAGAACATCAGCTACAAGGGTTTGGTGAACCTTCGTGACCGCGAGTCTNTTCTCCCTCGCGACGTGGCCTCCCTCGAGCAGTGGGGCCTCACCAAGATCACCTTCGGCAAGTACGCCAGCAAGAACATCAGCTACAAGGGTTTGGTGAACCTTCGTGACCGCGAGTCTACCTCATACATCAAATGGTGCATTCCTCGCGCCAAGACTGGAGGCGAGGCCTTGGCCGATTTGGCAAAGTACTTGAGCGTGCTGAAGGACAAGAACATGTTGCCCAGTCCACCAATGAGCCCGGCCTCCTCGACCACTTCTACGTGGACTCGTCGCTATCATGATCCGACTGACTAATTCAGAGTCAAGCGACGAAGCAAGCTGAGCTTGCTGAAGTATGAATGGAGGCTGGAGCCAGCACTTAAAAGTCTGTAGAGATTTTATAGGAGTGTTTGTGCAGGCTTCCTCGGCGATCTCTCTTGAGTGTCGCATCACCGAAGGCACTTTCAAGGCCCAAGGAGGGAAAAGAGCGACGGTTTGCTCTTGATCTGCCATCAAGAGGGTTTAGTGTTCAGGGTTGGTTTAGTGCTGGGGTTTATATAGGGGTGTAGGGGTTCGCGGGCATAGGGGTCCAGGCTTTTTAGGGTTTGGGGGTTAAGGGGTTTAGGGAGCTGGCTTCCAGGATCCCTGCAAAAGAAACACTAAAGTTGAAAACGTGGGTTGAGGATTTAGTGTTGGATTTCACTTTACTTTACGTTACTTGTATGAGGATAAAGATGTTCCAACTTTGTGAAACTGCTTTTGTCCGATCCAGGGCAGTTGCTACATGTTGCTACTACCACCTTGACTCTGCTCCCACACCTACGCCGGCGGCCGCGGCGACGGCGACCACCACCACCACGACGGCGACTACAACACATAGAAACGATCGTGTCTTATGGCAATACTCATATCATTGTTGTATTTATTGGGATTCGGAGATCCCTAAACCCTAAACCCTCTACTCTAAAAGCTCTCGCAAGCCCACAAAGCCTCAGGACCCTCAGCAGCCAGTGGGCAGGCTCGAGGGGGCTGTGGTGTACTTTGTAGACTCTTAAAACCCAAAAGCTCAACCCCCTAAAATAGTTGCCTTAAAAATTACCAACACTATTTTGGGGAGTTCCTTATTATAATGAAAGTATAATGGGCACCAAAACGCTATTCTAACTTAGGCCCCTATATAGAACCCTACTATAGATCCCTTATAGACCCCCTTTTGAAGGACCCCTTAAAAGGAGCCCCTATTCTACTTATTAAGGCCCCTATATTAAACCCAAAAGCGCAAGATTTGTGGCGCCAGGCAGACGCCCCTTCAGCTGGCCGCCAGTCGGGGGCATGTGCCCCGAGGGTTCAGGACGTAGAGTTCAGGGCTGAGGGTTAAGGGGTTAGGGTTTAGGGGCCTTAATAATTAGAACAAGGCATTGCTATATTTATAACAAGGAACCCCCACAATAGTATTGTTTATTATTTAGGCCCCTATAGTAGAGTTGAGGGGTTAGGGTTTTCGGTTCGTTCCAATTATCAAGACCCCGGTATGCGGGGTTTGGACGAATATGCTCTGAGGTAAAACAAGGATCCTGCAGATGCTTTACGGTATGCTGCCTAATGTAAGAACCTGATTAAGAAACCTTGGGCCTTTATGTTCCTTATATGAATCCTACTATTTTGGAGTTTAGGCCCAGGGTTCTTAATCAGGTTCCTACATTAATTCAGAGTGAATTGGTTGGATGCTCCCTGGGCTTCTCACTATGCCTTACTATGTAGATTCAGGCGTACTTATTCAGGCTCCAATATTGGCCTGCGGGGCTCAGGTCCCAAAGCTGTTTGTTTACGTGTGTGTGTATATATATATACATACATAAAACTAAATGAACAAGTATAAATACATCGGGTTTAGGGTTTAGGGTTTAGGGACCCTACCCTAAGGATCCAGGTATCTGTTTAGGAGGGTCCGGAATGTCCTAGGGAGAGTCCTTGGGTCTCTTTGGGGTCTCAGAAACCCTCAATTTTGAGGTTCCCCAATTTGTTAGGACCCTTAGGGTAAACAGGTGAATGCTGTGAAGTTTCTCGTCGAGGCAGGCGCCGACAAGGCAGGAATCCGAAGTTCGGGTGCTTAGGGCTTAAATAGTTAGAGTCGGGTTTCTTTAAGGGGTCTTTTAAGCGGGTCTATAAGGGATCTATAGTAGGGTTCCATAGTAGCGGTCTGAATAATTAGGGTAGGGTTTGGGGGTTTTTTTTATACTAGAACTATGACGAGGAACACCCAAATAGTATAGGTGATTATGAAGGCCCCTATATATTACGACAACTGAGGGCTTCGGACATGGTTGTGTTTTGGGGTTTTGCGGTCTATGGGGTTCTAGGGCTTCGTTATGGCTGAGGCTCCAGGGGGTTTTAGGGTCTAGGGTCTCTACTTTCGCGTTTGGGGTCCGTGGGTTTTTTTTTTGGATCGGATTTCGGATCGTTGGAGTTCAATCGGAGCTTTAGCAGGATTCAGCGGTTTTAGACTTCTGCTTGCAAGTCGAGTTTTCTGATGCATCTTTCGGTGCAGGGGCAGTGACAGATACCCTGATAGGAACTGTACACTAAACCCTAAACACGTTAAACGCGAACTCTCAGCAATGACCACCCGAATATCCTAGAATATGAATTATGAATCCTGCTGCCAAGCTCTCAACCCTCAACACCAAATCCTTGCCCTCCACCCCAGCCCAAAATCCTAAGCCCAAGCATCATAATTCCAAACCCCAATGCCCTAAACAACAAAAGTCTTAAACCATGCCTGGAGCCCTGGGAGAACCCATTTAAAGATGCGATGAGGCGGGGGCGGCAGAGGCCGCCCAGGACCTGGCCAAGCTCGGTGCTGTTTTTGCGGAGGCCCGCTGTAAGGGTACTATAAGCGGTATTACGGAGCGGTGGTAAGGTTTATCGTTTAAAAGAACTGTGCTACTGCAGGTTTTCGTATGGCCCTTGATGGTTTAGGTATTACTGCAGGTTTTTGGGCTGTTGGGGGTTTCAAGGGTTAGAGGTTAAAGGCCTAGGTCTGGGTGTGGGGCTAAGGCTGGATCATGACATTCCCAGGAATCGCAAAAACCACAAGGAGCTGGTGTGGAGTCCTCGCATTTCCTATTAATCCCCAAGCCCTTGAACAGAAAGGCCCATGCTAAACCCCTAAACCCTAAACCCTAAACCCCTAAACCCTAAACCCTAAACCTCGGCTGTGGTTCTTGGGGGTCGGGACTTTTTTGGCCGACTTCGGGTTGCTGCCGTGAAGATGCTTCGGCAACAGACTTTATGGTTTAGGGTTTAGGGTTTAGGGTTAGGGTTTAGGGTTTAGGGTTTAGAGAAACCGCAAGGTAAGCATCATGCTCCTGTCCCAGTCTAGCTTCCTCCATTTCTGAGGTCAGGAGGTTGGCCTGAAAATTTTGATTGAGTATTCAGAACAAGCTTGCAGCGAAAGTCGAGCTCCAAACCTTCAAACCTCAATCTCGAAAACCCCGCATTTGTGCGAAGGAATCTGCACATTCCTGCAAGTCGGAAGGCTCAGGGTAGCTAGTTTGAGCGCGTCTGAGATATGAGCCCCGGAGTAGTCTGATGTTAGTTTCTGCTTTTTTTGGCGGGTCCAAGATGACTGCATGTCAACAGGTGATGTGTCATGCTCAAGAGTTCGAACTTCGAGACATCTTCTGGACCAAAGCTCCAAATCCAAACTCCTACACCGAGAAAAGCACAAAAACAATCGAAACCAAGCCTGTCCTTGCTGTGCCAGGAAAAGAAGGCCATCCTCGCGATACTGAGTCGATAGACCGGCTACAGCGGCCTGAAGGCCTACTAGGGCCTGATGGGCCTGCAATGGCCTGACGCCTACGAGGGCCTGAGAACCCGCAAGGGCGGGAAAGCCCAAATGCCTGAGGGCCTGAGGTCCGAAGGTCTTAAGGGTCTTAAGGGGTCTCGAAAGCGTCTGCTTAGACCCTGGAGTTAGCAAAAAAAACAAGCTGCAGTTTTCATCCTAACAGCAAAGCCTGCGTAAAGAAACCATCATTCCTCTTCTCCAATCCTCATTTTTCCTCGTTGTGACGGGAGCTGGCTCCAGTAACGACATGGTCTGCTGGTCTTTGCATCTTGAGCTTTTGTCAGTGCAACCTGGTGGACGCCCGCGACACTGTTTCAGCTGAGAGTGACTACTTGCAAATCCCGCCTAAATTTCCAGAAAGATCAGAAGAATTACCTTTACCTGTTAAGATCAGCGCAAACCATTTGGTGTGGAGGGCAAAGGGCATCTCAGGGTCACTTGCAGTTGCTGTTCATTCTCTCTGAGACAGTGTCACTTGTCATCGTCAGAAGCGTGTACGCCCCCATTCCGTTTTGTGTCCTGCTAAAGCAAGCCTTTATTGGACGGAAGCGATGGTTGCGCGGAAGTCTTGAGTGCACAGTCCCGCAGTCCACAGTCCACAGTTCGACGCAGAACTGGGTCATAGCCGGCTTGAGAGCATCAGCAGCAGCAGTGTGTCGTGGACTGTGGACAGAGTAGCTCTGGGATACGGCGACGCAGCTTCTCAGCGCCAGATCCGAGCGGCGCAGAACTAAGCATAGCTAGTTTTAGGGCAGGGTGGTGTGGCGGTTGCCCCAGGCGTCGATCCACCCACCCTGCAGCAGTAGCAGGGTGTGGGAGCAGGCAGACGTGAGACGGGGCCCCGGGACAAAGCTTCTAAGCCGCACTCTTGAGCGCCTAAGTCAAAGTCTGCAGCAGCGTGGTGCAAGGCTGAGGCGTTTGTAGCAGCCGGGCATCCAGCTCAGTAGCAAGAGGTCGTGAGCTGCTTGACCCTTGAGCTTCGACGAAGTTTCCAGAGCGCCTGAGTCAGACTCCGCTGCAGACCAGAGCTGGTCATAGGTGACAAAGCAGCGGCAGTTGTGTCGTGAGCTGTGGGCAGACGTGAGTCTGGGCTTCGGCGACTTGCAAGTGCCAGTCCAGAGCCAGGGTCCGGTGCAGAGCAAGGGGTCGCAGGTTGCAGACTTGCAGACCAGCGCACCTTGGGCCTTGGGCTTCTGTAACAAACAGAACCCGAGCCTAGAGTTCGCAGAGCAGCGCAGAAACTGGGTCACAGCCGGCTTCAGGGGTCTGAAGCATCGACATCCTCACCACCCCACCGCACTTCACCCACCCAAAAGACAGCAAGCCTAGAATCGCTGGGAGGTGTTTTGGTGTCGCCTAGCATGTTCTCGCAACTCACTCTGTTATATTCTGGTGATATTCTAGCACATTCCAACATACTCGAACACATGCTAGTGCTGTTGGTATCCTCTAGTAGCATAGTTGTAGTGTATATGGTAGTGTGTGCTGATGTATTCTAGCTTGTCCTGTAGTATATAGTATATTCCTTTATATTGTACATTCTAGCATATTCGAACATATTCTATCGTACTGAAGTACAACTTATATTATATTCTAATGTTTTCTATGTGTTCGTATATTCTGGCATGTTTAGCATCTTGGCATTACAGTCTGGTGCACTTACTGCCACTTACTGCTTCCAACCGTTTCCTAGTATATAATTTCGAAGACTGGCTTTTGTTAGTACTCCATCAGGATGGATTGATTTTTGGCTCCGGGAATAAGGAATTGTATTAGGGAAGGCATGGTTTCTCAGGCCCTCTAAATCTGCGGTTTCGGAATCTCGCGGCTTTTGAATCCAAGGCTCTCCCAATGAAGGGCTTGGCTTGTAAAGCTTGCTGTCCTTTTGAATCCAACGTTTTCTTAATGGAGGGCTTGGCTTCTAAAGCTTGCTGTTCTTTCGCTGGCCGTTAAAGAATCTAAAGGCGCCACCGCACGGCCCGGTCTGGGGGGAGTTTATGATTGAGGGGGGTTTATAATTCCGAAAGACTGGCTTTTGCTAGTACTCCATCAGGATGGATTGATTTTTGGCTCCGGGAATAAGGAGTTTCATTAGGGAAGGCATGGTTTCTCAGGCCCTCTAAATCTGCGGTTTCGGAATCTCGTGGCTTTTGAATCCAAGGCTCTCCCAATGAAAGGCTTGGCTTGTAAAGCTTGCTGTCCTTTTGAATCCAACGCTTTCTTAATGAAGGGCTTGGCTTCTAAAGCTTGCTGTCCTTTCGCTGGCCGTTAAAGAATCTAAAGGCGCCACCGCACGGCCCGGTCTGGGGCGAGTTCATAATTGAGGGGGGTTTATATTTCCGAAGACTGGCTTTTGTACTCCATCAGGATGGATTGATATTTGGCTCCGGTTGCAGTTTCTCTCTCTGCACTGCTGAAGCGGTCGTAGCACTTGCAGATCCTCCCACGCTGCACCGCTGAAACGGTCGTAGCACTTGCAGTTTCTCTTTCTCTGCACTGCTGAAGTCGTAGCATTTGCAGTTTCTTTTTTCTGCACTGCTGAAGCGGTCGTAGCACTTGCAGTTTCCTTCTTTCTGCCATGTTCAAGCGGTCGTAGCACTTGCAGTTCCTCTCTCTCTGCACTGCTGAAGCGGTTGCAGCACTTGCAGTTCCTCTCTCTGCTACAAAACAACAAACAACAAGAAGAACCAGATTGTTTTGTTTTCGCGGCTGGGGTTTCGTAATTGAGGGGGGGTTGTGCAATCGAGTTCCGGGGGTAGGGTTTTGTAATTGAGCGGGGGATTATTAAAATGGGGTCAACATTAGTAAATTCCGGTATACTCTAGTGTACGTCCGAACACATTCCAGCATATGCTGGCGTATGCTACCGTGCATTCTCGTATCACTTGTCTTATCTTTATCGTATCTTAAAGTCCTAAAGTGTTTGTTTAATCGTGTTTTCTCGTCGAGTATCGTAGAGTACCAGAGTATCGTAAATATGTAACGTGGGAAACCGAGAGTGTCGTAGAGTATGGTAGGCTATCACAGAGTGTCGGAGAGCGTCGTAGAGTATCGTATAGTACCGAAAAATAGCTGATTTACTCACATGTTGCCGTGTATCATCCCACATCTTTGAACACAGCTATATTCGCCGTATGTTGCAGCATATTATCGCATAGCATGGTCTAATACCGTTTGTTATCGTGTGTTATTTCGTAGAGTACGTCCATTTGCGTATGGCCACAGTATTTTACCCATATCAGTATCTTACAGCCTTTCATAATACATCACACTGCATTACAGGATGTTCAAATGAGAGTTGTTCTAAACCCCCGTTTCTTGACTGTAGACTAACAGCGCTCTTTAATATTTTGATGCAGGTTTAGGACAAATACCCAAACCAGCACAGCGCAAGCGCGCGCAAGTGCGAGCGCAAGGGCGATAAAGTAGTGAAAGAAGATTTATCAAGGTTTCAAGGTGGGAATGTGTTAGTCTAGCATAGTGTGTCGAAGTATATCCATGTATATCATAGTACCTCATAGCCAGGTCATCGTATTTCGTACTGCGTGCTCGTACCAGAACATGCACGAGTATGTTACGATACCATGTACGATGATATATGGTAGGTTGATATACGATTATGTACGATAATACATGTTGTTTATGATGCTATGCTTTACCATGACATAATATGACCTTCTATCGTTTGTTGCGGTTTTACTATGGTTTACCATGATATGTTATGAAACCATATGGTATGCCATGTTAGACTACGGTGTGCTATTATATACTGTGTTAATCATGTTTTATTATGGTATATTATGACCTACTGTGATATACTATGACATACTCTGATGTGCTATGGTACAGTATGATATACTATGCTATTGTATGGTATACTATGACATATTATGATGTATTACTATATGTTATGACATGCTATGATGTGATATGTGATGTACGATGAGGAACTATGATACACGATGATATGCTACGACACATTATGATCGGCGAGTAGCAGATGCAGGCGGATGCACAAAACTAGACGTGCAGGATGTAGACACACCGTTGTCAACCCCGGAGCAGACACTTGGCCCACCAAGTTCCCTAAATTTTGCGCAACTAACGTATTTACGCACATTCACAGGGATCGTCAGTCGAAGTGCTTAAGGCACACAGCCGTGCACTGTAATGCGGCTTTGCGGGTTGGGCGATGGCTCTTTTGCTGACAACTGCATCATGTGTTTGTGTTTAGTTCTAACGAGAGTTGTTACAGGCAAGCATGCTTGCAATTTGGCGTGTGGTGGGGAGCTTGTTTCTTCTAAAGGGTTGTAGCATGTATGAGACATTTGACACTTTGAAAAATTGTTCAACACCGGAATGCAATGAATCCGACCGGAGTGCATGGCCATGGCGCACGGCACGAAATGTCGAGAGTTGCAGCTTCCGCAGGGTAATGTGGCAAATCTTGCAAAAGCTTAGACGGCTGCGGCGAACATGTTCAGACATGTCATGACACGTGCATGACTCGTGCATGCTTCAAAGTCGTCACACATCAACAACCCTGCATTTGGTTATTCTATCTTCGTTTCCCCTTGCTGCCTGCACTTGGTATCCTGGAGCGGCTCGTTTCTAGTTAGATACAAACATGATTGTACATACTCCCCTGGATGTTTAGCTGTAAGTGAGGTCGAGCTGTCGAACCCGGCTTCATGTGCCGTTTCGCTTGCCGGGCCTCAAGCTACAGGTGAAGACAAGTAGCAGGTAGTTGGTGGGTGTGGCTTGCCATGGCAGGCCGGTCCGGCGGCACAAATTTCCTAGAATCTAGTGAGATAGTCATCGCAGGAGACATGTATCGTCAGAGTGCGTCTGATGCTCAATTTGCGTGGGTTTAATTAGCATACGGCGGTGCGCACCATAGGAATGCCGGTCATGTTGCGATGAGAGCCATTAGGTCGGCAGAAGCAGCGTAGCTGCATCAGGTACACGCTGTGTGGTCTTTGATGTGCGCGGTTGCGGGGAAGGCCTTTCGCGGGTGCTTCTGGGACGGTCTTTACAAACAAGTTTCGTTGTTTCATGTACATATGTACATTGTGTTGCCGCGTTTGCGATGTGTCTGCACATGTTTCGTCACAGAAAGAAAGTTCGCATTAGGAAGCCTGCAGACACGTTTTGAACATGGTGTATGGAAGGCAACGACCGGCAGTTGCTTCTGTTCTGGCTGCGGGCAACGCGTGAGGCCAGTCGTACCGACAACTAGGTCGGGTCAAAGGCAAAGTGATGTAGGTGTGCGTGTGTGTTTGGCTCCTAGATTTTCGGGATGACTTTTTCGGCATGTGCACTGTTGTTTTTGAGCCTTTCCGGGTCATCGATATGGGTTCACAAGTTTGGTAGCATCGATGGGCAGGCAAAGATTGCAGGCTTGTGGCCGAGCAGCTTTGTTCGGTTTCGTGGTTCATGGTTCAAAGGCTTCTCGATTTAGGGCTTGTTGTGTAATGTAGGAACCTGATTAAGAAACCCTGGCCCTATAACCCCAATATAGTAGTATTCATATAAGGAACCCTAATAAAGGCCCAAGGTTTCTTAATCAGGTTCCCACATTAGGGTTCAGGTTTTGAGTTTCCTTAGTGTTCTTGGATTCCATCCAGCCCCTCGTTAATTGCAGGCAGCTCGATTGCGAATGCTGTTGGAAGCCCGCTGTCGATGATAAAGTATAGTATGGTATATAATCCGGCAGACAATATGGTAAAAAATCTGGTGTATAATACGGTACATAATATGGTTAGTATTATGGTCTAATGCGGTGCAATGCAGTAGTAGCATATGGTAGAAAATGCTGCAACACTGTATGGGTGGCAACCCAAAACGCTGAGCCTTAAACTCTAAGCCCACACATACGAGCTTGTGAGGCCATTCCGTACGAAGTGGAAAGATCACCTTTGCCACATCCTCGGAATTTTGAAGAGGAGTTTATGGCTTAGGGCCTGAAGGTTCGAGGTTTTGAAGCAGTGGGTTGCGCGGGCTTGAACGTTGGTCAGTTGAGGCAGCTTCCGAGCTTAACGAGCAGTAGTTGCCAGTACGACTCCTTGGCATTCCTGATTATAAACATACCATCAGGTACCCCACCCGAACCCCTATTCTAATATTAAGGCCCTCTAGTAGAAAAATGCTGTTCGATGCTAGATCCAAGAGCATGGTATCCCCTGAAGGCTGTCCTGCGATGACATAAACTTGCTTCCGGGGTCCTGCAACAGTGAAGCTCTTCTTGAGAAAATTTCTCCTTGTGGCTTCCAGTTACAGCTAGATACATGTATGTGTTTATATATATATATATAATATGTAGAACAGGAAGCAACGAAGACAGCTTTGGATTAGAAGAAGCCCGCGCCCTGTGGATACCCTGGCTGCGACCGATGGAGCCTTGCATCATACCAAGTCTGCTTTTAGGGTTTACGGTTCAGGGTTTGGGGTTTGGGGTTAAAAGGGCTTTGGGTGTTAGCGGAGGATCGGGGCATCTAAGCATGGCCGTTCGCGTAGGCCGTGTACAGGCGCTCTTATGTAGAGTCCATGAGTTCAGAGCCTTATATAGGTGGGCGGAAGAAGGATTCCAACTCCATGTCTTTTGGCCCGTGCCTGTTTTTCCGAAAGCGTAGGTCCTTGAGCGTCCTATCAGCACTGTGCCGAAACGTTTTGGCAGCGATGGGGTCAGAACAGCACGACCCCCCCCCCACCCTCAACCTTCGAATAGTTTTCACGTGAGTATGCCCTGCAGTGCCGAAGGCTTAGGGTTTAGGGTTTAGGGTTCAGGGTTTAAAGTTTTGAACCCCCGAACTGAATCCTGAACGTTCTGGTTGGAACTCGAAAGGGGCAGCTGTTCCAGATGGAGGTCGCTCTGTGGGTCTGACCCCGGAGCCTGATATCCCAAACCCTGTGCTTTCCTGATCCCTGGACACCCCTATAAGCACTAAAGCCGCTCAAGGTCTGTGGTATCCGTCCACGACGGCTTCTACGCACCTTATCGGCAAGTTCCTAAACCCTAAACCCTATATAAATCCTAAACCCTAAACCCTCAACCCAGCCCTCGGCCGCAAACTCCCACCCGTTATCGCCTTGGAATTGCGCTTGTACTCTGACCTCTGAGCCCCCGATGCCTCTTATCTAAAGAATATATCTTAAATTCTCAAATTCTGGAAGGATCCTTAAGCTGATACCCTAAACCCTAAACCCTAAAATTTAGAAATTTCCCTAAACCCTAAGCCCGATCTTCCTTAACAGGATTTCGGGGTTAGGGTTAGGGCTTCGGGGTCGTAGAATACTTTCCTGAAGCTCGAGCTCTAGCGGTTTAGGGTTTAGGGTTTAGGGGTCGCAGTCATTCTTTGTTTGAATTATGGTGCAGCCTGAGGGGGGGGTGCTCAGAATATATAACTTGTGTTCTGGGGCCTCAGGGGCTTGTAGCTACACCCGAAAGCCGACAGCTAAACCCTTAAACCCCAAAGCCTCAGCCCCAAAACTCCTAAATCCTAAACTCTAAACCTTAAACCTTAAAACCTAAACCCTAATCCCGAAAGCCTACAGCCCAATCCCAGGTGTCCCGACTTCCCCTCGCCAGCCACAGTGACAAGGAGATCGTCGCTGCTCTGGATGCTCTTGAGCAGGACCCCGCACTGGGTATCGATTTGGGATAGTTTCTAATTTCCAGTATAACTGTGTAATATAGAGCCCTCATCACTATAACTGCGTAATATAGAGCCCTCTTTGTAAATGGTTTTGGAGACATGTGAAATCGACGCCTAGTGCAGATGGATTGAGAGGGCATGGGGATTTGGGACTTCAAATTATAGTATAGTATATTCCTTATAGTCTGTATATTATGGTATAGTATATTCCTCTTAGTTCAAGGGACCAAAACGGGCCCAAAGGGTTCAAGTGTTTTAGCTTGGGGTTTGAGGGCCTCGGGGGGTTGAAGCATTAAATCAGCCTATCCAAGTATGCTTCTGTCTCATTAGTTATGTCTCGCGGATTGTCGGTGTTCCTTGTGGGTAAGTCACACTTGGAGCAGAACTCGGCAATATTCTTCGGCCAGCCGGATCCTCAAACACAGATAAAGCCTAAAAGGCCCTAGAGTCCTGAAGCCCAAAACCCTAAACCCTAAACCCTAAACCCTAAAAACCCTAAAGCCCAACAATCCGAAGCACACAGAACATCCCTTCTACAATCGAAAAAAGGCAGGCCGCACCCCGAAAGAGACCGCCCTCTCGTAAACCACCGGCTTTGGTGTTTGGGGTGTTTAAGGTATAGGGCTTTTGGGGCTTTAGGATCTTAGGATGATAGTAATTAGGGCTTCGGTTCACTATGGCTCCTGCTTAAGATGCTATGCGTTGTGAGACTATGTTTAACACACCAAGACCTTTTGGGGGTAGGGTTCGTTGTGCCGCAAGGGTACATAGCTCAGGCTGCAGATGCTTTAGACAGTGCTGTGGTGCAGAAGTTTGCTACGGGCCTTTGTCGGTTCCGCCTGTAAACAAGCTATAGCATCCAATCGCCGAAGGACTGAATTAAGAGCTCTCCTTTTCAAGGCCTCTTATTGTTGCAAAGGCATCTCAGCTGGAAACATATTTGACACAACACCGCCTGTGCGTCTCATCTCGAGAAATCCACACCAAAACTTCAAGCTCACAGGGTATCACTCCCAAGTTTTTACATTTGGAGCCTCCTCAGACCGCAAGCGCCAAACGCCAAATGCCAGAGCCTCTAAGGCCGAATCTTCGTTAGGGAACCCGGTTTAGGGTTTAGGGTATTCCGAGACCTCCAGTCGTTCCGGGTGCGGGGTTTAGGGCCCCAGTTGCCTAGAGAGCTATGAAAGCCCAGGCAGCCACCATACAAGACCCAAAGAAGCGGGACAAGGATACCCACAGCATCATATCAAAAGTCTCGAGTGTCTTGTGTCTTATGCACGCCTCGGAAACCCTACACCGCAAACCACCAGAGCACGAAGAAGCACAAACGGGAAGGGGACTGCACATGTCGACAGGAGTGTCTGCACTTGCCACTAGGGCTCACCATGGGGCAAGGCTCCCCGGTTTGAGATCCAGGGTTTAGGATTTAGGGTTTTAGATCATGAGGGTCTAGGATTTAGGGTTTAGTTTTCGAGAATCAGGGTTTAGGACTTAGGGTTTTAGATAATGAGGGTTTAAGATAGACAATGAGGGTTTCGATTTAGGGGTTTTTGAAAATGAGGAACACGGTGCATGCGTTTTTTGTTTTCCGGGTCATGGCTTAGGGTTTAGTGTTGTCATGTTTCGGTTTTGGGGGTTATGGTTTAGGGCGCGTGAGGCGTTTCGAGTTTAGGGGAGGAGTTAAGCGCCAAGGGTTTCACCCGAAGGTAGTAACCCAGAACCCGAAGCCAAAAACCCCAAACCCGAAACCCTGAACCCGAGACCCCCCCCAACCCTAAACCCTACATCCCTAAATCCCTAAACCCGAAACCCCCAAGCCCTAAACCCTATAGATCCCTTATGGATCCCTTTAAAGGAACCCCTATAGATCCCTAAACCCCTAAACCCTAAACCCCGAAACCCCAAACCCTAAACCCCAAAGGGCATACCGGGCTCACGGTCAAGATCTTCGACTTAAGGGTCTTTCCGACGTAGAGCCGCGCATATACGCGTGCCTTTCATTCTGAAGCTTCCATCTCTTTTTTTGTTTGTTCATCTAAAGCCCAACAGAGTATTAAATATATAAATAGATAAATAATATATATATATATATGCATTTTTATTGTGGTTCTAAGGGGGGGTTGTAGTCTAAAGCAGGCCTTGTGGTTCAACCTCGAATGTTTGGGTCTAGGCGCTTTTGAGGGATTCCGATGGTTCATGAAGGTGATGACGAAGTTGAGGTTTCAGCTTATACTTTGAGGCGCGCACCACGTTCAGACAGTCTGAGATGCAGTCGCAGATCTCTGCAGCGAACCTCGCGGAATCCCGCAGAACGTCACCAAAATCAGCTGTAGACTGCAAGGGTTGAGGCGATATGTTTCACCGCACCTGGACCCCACGTGCGAAATCTAAGCTCCGCATCTCAAACCCAACTTCCTAAATCCACACCCGTGCCATTGAGCATGCAGGCCGCAAGACTCGTTAGCCCAAAACAAAAGCCTCATTAGACCCGAATATCCCTATCTATCTATCTACCTAGCTATCTATATATAATATGTATATATGCATAGCGTAATCCTCTAGTAACCCTGAAAGAGCCCGTATAGGAACCTATGCAGCAACCCGTATAGTAAACCATGTAGTAAATGACCCGCTTCGAGCCCTTATGGACTAGAATCCCCGACACCCTAGACCCTAAACCCTTAAACCCCTAACCCTTAAACCCTCCAGCCTAAACCCTGAACCCTAACCTTTAAATCGTTAAACCCTAGACCCTAAAACCCCATAGATCCCTTATAGAGCCCTTATGGATCCCTTTAAAGGAAGCTTAAACCCCCTCAACCCTACGAAGCCCAAGCGGGCAGGCGGCCTGGCTTCGGAGTTCGCAGCCGCCGCTCCGAACGGTCTTCCGAGGTGCATCGCCGAGCATCTGCACAAAGTGTACTTCAAGGGGCAGGGGACTTAGTAAGTAGGTTATAAGTAGAGTTATAAGTGCCCTAAATGGAGTTACCCTAATTATAACCCTACTTAGAACCAACTTACTAAGTNAATCCCTAAACCCTAAAGCCTAAACCCTAATCCCCCTAATCCCTAAACCCTAAAGCCTAAACCCTAATCCCCCTAATCCCTAAACCCTAAAGCCTAAACCCTAAATCCCTAATCCCTAATTATAACCCTACTTAGAACCAACTTACTAAGTCCCCTGCCCCTTCAAGTAGAGTTTAGGGGTTGCGGAAGTTTAGGGCTTTTAAGGGGTTTGGAGGCTCGGGTTTAGAGTTTGGGGTTTAGGGGATTAGTGTTTAGAGTGTAGGGGACTAGTGTCTAGGGTTTAGGGTTTCAGCGTTTAGGGTTTAGGGGATAAGGGTTTAGGGTTCAGAGTGTAAGGCTTTGAAGTCTGGCCTGCTTTGGCCCTTGCGGTATTGAGTCTTAGCCGTTAGATTTTACAGGGGGTTAAGGTTATGCTTCGTCGTGATTTGCGGTTACAAGGTGTGCTCTCATGCTGTTCACCACCGTCGTATACTTGGTACCTTTCTAGTCCTTGCTACCATATATATATACATATGTATATATATGCTTTTTCAGAAACACCAAGACCTTGTTCTACTGCTTGAGGTCCCTGTAACGGTAGTGCTTTTTGCTGAGGAGGCTGCAGGGGTTACCAAACCCCTGCAGCCTCCTTAGCAAAAAGCACTACCGCATACTTCAAACCACCTTCAAAGGAAGCCCCTCATGGAACCCTACTCCAAACATAGCATTAAGGCCTCTATGTTCAATCCGTGCAAAAACCGGTGCAAATCTTATAGCGAGCTTTACAGCAGCCCTTTCACCCAACCTCAAGGGACTCCCCTAAACCCTAAACCCTAAACCGACTCTCCTCTGCTACTTGCGGGAGACTTGTCCTTTTGAAGGTCGGCTCCTAGTACCAGGAAGCGCGCGAAGAAGGCTGGGAGCGTGTAAAGCGGCTTCTTTAAGGCCCCAGCAAGAGTCCTATAAGGGCTCTATCAGGGTCGGATGAGGGTTGCAGAAAGTTTGGAGATTGGTTGTGCACGGATTCTGCAAGGGCTTAGAACGGTTGTAGAAGGGTTCCATAAGGGTTTTCTGGGCTTTTGGGCTTTCGGGCGCCGAAGCTCCACATCCAAAGCAAACACCCCTTCAAGCGACACTTTGTTTGGCATTTTAGGGTTTAGGGTTCTGTTGTCCTTTTCTCAGTTGGGCGCGCATAACATGCCTCAGGCCGACTTGCTAGGATTGAGGGTCTGAAGCGGCCGACGGGCTCTCCGGGCAATTAAGATCGGCAGCCCTTGCCCTAACACCCATATCCCGAAGCCCCCAAACTACGCCCCGCCTCGTGCGGAACAGGGGGATCAGAGCGACCGGCTCTTTGCAATCGGCGAGGCCTCGCGGCCCAAGGGATTGTAGGATTTTCGAGGGGCTGTCTTTGGCGAGACCTGGTAGTAGAGTAGGTAGCCTTTAACGTTTGTGGGGTATAGATATAAGTCCAATATGTTCCCAAAGGCTATCCTTTAGTTTCCGCGGATGCTGGACAAGTACTGAGACAGATAACATGGTGGTTTGAAGATTGGTATTTCTCTCCCTCCATGGTCCCCATCTGAGCACCCCCCAAACCCTACATCCTGAACCCCAAGCCTTAAGCCCGAAACCCTAAACCCTTGAACCCTACACTATGCCCTATGCCCCATAAGGCTCCATGTTGATCATTTCGGCGGCATCACCAGGACTCATGCACGGCTGTTGGAAAGAAGACGTTTGCCTCAGGAGTCATCCTATGCCCTAAACCCCTACACCGCAAATCCTGAATCCTAAGTCCCAAGTCCTAAACCCTAAATCCTAAATCCTAAATCCTAAAATCCTGGACGGATACCTGAAACGTCGCACCCTGGCCGCTGTGGGGTCTTGGAAGGCCGCTCCTCCGTTTAGGCTAAAGCCTAAACCTACCAAAACCTACTTTTTTGTAGGGTCCCTATAAATTCCATATTAAGGTTTATAATAAGAACCTACAAAAAAGTAGGGTTTGGTAGGTTAAGGTAGGGTTTACCCTTTTCGTTTTGGTTTTTGGGTTCGGGTTTTAGGGTTTAGGGCCAACGGTTTTGTGTGTTTTTTGTTTTCAACAGTTTTGCGAAGAGTCTTCGTCGGCATTGCCCGGACTCCCACGGCACCTCCCGCTGGATTCTCCGCGGAGGATCACAAACGCAGAAGGGCAACGTCCGCAGCCAATACACAACGCCGAGACCCGGACCACCAAGAACTGTGATGGTCAGAACGCCGATGAAGTCGAGTTGTTTTTTTTGGGGGGGAGCGAGGTGTGGCGCTTTGCCTGTCCAACCTCGACATGGAAGCCGCGAGTTCGGCGGAGATCAAAGATGACATCTCGAGCTTTGGCAACTAGAACTCGAAAGAATGATTGTAAGCTTTAGGGTTTACGTGTTTATGTGCTCTGGGTTGAAGGAAACCGGCTCCAACAACATCGGGTGGGGGGGAGGGGTGCTTGGGTGCGATCCTGAACCCGAGGCCCTAAACCCTGAAACCCACAGTCTAAACGCTACTAAGCCCTAGCCCGTAAACTTAAAACCCTCAAGCACTGAACCTAAGTTCCAAACCCTAAGCCCTAAACCGTAAGCTCGAAAAGCCCTAGGCTGTAAACTTGAAGCCCGCAACCCTATAAGCCCTAAGCTGTAAACCTAAAAAACCCCAAACCCTGAACCCAGTTATCGATTTTCTATACTGGTTTGTGCCACATCGCCACTCCTTGATGCTGTGCAAGCTTGAGCCGTACACCCTACCCCCAAACGCTACGCATATTACCAGCCCAAAACCAATCCAGATATACATTCGAAGCTTTTTGAAGTATCACGCCAAGTCCAAGCCCTGTGCTCTGAAGCATAATGTAAACCCTGTTTGAGAAACTCCTTCTCAACCCTAAACCCTAAACCCAAAACCCCTAAACCCTAAACCCTAAACCCCTAAACCCTAAGCCCTAAGTCCTAAACCCTAAGTCCTAAACCCTAAACCCTAAGAACTCCTTCTCCCCGCCGGGCCTTCTAGGATCCCTCAGCTCTACACCTCTTTATTAGACTCTCTCTTATAACCCTTACGAAGGGAAACGGGGGATAACAACTAATCAGGGGCTTATACACAATTCAAAATTCCGCTAGTATAGAGATGAGGGTTTCCTTTGTAAAGAGCAACATAGACCCTTCCTTTCCCTTACCTAATACGGATTAAAGTTGGGATCTTAACATTAGGGCACTGACACAGAAACGGGGTCTAAGAAAACAAAGGTCAGATATACTATATACTATCCAGGGTTCTATATTCGGGGTCTTCAGCCGTAAACCCCAAACCCTAGTTGGTCCTGTATAACTCGGATACTACGATTTTGGCGTTCTATATTCGGGCCCCCTAAACCCTAAACCCTAAACCCTCTAAACCCTAAACCTCTAAACCCTCTAAACCCTAAACCTAAAACCGAAGACGGGTGTTCCTGTGCGAGGATGCTGGCCTAGCAGCCCTTCGCTCGTCCTTGGCTGTCCTAGCGGCTGCTGAGGTGGGTGGGGCCGGGAGCCCCTAAACCCATCAAGGCCACAAACCTGGGTTCTTGTTAGGGAGTTTAGTTTAAGTTATATTAACAATTTGGGATTGATAAGGGTTCCTTTAAGGGATCTAAAAGGTTTCCTTTAAGGGGAGAGGGTTTAAGGACTAAGGTATCATACTAGGGATCTATAGTAAAGAGTATGGTCTCTGTATTCTGGTAACTTAAAGTAAATCCCTTAACAAGAACCCACAAGCCTAAACCCCACATCCAGAAACCCAGGAATCATAACAGCAAAATATCAAACCTTGCAGCCAGAATCGCATAATCCTTCAAACACCTTGAGGGTTTAGGGTTTCGGAGGTGCCATGGAGTTCGCACGTCACAGCTGGCTTTGAAGATCTGCCAAGATATGTGAGGTTTATGGTTTTGGGTTTAGGATGTAGGGTTTAGGGCGTGTGCCTTTTCTGAGGACAGTGTTGTGGCAGGATTTGTGGAGGTTCATACGGCCCATGAAGCAATTTCTCAGGAGGTTTGCTGCTTGCTTTGTTCTCGTGTTGACCTCGGAGAAGACGGAAACGGCTCACACGGCTCAGGACCCTAAACCCCATACCCCTAAACACGTTCAAAAATAGATTTCGTGTCGTAAACTGTTGAAGGAAGACTCCTACCGGGTGGGATGCAAGTTGTCGGTCACAGGGCTTTGGGTTCAGGCTTATCCCGGAATGCTGCATTACATCGGCATGCAGCTACTGTGACCGTACCTGCTGAGAAGTCCAATGTTCGAGAGACCTGAACCTCGTGCAGGGTCCATCGAGGCTCTACAATGGGGGCAAAAATAATTACCAATACTATTTCGGGCTTCCTTATTATACTTATGGTATAATATATACCCCCAAAACCGTATTCTAATTATTAAGGCCCTTATATTACAATTCACTGCTCACGCCAAGCCCAAACCTCTGAAACTTCCGCTGAACAAAACAATAAGGACCGAATAAGGCTTATTTAAGGAAGTATAGTCCCCAACCCCCCCCCCTCCCAAGGGTCCCAGATCTGGAATCTGCGCCAGGCCAAGCCATCGACGGCGAATCTCCAATTCTGGACGACAGATGCCGCGAGGTAGCTGCCCCTGTGTTTCGGAGCGCTGCGATCTGTGGTAAGGCGAATTCCTTTCGAAGGGGTCGTTTTATTCAAGATATGATCCTGGATAGCTGCTTATGGTCTCTTGCGGAAATACGAGTTCCTTTCGAGGGGTTCGTTTTGTTCATGATATGCTCCTGGATTGTTAGCCTGGGACAGGGCTTCAGGCGTTCGAGGCTGTTGCACTCGTTTTCTTCCGTGTAACTTGAGGCATCCCTAAACCCTATACCCTAAATCCTATCGTCTCATGCTTTTCACGGAGCAGGCTTTTTTGACACTGTCTAGAGCTGGCTGAATCTTGGCGGCCATGGTCGCCCGCGGAAGACAGCCGACACTACACAGTAGTTGGGCCTTCATTAGGGTTTAGGGTTTAGGGAAAATCCAAGTGCCCAGCGTTCAAGACTCTACCTGAAACTACAGCGGGATCCTTGCTGTGCTTTGCGTAAGGAATGTTCCTTAACTAAGGCTTCGAGTTTCCAAGCAAGCTCTCCAGGCTACTCCCCGTGGCTGCCGACGTGCGCCGCTGTATTCCTGGAAATGTCCGCTTCGAGGCGGGTTGGTTCGGGAGCGATCAACCCCAAAATCGTTGACGCCTATCTCCCTGTAGGGATATTTCCTGAAGACAGCATGATTAAGGATTTGTTTATGGGATCCGAAAGGTCGTCAGATGGCACTACAGGGTTGCTGTGGGTAAGCTCAGGGCCGAGAGTTTTACCCAGAGAGCCCAATACCCCCTTAATTAAGGAATATAGATCCTTTAAGGGTTCCTTTAAGGGATGTATAGGGTTTGGGGTTTAGGGGGTTCTAATATCCCTTAATTAAGGAATATAGCTTAAATCGTAATATGAAGCCCCTTATAATTTACGGTATATTGCTTAATTAAGGGGTCTTGGGCTCTCTGGGTATCATGGAGAGTGTGTCGTCGAAACAGTCTTTGTCAAACTACAACCCAACGTGTGGAAGAATTATAGGGTCTGGCCCCTCACCCTACCCTAAACCCTAAACCCTAAACCCTGAACCCTAGACCCTAAACCCAAAAGTCTAAACCCAAAACCCTAAACCCTAAACCCAAAACCCTAAACCCTAAACCCTAAAACCCAAAGCCCTAAACTCCTAAGGTTCGAAGCCTCAAAGTTCCGAAACCCTAAATCTAATAACATCTAAAGACACTGAACCGCAAGAGCCCTGAGCCCTAAACCCAAAAGACCCCCCAAAAAAACCCAAAAGACCCCCAAACTCTCTTCCCCCAAAAAACTATAACCCTAAACCTAAAAAGCCGCAAAACTCTATTCCCCAAAAACTATAACCCTAAACGCAAAAAGCCCTAAACCCTGAGCTTGTGACCCGAAGGTGGTGGTTGCTGCTGGCCTTTGGGATGATCAGCAAACAGCCAAGGCTGCAATGACGGCATCAGTTTAATATGAGGGACTTTATAGACATATGATTCTGGTAGGGTTCTACGGTTTCTGGTTTCGCGTTTTCAACACATAGCAGCTTAAAGATGAAAATCAGGAAGGTGGTTTGGTGAATATGATGTGGTCGCAGGGGCTGGTGGTCCACGTTAGGGTAAGGACGTGAGGTTCAGGGTTCTCGGGTTCAGGGTTCGGGGCTTTGAGGTTAGTTTGCAGGGTTTATCTTAGGGTGTTGGTGGGTTGAAGTGGTTAATCTTCAGCTACGGTCGATGGACGGCCCTTCATACTTATCTCTAGTGTAGGAACCTGATTAAGAAACCCTGGCCCTATAACCCCCAAATATAGTAGGATTCATATAAGGAACGCTTGATAAGGACCCAGGGTTTCTTAATCAGGTTCCTACATTAGCGCAGTTCAGGGTCGTCATAGGGTCTTCACAGGATTTCTAGGTTTAGGCGTGATCTGATTCGGCTCCCCGGGAGCCTTAACTTAGGGGTACTCTGGAATAGTTTTGAATTTTTGGTTCCTATAATCCCTAAGAAACAGCTTACAGGTTTTGCTAGGGGTCTAGGTTCAGTATAGTTAAGCTGTTCCTTCTACACAGATGGCATTGTGAGCTATCTACGACTTCAACTATCGTAAAATCTCTGATTCTCAAACCAATGTAGGGCTCCTTATGAACTGCGCCAGAAAGCCTTAAATAAGGCAGGGCTACTTTTGAATATGATTTGGTTTTACTTGAAGCGGCAGGGGACTTAGTGAATGGGTTATAAGTAGAGTTATAAGTGCCCCAAAAAGAGTTACCCTAATTATAACCCTACTTAGAACCAACTTACTAAGTCCCCTGCCCCTTCAAGTAGACCCTAAACCCTAAACCCCATAGATCCCTTTAAGGAACCCCATAGATCCCTTTAAGGAGCCCTTTAGGAACCCCTTCAAGTAGTGTAAGATTGCTTCGCGAAGGGCTTTGGGCCCCGAAACTCCCAACTCCTAAACCCCAAACCCTAAGCTGTACCTTTAAGCGGAACACCATTAGAACCATGATAAAGCCATTAAAAGGGACCCTATAGATGTAAACCCTAAACCCTAAGCCCTAATCCCTAAACCCTAAACCCTTATCAGGGTTGCAGCCCAACAGCTGGCCCCCGAGGTGGACCTTCTGGCACAGGAGCTCTCGTCCATGCAGCAGGTCCGTTTTGGTGAGTTTGGGTTAGGTTTCGATTCAGGGTTCCTTCGGGGTTCCTTTTGAGGTCTCTTCGAGGTTCCCGGATTCAGGAATTAAGGCTTCAGGGTTGAGATTCAGGATTCGAGCTTAGGGATTTGGGATTTGGCATTTCAGGGTGGAGGGTTCAGGGTTTTGGGATATTGACCTGGCGCAGAGATTTGTATAGCTAGTAACATCACCCTAAACCCTAAACCCTAAACGCTTATAGTCCTACTTGCCGAACTCTCAACCTGATGGCATTGGCAGACCCCCGTGTAGTAACACTGAGCGAAATCATAGCGCAAGAGGGAAGACTGGTGTGTGTGTGTGTGCAGACTTGGATGAGTGGGCATATGGGGGTCTCCGGAAATAGGGGACCCTAACATAGTACCCTAAACAGTAGGATCCCTATTATAAGGACCCCCAAAATAAGGAACCTCTCCTATCCGAGCTCAGCTTGGCAGTGCAGCGTAGAGTCGGAGTTGGCAGCTTTGTATGTCGCAGGCCCTAGTAGGGATTCAGGGTCTCTATCATTTTTAACCAGGTTAATTCGAAGATCTGTGGGTCAGAGTTGTGCCGACCGTAGATGACATTCGTGCATGGCAAAGTGCGATTGGATCACAATTGTCAGCTCACGCACCTGACTGGGCGTTGAAAATGCATAGCGCATTCGAGCATGCTTCCTGAAGCTCACGTAACGGATGTATTGGACTGATTGCGATAATGTCCTAAAAATTTCCTGATCAATTCATGGCGGCTGCTTCTTACCTGTGTTGTGTAGACAATAATAACAAGAAGAATACGTAATAACAAGAAGAAAGCCGCAGCAACAATCGCAGTCTTGTCGCAAATTTATCACTGTTCAGGGCCTAAACCCTCAACCCTAAACCCCTAAACCCCTAAACCCTAAACCCCTAAACCCTAAACCCTAAACCCCTTCGGGACCAGGGCTTCGGGCTGCATAGCAACCAGGGCTTCTGGGCCTACTTGCAGTGGAACCCCAGACTGACGGAGCTCGAGGCGGGTTACGCACCTCCTGTTACGCCGAGATGGCAGGTTTAGGGGTTTAGGGTTTAGGGTTTAGGGTTTAGGGGTTTAGGGGTTTAGGGGTTTAGGGGTTTAGGGGTTTAGGGTTTAGGGTTTAGGGTTCGCGCAGAAGCCCAACAGGCTTTACTCGAACCTCGAGGCCTACGGGGCCTTTCTGTGCTCAAGCTCTGAGTCTCAGCCTTTGGAAAGAACGGTACCACCGAGCCGATGGTGTGCGGAAGCTGGCCGAGTGGGCTGAAGCAGGCCGTGTGGCTCAATCCGAGTAGCATCTCTTACCGCATAGGTGCGCTGCCTGCTATGGACCATTTCAGGGTTTGAGCCATTCAACTAGCCAACAGTCCCAAGCAACCCCAACCCCTACAGGCCCTAGCCATGCACCCTAGTAGGCTCCAAATCCCTAACACTCAATACCCTAGACCCTAAAGCCCAAACCCAAAACCCGAGGAGCAACACCGGATACAGTAGACCTAGTAAACTGACAACGACAGCAGCAACAGCAACCAGTCCAATGACCACCGACATTTATGACGATTAACAACCACAGCAAGGTCTACTACTACTGCTACTATTACTACTACTACTACTACCACTACTACTGACTCCTACTGCTACTGCTGCTACTGCTACTACGACGACGACGACGACTACTACTACTACTACTCCTGCTACTACTACTACTACTACCACTACTACTACTACTACTACTACTCCTACTACTACTACCACCACTACCACTGCCACTACCACTACCACTACCACTACCACTACCACTACCACTACCACTACCACTACCACTACCACTACCACTACCACTACCACTACCACCACCACCACCACCACTACCACTACCACTACCACTACCACTACCACTACCACTACCACTACCACTACCACTACCACTACGACTACTACTACTACTACTACGACTAACTACGACTACTACGACTAACTACGACTACTACGACAAATACGGCGACCACGACGACGACGACGACTACTACTACTACTACTCCAGCTCCTCACTCCTACTCTTCCCCCCACCCATATCCTTACTCCTACGCCTCCTCCTCCTGCTACTGCTTGAGCTATTGCCACTTGCCGCAAGTGCTACTACTGCTACTGCTACTACTGCTACTACTGCTACGACTGCTACTACTGCTAGTGCTGCTACTACTGCTGCCACTGCTACTACGGCCGGTGCTACTGCTGCTTCTACTACAACTGCCGCTGCTCTACTACTTCTATTGCTTTTGTGACAATATGAATAGTTCTCCGATGATCAATGACTTCAAAACCTCAAACGCACCTTCTGTGCAAGGCCACCTAAACTCTAAACCCTAAACCCTAAACCGTCAAGGCCATTGATCCTTCAATCCATCGCATGCAGCTGGCAGAAGCGGCAGTGGTGGCCAAGGTGGGCCCTCGAAGCCTCTCTCGGGCTTCCTTTCAGGGGCCTTTGGGTCCGGTGATGTAGGGATGAATTCTTTAAGGGGTTTAGGGTTTAGGGTTTAGGATGAATTCTTTAAGGGGTCTGAGGCTCCTCTCCGAGGCGTGGCATGTAGGGCTGTGGTTTAGACGGAACCGAGCCGAGAGCCACAGTAGATTGACAACATGAAGAAGGTTCAGGATCTAGCATTCCGAAGGTTCCCCCCCCTCCGCTTTATGGTCCCTCGCTTGGAAATGCAGAGGACTGGGACAAGAAGAAGAGACTTCTAATCCAAGAGCTGATGCTTGGGGGTGCTGTTGTAAGAGTGACGTCTGGTCTTTTGAACCGCCTCCACCCTTTTCCCAAGAAACGGGGCCGTAGATTCGAAGTTTGGGGCACAAGTCCACGACAGAACCACGAAGCTCTTTTCATGTTGTCTTCGCGGACACGGCTGCTACCGAGTCGTCCAGTCGCTGTCCGACGAATCGTGTCGTGTCTAGTGCGGCATCATGCGACATAGAGTACTTTCCTTTGCTGAGCTCTTATTACGAAGCAACGGTAGCTCACCTCAAGCTGCAGTGAAAATTATTGTAGCCGCCTCAACAAGTGGGACGTGTATCGGGCAAAAGGATACATCAGGCTCTAAGAGCCAGTCAGAAAATGACAAGCTTCTTCGAGCTTTGGTGTAGGGTTTAGGGCGAGGAGCGATCACGTAAATTTTGTAGCGTGCGAAATCAGTGAAGCCCTGAGCGTGTAATCGTCCCCTCATGGGTGCAGGTGCGCTGTGCCCTGAGGTGCACGCTGGGTGTTGAGGGAAGGAAACCCCATAAACCCTAAAACTGTATGACTTTGTAAGAAGCTTCTGTCGAGACATATCTGTCTTTGTCGAAGGTTCGCGAGGTTTTCAACGTAATGTCTAGGATTCGGTCTGCCGGTAAACCGACAGCTTGAACATGCATGACAAGGCTAGAAGGGTTTTGGCGTGTTCGATGGGTTTTGTTGCGGAGATTAGGCTGAACTGTTTAGAGGCGAGTGTGGGATTGGCAGGTTTGGCGTTTGTTTGGCGATTTGGAGTTCCAGGTTTAGGGTTTAGGGTTTCCGGGGCAGGTTGTAGGAACCTGATTAAGAAACCCTGGGCCTTATAACCCCATAGTCGTAGGGTCCATAGTAAGAACCCTAATAAAGGCCCAAGGGTTCTCAATCAGGTTCCTACATTAGCATGGAGATAGGTAGTCACCCTAAATAAACCCTCAACCCTATACCCCCAAACCCTAAATCTGGTAGTCCCCCAACACTTCCTACATGGTGAGATTCTTTCATCTATTGCTCCGGCAAGGAAGCAGGGATATCTTAAACCCTAAACCCTACGAGCCCCAGTGCCGAAGCCTCTAAACGGAATGTGCACAGTCTCCAGTATACAGAAAGTTATTATAAGGTATATGATATATAGTATAGTGTATGTAAACATATATAAGCATGTATTGTACAACTTATAATATATAAGATGCAACAAGGGGGCAGCCTGGAAGCTTCTTGAAGTCGCAAGTAGGCTGGTTGAACAAAAGGCCGAAGAGCACAGAAAGTCTTTTTCGGCTCCGATCCAAACTCCTAGCCGCTGAGTTGTGCACCTCAAAGCTACAACCCTAATCCCACCAACCATGACAAGCATAAGCGGACCACCCTAAACCCTAAACCCTACTGAACCCGAAATTTCGGGGGTTCCTTATTAAGTATCATGGGCCCCAAAACCCTATTCTAATTATTAAGGCCCCATAGCAGGCGCTCGTTGCCCTTGCGCCTCGGCTTGGCGGGCGGCCTCTCTGTGTCGGCTTCCCAATAGGGTTTAGGGGTTTAGGGGTTTAGGGGTTTGGGGGTTTAGGGGTTTAGGGCTTTAGGGTTTAGGGTTTAGGGTCGAGGGTTTGGGGTTTAGGGTCTGTCTCGGGTTTAGGGGTTTAGGGTTTGCAGGGTTTAGGGTGGTGAAGGAAAGCAGTTCATCGACCAGACTTCTAGCTGCATTCGCTCCCTATGCGTCAGCACTGTGCACAGACTACATATGGTAGAGGCGGCGTCCCTACAAAACATCGTCACAGGTACAGCAAATTACGTGCCGGGATAAAGCAGCACCGCCGACGGACTGGTCTCAGTGCCTCCATGACCTTTGACAATGCAACAGTTCTGCACCACACTTCATCACAACCTCCGAGCAGCATCGGGCACGAGGTGTTGCCTTTGCCTCCCACTACTACTACTACTACTCCTGCTACCAGTACTCCTACTACTACTACTACTACCACTACTACTACCGCCCACCAAGAGACTCGACCACACCTGAGTCAGAGCGAGATGCGTACTCCCAATGGTCACTCCTTTGAACGGACCTTTGGAACAACCCCGACACCCTACACCCTCTTAACACCTATGTAACCCCTTATAGATGTTCATCAATCCCATGGCGACTTATGAAGCCTTTTGACATCCATTTTAAGCGTCATCCCAAACAAAACTTTGCAAAACCCTCATTCTACGTATGGCCGATTATGGCCCTACGTACAACCTGCTCACTATCTCCACTGACCGTTTAAGCAAGCCAGCAGGGTTTCGGGAAGCACTGAAGCCAATTTACACAAGACTTCCAACAACCAGAAATCCCTAAACCCCTAAAGCCCTATACCCTTAAACCCCTAAACCCCTGAACCCCTAAATCCCTAAACCCCTAAACCCCTAAACCCCTGAACCCCTGAACCCCTGAACCCCTGAACCCCTATATAAACCCCTGAACCCCTGAACCCCTGAACCCCTAAACCCCTCTACCCCTAAACCCCTAAACCCCTCAACCCCTAAACCCCTAAACCTCTAAACCCCTGAACCCCCGACACCTCTAAACCCTTCAACCCCTAAACCCCTAAACCCCTGAACCCCTGAACCCTTAAGGATCGCCTGGCCTACCGTCCTCCTGCCGCCTTATTGGCAGCCCCAAGGCGTGGTTTCGGTGGCCCTTGAAGTTCAAATCTACCTTAACCTGCCAAAACCTACTCTTTTGTAGGGTCCCTATAAATTCCATATTAGGGTTTCTAATAAGAGCCGACGGGTTTGGTAGGTTAAGGTAGGGATGCAATACGGGTTAGGACATGGGAAGCACCCCGTTTCTTTTATCATACGGTTCGGTGTTCAGGGGTTGAGGGTTTGGGGTGTAGGGTTCAGGGGCGGAGAACTGGGCCGGCCCTTAAGGAAATTATGTATCTGCCTTATCGGGCATTGGAGGATCTTGTCTTCGATTCTGCTTTGAGAGTCTTTCAAGCGCCAACATAGAATATGAAAGCTTGAATAATTCATAGCAGTGTTCCTACTGTTCCTGACAAAAGCACAACACACTGCAATCCGTTAAAGTTATTGAGGCACCTCTATCCGGGCCGGGCGTGTAGGCTGTCTGTGGCGGTTGTTCTGAACTGGGGTCCTGAATTTGAAGCTACTTGATTCAAGAGCCCTTTTGACGCCGGGATTGGTAAGCGAACAATCTGCCTTCAAAAACGGGGTTTGGAGTTAAGGGTTTAGAGTTTAGGGTTATTCTCAGAAAGATTTGATGCAGTGCAAGTAGGCTTGGGGTTGCTCCGAAACCCTAACACCCATGCTTGGATGCCTTAGGGGCAACTGCCGAAGCCTCCAGAGTATATCTACTACCCAGTCCAGTGCTTAGATTTGTGTAGAGGACTCGGAAAATTGAAGAAGCTTTGCAGAAACGGATGCCCCAATCCTGTCCCTAAGCAACTACATCCTAAACCCGCCCCGCCCAAAACCCAAAGGTACCACGAAGAAGAACCGATACGGCAAGAGAAGAATACCACAAAGGAGACACCCTCAACCCTAAACGTGCAACCTTAAACCCTAAACCCCTGAACCTCATATAAACCCAACCCCGACACCCTCCTAAACCTCAAAAGGAAGCTGGGCCTCCGTCGAGATCCTTGCAGAGGTCGGGCCTTCAGGAAGACCACGGGGGGACTTCTGGAAACATTTTTCGTGGTTTAGCGTTTGGGGTTTAGGGTTCAGGGTTTAGGGCTCAGGGTTGAGGGTTCAGGGCTTAGGTTTAGGTTTGGGATTTAGAACTCAGGGTTTTGGGTTTAGGGTTTCGGGAGTGGGTTTTTAGGGAAGCCTAATTAAGTGGTGGTATTGTACTATTGTACGGGAAGTGGTGTTTTTTTTTTTGTTGTGGCCCCGCCGGGTCTTTTTAGACCCGATGTAGTACACCAGACATTTTTTGCTATTGCCTAAAAGGACCGGGCGGGGCCACAGCAAAAAA